>OX637349.1:12599725-13199725 GCA_951799405.1 Agapetus fuscipes | reverse complement strand
TGTTTGACCTTGGAATGTGCGGCTTGAAACCGGGACTTCCGAGGCAGGGCCTTTCCTAAAACCATGATACGCATATCGTGTAACTTCTTGCCGCGTTATCCCCGAAGGGGTCGCATGTGGCGAGTTGAACCTATTTATTTTGACAGGTAAGGGGGCCGGCTTACGCCAACCACTTCAGTTGAAGTGGAGGTATCCCAGCTCCCGAGAGTGCTGGTACTCATTTCTTATGAAGGCTGAGTAAACCTTGCCGGTATTTTATTTTGGGGTTTGAAATAAACACCGAAACGGGAAATCATTTCTGACACCCTCGGTGAGATTCGAACCCGAGCTCACGGCATGGAATGCAAGCACTCTACCACCTGAGCTATCGATCGGACCTGAGCCATGGCAGGTAACTTAAATACGGCCGTTGTATTTAGCATTAAATACCACAAACGGTAAGCGATAGTGTGCTTTCAAATGTGGATACCTGTAAGTCGAAAATTAGTGCGTTTTGTGAACTGCATTTAGAATTTATCCTAGTGATCTTTGTACAATAATTTAGTAAATATTTATGACCTTCCAAACGCGTTTTTCTCTTTTTTCGTGTTGTAACTATGGTAGGTACTTAGTGCCTTAATTTACCATAACTGTTACTGTAACTGTAGCTCTGTCACCATTCCGCTTGGGGTGGCGAATATGAGCACCATTCAATTCAATTATTTAAAGATGTGAAGGAGGTATATAAGTATCACCTGTCAAATAAATTCTCAAAAGTTAAACCTACTATGTTTACAATTATGGAATGTGTCTACACATTAATTTATTCAATCTTAACTTTTAATCACTTTCAGCGCTATTCACAAAACATGTTATCCATTGCTGATCCACGGATCATCGATTTTTTGTATCCAAAACTCCCTGTAAGCTGCAGATGAGCCATGGCTTTGCTATTTGAGAAAAACACCGTTTATATCTTTTTGTTTGTAAATAGATTGATAAGTCGCGGTTTTGAGGTTTCCAATTAATTGATTGTGTCAATAACAAATCAAAAAATAATTGGTGAAAACTTGATATCCATACAAACTACTCTAGCGAAGAAACTATTTGGATGGATCTATTATTAAAGCTTACATAAAGTTCATTATAATTGTCTTTTTTTTTACTGTAAAAAGATGGTTCACTTTGCCAATGTCATCCCTATTTCAGGGAAGGTCGGCAAGAGTTACAAGGCTTATGCTCATTTGAGATTGGGTTTTTATATTGTAGGTCCACATGCGACATGCGTTGGCGCAAACTTATTAGTGTCTGCTTCTGGGAATGCATTTAATATAAATCTCAAATAATATATACCTTTGCAATTTAAATTCAGATTTAGATAATTGTTTTATAAATCATTTAATTACTGTTGTGCCGAGATTTGAACCCTGAACTCCGTAAGCGCATGGTGAGGTGCTATGTCTTCCCAATTGCTCGATATGGTATGGAGGGATGGACGCTCACACAGGCACTGGAGAGGCGAATCGAAGAGTTCGAGATGTGTGTCTACCGAAAAATGCTTCGGATGTCTTGGCGTGATCGGGTCACCAATGAGGAAGTCCTCCGACGTATGTGCACCACAAAGGAACTTCTGCCAACCATTAAGCAGAGAAAGCTGATGTACTTCGGTCACGTTATGAGAAATGAGATAAACCGCCTTCTCTACCTCATCATTTATGGTAAGATTGTGGTGAAAAACTCATAGGCGCTGAAGGACATCGTGGCTGAAAAAACTGCGACAATGGTGCTAAAAAAGCCCCTATTACGAGCCGCAGTATCCAAGGTGAAAATATACATGATGGTCGTCGATCTTCGATAGAGGAAATTACCTAATAAAATTGTGGAAAAAATAAAGAAACATTAAGTGTTTAGGAAACAAACAAAATTTTCTCATTTATATTTGTGTTATTTTTTTAATATCATCTGCATTTTTTTCACATTTGTGTAATAATAAATGTCGTTTGATTTTGTATGCATGCAGTATTTTCAAATTGCTCTGTAAAAATACATGGCCTTACTTTGCATACCCATGAAAAAATATTTCCAAAATCTGTTACTCTGATGTTACTTTGAAGTTAACAGTTGAGATTCGGAAATCATACAATCCGGTCGATAGCTCAGTTTGTAAAGATCTTAAATTCCATGCAGAGTACTAAAGTTCAATCCCCGCCGAGGACTTCAAAAATGATTTTCCGTTTCGCTGTTTATTACCCCAAACGAAAAATACCCAAGGGTACTTAGCCTTCACAAGAAATGAATACCGGTCCCTTCAAGATAAGGGAAACACCCACTACAACTCAAGTGGTTGGTGTAAGACCAACCCCTTTAATTATAAAATTAAATAGGTTCCAATAGCCAAAAGCAACCATCCCACCGAGAGTGTACAAATGATTTCCCGTTTCGGTGTTTATTTTAAACACAAAATAAAATACTGGCAAGGTGAACTCAGCCTTCACGTTAGTGGTTGGCGAAAGACCGGTCCCTGAACTTGTAAAAATAAATAGGTTCCACTGGCAAGACGTTACGCTTTTTGTGTAGTTGAGTAACGTAGCGTTGGCATCTAAGCTAACTTGTCACCAAAAGGTAAATCATTTGATCCAATAAAACAATTCACACAACTTTGAATTATCTCACTAACAAAGACATTTTCTTTGTTAATATGTAGACAAAATTTGCATACGTTGATTCTAAGTTAATATGTATCTTATACTCTATATATGATTATACATTAACATACTGAATAAATAAGTATACATACTAAAATATTTATTTCTAATTAACACTACAATAATATTAATTAAAAAGATTTAATTTATAATTTTTGGATGAAATTTTGATGATGATGACCTTCTAGGTCGAAAACGTTCGTAATTTTGTTTTAAAGATTTTAATCTTTTAAATAAAGTCTATAGTGAAAATAAACAGTGTTTTGCTTGAAAAATTTCATCCAAAAATTATAAATTGAAACAAAATGAATTTTCACAGTGTTAATACACAAACAATACAAAATATAAAAAGATTTAGGTTGAACGACATGCCACGGATTTGCGAAACAATACTACAATCTATGAATTGAGATGGACTTGATAAGACTTTGTTTACTTTTGCCAATGCCACCTCGGTTGTAGCGAAAGAGTTGCAAAGTTTATGTGCACGTGAGATTTGTTTATTTTTATTTTTTTTAAAGTTTAGTCAATGTTCAGATTCCTCTTGCGTCTCCTCCTCTAATACCTTCAGCCACTTATTCTACTTCTTTATCGTAACTCATCCTTCTCATTTCTCTATGGTTTTGTCTTGTCTATTTTGTAACAGTGTCCTCTTGAAAATGTCGTAAGCAAGTCGTAAGTACTTGAGGTAAAAAAAATGGCCAATTTGTGAAAATAAAACTCTAATTTGAAAATAAAATACATGTCTTATCTTATGAAAAAGTTTTTTTTTTTTCGTATTTTGGCCGGTTGATAGCTCAGTTGGTAGAGTGCTTGCATTCCATACCGTGAGCTCGGGTTTGAATCCCATCCGAGGGTGTCAAAAATGATTTTCCGTTTCGGTGTTAATTTCAGACCCCAAAATAAAATACCAGCAAGGTATAGTCCGCCACAAGAAATGAGTACCAGCTGGGAAACCATTTCAACTGAAGTGGTTGGAGAAAGGTCGGCCTCCATACCTACCCGTTAGAATAAATGGGTTCAACTCGCCACATGCGAAACCCTTAGGGGATAAAGCGGCGAGATCTAATCTAATCTAATCTTAGTTGCAAAATATAAGTGACATTAGAGAATCAGATTATATGTATTTTCACAAAACAGACATGTTTAGATTCGCGCTTAAACATGCCGCATGTAGTCCTACAATGTAAAAAACCCGAATCTCAAATGAACATAGGTACAAACTGCAACTCCTGCCGACCTTCCCTGAAACAGGGGTGACATTGGCAAAGTGAACCATTTTCTACAGCATGGGTGATCAGCCGCATACCAACCTAGAAGTCAAGGTGCATACACAACAAATTACATTTTTAAAATCAACAAATTATAACATGTATGGACATCAAAAACGAACAGAAAACCAATTCTAATTTTAAAAATCCTAGCCGCCAACATCACACATTAACCGCCATTTCTTTCTGTCCTTAGGTACACACTTCTTTAATTTTCTCATAGAGTCATAACCTTCTTCATACAGACTCTCCTTTTATTATGACTCTGGATATTCCATTATTTCGCAATTTCGGAAATTTGGTCCATCCATACCTTTCTCGGTCTTTCTCTACCGAGAAGTCACTCTTTATGTGAAGCTTAGTTGCGTCGATGCTTTGCTAAATTTTATACACAAAAGAGTGAACGAAATATATTTCAAGTCATGATAAAATTTGTTGTAACAATTTCCATACACAATATTTCCATCAGAGCCATTGTTAGAGATAGCTCCGTTTTACCATAGTAAATGGGGAAAAACCCAAAACGATCAGTACCGTATCAGCACACCAAGTGCAAAACTCCACTTTCATACTCAATCATAGCGTTAACCGAAAATATGTACAGTAACTAAACACTCTCTAGTAGTGCTGTTATAGTTTGCATACATTTTTTCTAGAATTCTTTTGTGTGGTTGGGATACAGATAGTAATGCCAGTATCTATAACGCTCTTGCAACAAATTTAATAGCTTTTCCTTGTTTATTTTACAGCTTGTGTAAAATAAAGCACTAAGTGCCTCTCTGCCGTTTGTATCTACTCTGGCTTATCTAAAGATGAGGTAGATTATCTGCAGTTTTATTTTAAACTATATAGATTATCTATAAAAGTTGCCGTAAAAAGCGTATCTGTATATTACTCATCAAACGGTGCACTATACCAACCTTTTACCCTTTATCCTTCTTCTTCTGTTTTCATCCTAAGATCCGCTCGCAGCAGTGTTCATAAATCGTCCCCTTATTGCTTGTTTGTCTTATGACCATCAGAGGTAATTTCACATGAGCGATTTGAATGAAACTGTTATGAGGTAAAAAGAAAAACAACTTTGTTTACGATTACTATGAGTATATTTTAAATGCACAACCGGTTTCGCAAGCATCCGTTCGCATCATCAGGTGGTTAAGTTAATACTTACTTAAATACTGAAATACTTACTTAAATTACTTAAATAGTAAGTAATTTAAGTAAGTATTTAATAAGTACTTAGGTACTTAAATTAATACAACAACAAAGTTGTTTTTCTTTTTATCTTTTAAGATGAACGATTACAAAGTTAATGCCTCTACAATCAATGAAATTGATACTGTTATGTTTTAACTGGGTTCTCATTTAATTAAACTTCTGTACTGTACTGTACTGTATCCTGCCGCCGTTCCACTAGGGGTGGCCGGTACCTCCGCAGATGCGCCTCCACTTTTTTCTGTCCTTACAAACCACTTTCATTTCCTCAATATTCATCACCTTTTTCATACATACTCTTCTCTTATTTTCACTCTGCAGGTTCCATTCTTTCGCAATCTCACCTATTTGGTCTAACCATTCTTTCCTCGGCCTTCCCCTTCCGCGCTTTCCTCTGACATTTCCTTTGTACACTTTCTTCGTTAGTCGTTCATCATCCATTCTTTCGAGATGTCCGAACCATCTCATCGTACTTTTTTGTACTTTCATTCTCATATTCTCTTTTATACCACACTCGTTCATCACCCAATCATTACGTACTCTATCATTCAGTGTTTTTCCAGCCATTGCTCTCAGGTAAGCCATTTCAACCGTACATACTTTACTCAGCTCACATTCATTAACTGTCCACGCCTCACTTCCATACATCAATGTCGGAACCAATATACCATTGTGGACCGCCAATCTCATATTCTTCGTAAGTTTCCTATTTCTTGCAATTCTTCCAATCGTTCCCATTACACTTCTTCCTCTACTAGCACGCTTTTCCAATTCTTTTGTCAATTTCCCATTCGACTCAAACTTGCTTCCCAGATAATCAAATTCTTTCACGACCTCCACTCTTGTTTCATTCAGTCTTATCTCAATTTCCTCGCATTCCTCAGTCCTGTCAAACACTAATACTTTCGTCTTACTGGCATTCACTTTTAAACCGTTCTTACTAAAAGCATCATTCATTTTGGTGAGTATCATCTGGAGCTCCTCCGCTGTATCAGCCAACACTACGGCATCGTCAGCATAGAGAAGAACTCCAACATTCGTCTCACCCACTTTCACACCATAATGAGAAATTTCTGCTTCTTTCATACAATTGTCCATGATTATGTTAAATAACCACGGACTCATTACACACCCCTGTCGTACTCCCTTGTAAACATCAAACCATTCGCTACATTTACCATCCACTCTTACACACGCCAAACTATTTTCATAGATGGCGCGTATTCCATTCAGAAGCTTGCCGTTCACACCGTACTTTAGGAGTACTTTCCACATCATACCTCTGTCCACCGAGTCAAAAGCCTTCTCGAGATCCACAAAAGCCGTGTAGACCTTCCGACCTACAGCCAGATGTTTTTCAACAATCTGTCTGAGAGTGAAGATCTGGTCTACACACCCTCTTCCTGGCATAAAGCCAGTCTGGATATCAGAAACCCCATGACCGGTAGACAGTCTCACTTTTTTTATGAGAACCTTTCACAATACTTTACCAGCTATACTGAGAAGACTGATGGGCCTGAAATTTTGGCAGTCCTTTTTGTCACCTT
Source organism: Agapetus fuscipes (assembly GCA_951799405.1). Classification (NCBI taxonomy): domain Eukaryota; kingdom Metazoa; phylum Arthropoda; class Insecta; order Trichoptera; family Glossosomatidae; genus Agapetus; species Agapetus fuscipes. The sequence goes on along the minus strand of OX637349.1, from coordinate 13,193,008 downwards.
TTCCTTTGTAGATAGGAACAATGACCGCCTTTTTCCAGTCCATCGGCACTTTACTCTCTTTCACACACATCTTGCACAGTTCAAACATCCATTCAACCATGCACTCCCCAGCACATTTGATCATCTCAGCATTCACACCATCATTCCCAGCAGCTTTTCCATTCTTCAGATCTTTTATACTTATTATCACATCCTCTTTCACAATTTCTTCATCGCTGTCATTATATTCAACATCATAATAGTCTCTTTCGCCCTGGCCATATAAATTTTTAAAATATTCATTCCATCTCTTCCTTACATCACTTTCGTCCCACAGCAAGATTCCCTCAGCGTTTTTAATGCCTGGGGTGGTTGATCCGCGACTTTCGTTTTTATCACGTACCCAGCTCCAGAATGATTTTTTATTGGTGAGGAAATTCTGCTGCGCTCTCTCATTTTCCTTACTTTCTATTTTCATCTTACTCTCAAAGACGACGGTTTTGGCTCTTCGTTTTGCTTGCTTATATATCTCTTCTAGAGCTTGATTTTTCCTATCATTCAGCCATCTATTAAAAGCATTCTTCTTCTGTTCAATAGCTTCTCTCACTTCGTCATTCCACCATGCATCACCTCTTCTTTTACAGACCTTCGCTTCACCACAAACAGATTTCGCACATTCAATCATATTTTCTTTCATTTTTGACCACATTTTTTCAACACATCCTTCTTCTTTTGTTTTTTTTAACTCATCGTGGTTAAGTCTTTCATTCACCTCACATTTGTACTTTTCTTTTATACTTACATCATTCATTTTTTCAACTTTTATTCGCTTCATACTCACCAATTCCTTTTGTGCTCTTCTTTTTACATCTCCTATCATTATTCTCGAGCACAGCAAATAGTGGTCTGTGTTCAGCACAGCTCCACGGTATACTCGAGAGTCTCTTACATCCCCTCTCATTCTTTCATCCACACAGATGTAGTCAATAATTGTACGGTTGCCCGCTCTGTTCTGCCACGTATACAAATGTATACTTTTGTGGTTGAACCAGGTATTCGACGTAAAGAGTCTATGCTCCATACATAGGCTTATTAGCGCTCTACCGTTATCATTGGCTACACCTTTACCACTCGGTCCTACCACATTTTCGCTATCATCTTGTCTCATACCTACCCATCCATTAAAATCTCCTAGTAGAATCGTTCTTTCATTCTCTTCTTTCTGTCTCATAACAATGTTAACTTTCTCCCAGAATTCTTCTTTCACTACCCTGCATTCCGAGTCCACTGGGGCGTAGCACGCAATCAGTAGAACTTTCATCCGTCCAAATCTCATTCTCACTAACAATATTCAATTATTTATTTTAACATAATTTATTTTACACAATTTGGTTTACAATAATTTATAACAATTGATTTCCAGCTCTGGCTTTCGAACTTCACGGTCCAATGTTTTATCGACACTCTCTCCTGCACACGATTGCCGCCCACATTTATACTCGTTCATACCGACATAGGGACAGTTCTCGACTGTTCTCGAACATAGTGGATAATCCCAATACCAGAGCGTTCCACTAGCGTGATAAGGTTCACGTATGCACTAATACTACCATCATCGATCAAACTGGACTGTTTTCTATTGTACCTGTACAGGCGCGCGTAGGTACTTCAAGTTCGTATGAGTAATTTTTTTTTCGAATGAAGAAAACCTTATAGTGAATTCATTTCACGACTTAGACCTGTAGGTTGGTATGAGGCTGACTACCCATAAGCACAATTCGCTTTAGATTTTTTCTTCAAAACTATTGCATTACCCTATAAAACTTACTTATGTTCAGCATTAACTGAAGCGGTTGGCGTAAGGTCGCCCCCTTTGCCTGTAAAAATAAATAGGTTTCACTCTTCACATACGAACGCTTCAGAGATGGCAAGAGGTTGCATTTTATACATAAGTAGAATTAATTTAGGCATATTTCATATGTGACAGCCTTACGCCACACACTTCGTTTTTAATGTGAATTTTCCCTGTTCCCGAAGGAGCAGGTTCTCATTTCTCACGAAGGCCGAGCAAATGCAAAGCTGCGAACTTTATCTTTCCCCCCGACCTCGGGGACATCAAGTTGAAACGTAACAAAACAACTTCTTACTCCTTCTTAATTATTCTTAGCTTTCCTCTGCCGTTTTATTATTCACACCCTAATTACCTATTGTCAGTGTGAATTTTGAAAGGTGGCGCTCGTGAATTCGTTATAATTTAATCAATTTCATTTTAATTTGTTTGTAATTGTAATATATTGTTACGAACTATGAGAATGTGTGTACATGTAACTAGGTACGTGCGACTAAGCACGATGGTGTGAACAATCTTGAAGTGCTTCGAAAAGTCCATTATAGAAGTATTTGGAATAATCTAGAGCATGCAAGAATCGTCTCTTTCGTACCTATATATACGAGCCGCAATTGTGTGTAAGGCAGAGACGCTTGAAATATTGTGACGCGAAGTCGACAGAGCTAGAGAAGTACTGTGTAACCGTACTTTGTGCAAAATAAACCCCGTGTTTAATTAAAAATAACCCAAGTAATATGATAGCAACACCATTGTTCATTTGAAAATAAAATAATACTTCAAAAACACAACTAAGCTTCACATACAGTGCGTGCATATCCTTATCGCGTTGTTCTCGATTGTCACTTCTTGTCGCGTTTTTCCGGAAGGGGTCGCATTTGGTGATTGGAACCTATTTATTTTTATAGGTAAGGAGGCTGCCCTTACGCCAAACCCTTCAGTTGAAATGGGGGGTTTCCAGCACTTGAAGAGGCTGGTATTCATTTCTTGTGAAGTTTACTTTTATTTTGAGTTTGAAATAAACACCGAAACGGGACATTGTTTCTGACACCCTGGATGGGATTCCATCGGCATCGAATGCAAGTACTCTACCAACTGAGCTATTGACCGGACAAAGTTTTAAACAATATTTAAGATTTCGTCGATGTTATAAATAAATTTATAAAAAAATACAAAAATATGTTTGCATACAAATACGATATAACAATAGCAACATAGATTTTGGTCAACCCACTTTCCAACAATGACGTTTTCCAATCAGCACCACGTATGGAGGTATAGGAAACTGCACTCTCTACTAAAATATGCGAGCTTTCAGAGCGGTCTCGTGCGAGTATAAGGGAAACTCAAGAGTGTCTGAATGTGAACCAAATACCTTTACCGTCATTAGAATAACAAAGACTGCGCGCAGCATACCGGGTTGAAAGCAAAAAAGCTCTTACATTGAATGAAGTCATATTTCATATTGATGAGGCATTCACTTTGTAACCTTTCATTTTTTTAATATTAAAAATTAAAAACAATTTGTATATGGTTACGGGGCTACCTTATATTTGTTCATGATGTGCCACCCCTGATTCAGGAAAAAGGTGGAAAAGATTGTGTTTTTTATGTTCGTGTGATTTTTGTTTTTTTTGTAGCGCACGCGCAGAATGTGTAAGCGCAAGCATATATGTGTTTGATTTCACTAGGTCCCCATTTCAGCTGAACGTGATGACGGCCCCCATACCTGTAAAAATAAATATATCCCGAATCGCCACATGCGACCTCCTCGGCAAGAAGTTTCACAATATATGTAGCTTAGTTGTGTTGCGTTATGTAATACTTTAACTGTAACTCTGTCGTCATTCTGTTAGGGGCGATTGGCGCCTCTACAAAGCTGTCTCCATTTCCTTCTATCCTTGCACACCTCATTCAATTCATCACCTTTTTCATACATTCTCTTCGTTTACATTCTAATCTAAGTTTAAATCTAAGCTGCAAAGATATGTATCATTTGAGATTCATATTTAATGCATTCCCACAAGCATACACGCATAATTTCACATATGCCGCATGTGGACCTACAATATAAAAAACCCAATCTCAAATGAACATAAGCCCTGCAACACTTGCCGACCTTCCCTAAAACAGGGGTGACATTGGCAAAATGAACCATTTTTTACAGTATGGGTGGTCAACCTCATACCAACCTACCAGTCAAGGAATACAAGCAATTAAATACATTCAATATACTCTGTATATTCCATAATTTTTCAATTTCACCTACCTTATCGATTCATACTTTTCTCAGTGTCCCTTTCATCTTTTTCCTTTCACATTTCCTCTCAGACTTTCATCATCCATTCTTTCTACATGTCCAAACCATCTCATCACATACTTTTGTACATTTACTTTAACGTTCTCTTTCAACTTTCATTTCTCTTTTACCCATTCATTATTAACTCCAAAAAAAAAAAGAATCCTGTCATACTCTTCAAATATTTCATTTGCACCGTAGACACCTTATTCATTTAATTTTCACTCGTAGTTCATGCTTCACTTCCCAACATCAATGTCGGAAACAATATACGTTTGTGTGCCTCCATTCTCAAATATATTTAAAACATTTATTGACGATAAAAATAATAATAATATCAGGCTAATTAATTTTAAATTACAAATGATAAGAGAGCGCCGTTTTTGTGTGTGTCACACCTCAAGGGCCCTCTCCGATCATGGATAAGACTTTCTGAAAAGGTGTGTTGAGTGCTCCGCGAAATACATCCACAGATTTGGAGTTCTTCGATGTTCGGGGTTTTAAAATATGGCAATAATGTATACCTACTTTATTTTTTAAATCTGTTAATGTCAGAATAAAATAAAGAAATGTATAATATAAATACTAAAAAAGTACGTCGCTTCGCAGTAAACTAAAATATAAAATTGATAAATCGTTTCTTTGTATTTTAATGCAGTAGCGCTCCCCCTATTTATTCAGTCAATGGAATGTCTAAACTCCCTGACAATGCTAATGGGCTTTCTCCATACACTCTCTTCCATATTCTCATCCCTTCCCTCACATATCCTCATCCTTTCTCTCCCATATCCCCATCCTTTCTCTCCTTTATCCGCAACCTTTCTCTCCACATATCTAATGGTTTATTCAACCTTAACGTGCATATCAAAAGACATATCTTTCCGACAAATTGTTGCGTCAGATTATCGTATTAAAATTGTGTTTGGTTAAGGTGAAACACTGCAAGGAAGATTTATAACAATTCAGAAATTATATTTTGTATTGTTTGTGTATTAACACTGTGAAAATTCATATTGTTTAATTTTATAATTTTTTTGATGAATTAACAAAAAAAACACTGTTTATTTTCACTGTTTATTTATTTAAAAAAGATTAAAATCTTTAAACAAATTACGAACGTTTTCGACCTAGTATTTTTAATTATTTATTTAAGTTATTAATAAATCTTGTACTGTAATCATACCTGAAGATGACCTACTAGGTCGAAAACGTTCGTAATTTGTTTAAAGATTTTAATCTTTTTTAAATAAATTTATCCGTGAAAATAAACAGTGTTTTTTTTTTTTTTAATTCATCAAAAAAATTATAAAATTAAACTTTAATTAAATTATAAATTAAATTAGTAACACTGCGGACTCTGAATGGGAAGGTTGTGGGTTCGATTCCCGGCGGAGCACAAAAAATATACCATTTATATTTTCAAATTTGCTCTTCGCCGGGTTGAAAAATTCATAAAGCCTTTACCAATGACCGGTCACCAAAGGTCCATCCAGCCTTACAGCAACTGGGTCTTGCTTGAGAATTGGCGCTTTGTAGCGACGACGATCAAGCTCGTAAAAAGGTCGATAGCTCAATTGGTACAATGCTTGCATTCCATGCTGAGAGCAAGGGTTCGATCTCAAAGGTTTACTCAACCTTCACAAGAAATAAGAACCAGCCCCCCCCCGGGAGCTGGGAAACCCCCACTTCAACTGGAAGTGGTTGGTGTGAGGCCGGCCCCCTTACCTGTAAAAATAAATAGGTCCCGAAGCGCCACATGCAAGAAGTTACACTGTATGAGATGATGATGATGATGATGATGATTTTTATAGCGCCGTTTCGTGACTACTGTCACTGCAAGGGCGCTTTCAGGCTTGACGCGGCGGTGAAGAAATGGGTCTTCATTTCCTTCTTGAAGCTCTCGATCCCTTCCTGTAGCTTAGTTGCGTTTTTTTTTGCGTACCAACCTCCAACCAACATTTGATTGAGACATCAAATTTGATTGCTTAATTCAGGTAAGGACCTCAGTTAAATATTTCTCGGATGTGGGTTATAATATGATGGAATTCAAACAGGAAAGATGATGTACACAAGCTGATTTACGTATGTAAAACTAAATTTTTGATTTGTTGGGAGAAATCACACTTAATTTTGATTTCTGTCTGATTGGAGGTTGGTGCAACAGGCACAGAAGTGAATGAAGCATGGATGTAACAGTCTTTTTTAAAAAAGCTCTAAATACCATGCACGGACAACAAGAGTTTATAAAAATAATGAATGATGATAGACTGACAAAGTATGTATACAAAGAAAGTGTGAACGGAAAAAGAGAGAAGAGACGACCGAGAAAAGTATGGAGTGATCAGATTGAGGAGATTGTGAAAGAATGGGATATACAAAGTGAGCGTAAAAGAAGAAAATGCATGAAAAAGGTGATGGATATGAATGAATTGAAAGAGTAAGGATAAGTAAGGATAGGAAAATGGAGGCAACTCTGCAGAGGCTCTGGCCCCCCCTAGCGGAATGGTGACAGAGTTACAGTTACAGTTACAGTGTAACAGAGATGAGAGAGTCATTTGAATAGCAAACGCTTTAGCCAAACGAGTCTAGATGGTGACGTAGACTAGCGTGTTTTAAATAAACACAACGCCTAGGCCTGTCCAAGTCTCGTCGGACCCCTTGATTATAGCTTTGTAATTTTAATGCTTCGTTTTAACGGGTTTATTTTGGTCACATAATATGTGAAGAAATAAGAAATATTCCCTACAGCATCTACTCATCATACAGAAAAGAATTGAGGAATGCCTGGCTCTGGGTCATCTTTTTTTATACGTCACATTTTTTTCTCTATGGAATTTGTTACGACTCCAAAATAATCTAAGTGGCAAAGATTCACATAAAATGCATGCCCACAGACAGACAAGTGCAAGTTCGCGCTTACAAATGCTGCATCATGCATGCATACTTTCAAATTAAAATCCAAACCTAAAATGAACTTTTGCACACCCACCCTGAAACAGGGGTGACATTGGCAAAGTGAACTATTTTTTAAAGTGTGCGTGATCAGCGTCATACCAACATATAAGTCAAGAAATAATTAATTCCATTATCGTAAAAACTACTTACCTACTTAAGAAATAAGAAGTGTCTCGTTTAGCCTAAATAAAGTGCAAAACATTGTGTAAATACTCAACTAGCGCCTAAACAGAAAAATGATTTCAAGACACAGCAGCGCCACTAGCGAGTGTTTAAGTTTTCATACATTATTCTACTGTTCACGGAATGGTTGCGTATTTGCCCATTGTTTCATACTACAGAACGTAATGCTACTATAACGAGGAGTAAGCATTGGTTTTAATTTGTATTATATAAATGGCTTAAATTACGTTCATCTCTGCGTATCCAGCGAATGTACTGGAAAGTTCCAGAAGGCTTTAATGTGATTAAATGGGTGAAGATGCCAAAACTCTGCGAAAATATATAAAACGATTAAAAAGTTTGGCGATTTAATACAATCAACTGCACAACTAACTTCTCGTTTCTTTGTTTAAAATTTTAACAAAAGCCAAAATTTTCAAGTCTACCTTATTTACGAATTTTTGCCGTACAGGAAGATGTGACAAACAAAAGAAGGTTAAAAAATATTCAGGAGTTTGATTTAAGTGTTTGTTATGTTTTATATTCATTTGAATTTTTCACATCAGCTGTTTTGTCGATAGCTCAGTTGGTAGAGTGTTTCGATTCCATTCCAAGAGGTCGCTTTCAAAATCCACCAAGGGTGTCAGAAATAATTTCCCGTTTCGGTGTTTATTTACCCAAACTAAATAAAATATAGGTAAGATTTACTCCGCCTTAACAAAAAATGAGTACCCTAACTGAACTGGTTGGCGTAAGACCACCCCCTTTTACATAAAAGTAAAATAGGTTCCACCCGCCACGTGCGACCCGTGCGGGGAAAATGCGACAAGAAGCTGCACTGTATGTGTATCTAAGTAGTTTAACATAAATAAATGTGCACTACTATAAAAGGATAAATTTTGTAAATTTTCCGATGGACGGTAATTTGTCATGTATTATGATGGATGGTAATTTGTCATGTATGTTCCTTGACTTATAGGTTGTTATGCGGCTGACCACCCATAATATAAAAAAATTGGTTCACTTTGCCAATGTCACCCCTGTTTCAGGGAAGGACGGCAAGAGTTGCAGGGCTTATGTTCATTTGAGATTGGGTTTTTATATTGTAGGTCCACATGCGGCATGTGTTAGCGCGAAATTATACATGTCTGCTTGTGGGAATGCATTTAATATAAATCTTAAATGATATATATCTTTGCAGCTTAGATTAGATTAGATTAGATTCCGATGGACAAAAATCGCCTTTTTGTGCGTGTCACTCCTTAAAGAAAAAAGTTTCCAAAAATCATCATTATATGGCAGTGGCATAACGTCTCCTTAGTGCTTGTATTTCTTATGTCCATAAATAATAATTTCACATGAGCAATGTTTGTATGTGTACTGGACCTATCTGTCTTATGAAAACTGGAAATTGATTTTAATTTTTTTTAAAAGAACTATCGACTTTTTTTTCTTAGCTCAGAATGTGATTCTTAAGACAATTTCATTGAAAGGTCACATTTGAATCAATTGGTAGATAAGCTAAACTTTTAGTTGCGCATTTCGATATGAAATGTAGGTCAGTGCTTTGATAAACTATCCGAGCAACAAGTACATTCTATTCATGCATTCACAATGGCAAAGCATACGTAAGATTCTCGCAAAAGAAAGCCCACCTTCGTCTCTTTTGTCTTACATTTCACTTTCCCAGGTTTTTCTTTCTTGCTTTCTCTTGTTGCCTCTTGTTTGTCATTAAAACAACTCAGCACTTTCTTCTAACAATGCTCCGCATACAGGGAAACCTAGACGCTTGGGTATTTTAATTGCGTGTGCGGATGGAGACAGTAAACATGCAAGTTTTATAGGGTAGTTGTATAGTGACAAGTTCTACCAAATACCAAAAAAAAATTACAAGTTTGTTAAGTAGTTGCAACATGTAATAATTATAGGTAATATTCAGTGCAATAACAGTAAAATTAATGAAAACGCAAGAATAAAAACAAAGTTTTTCTTCATGAGTTGTTTTATTGCACCGAAAACGTTTGAGATATCTATAATCTAAGTTTCGAAGATATGATAACATTTAAGATTCATATTAAGTGAATGCCCACAAATAGACACGTGTAAGTTCGCGCTTACAAATGCTGCACGTGTAGGTACTTAAAATCCAAACCTTAAAAGAACATAAACCCTGCAACTTTTGCCGATCTTTCCTGAAAGAAGTGTGATATTAGCAAAGTGTACCAAAGATACATAATACATTTTTTTTTTTTTTTTTTTCAAATAGCATAGTTTTGACAAGTAATTTTCATTCTTTTAATTGTGACAAAATCGAAGCTTTCTCAATTATTTCTACTCACTCTTTCCTTACAAAAAATACAATTATTTATAATTAAATTTTTACGTTATTGTTCCTCATGTTGCACACTTTGCATTTGCAACTAATGACAGTAATTATTTAATAACCTCCAAAATTAGAAACAACCCTTTTATTCATTTGTTAGTGTGACTAAACGGAGAACAAATTTGATACACTCTGAGCTACATTCAACCACTGTCCTTTGCTTACTTATATATATCAGGCTTATTTATTTTTAATTGCACATGATAAGAGAGCGCCGTTTTTGTGTGCATCACACCTCAAGGGCCCTCTCCGATCACGGATAAGACTTTTTGAAAAGGTGCGTCTTGAGAGCTCCGCGAAATATGCCCATAGATTTGGAGTTCTTCACTCCGGGTGGCAGTCTGTTCCACTCCACCGGACCCGCAACACAGAAAGCACGGTCTCCAAAATTTGTACGGATCTGACGGTGCGGCTGAACCAAATTGATTGCACCATCGCCCGCAGATCAGAGTGTCTGCCTCCTCACACCCATCTCAACAGGCGAAATCATGTCAGTCAGATAAGGTGGAGCCACGCCATCGATGGCTTTATATACCATCAGACAAACACGGTAGACCACCCTCTCCGGGAAACGAATCCAGTGTAGTTTTTTTAACAGCGGAGTGATGTGAGCGAATTTGGATATCCCGAATATGAGCCTTGCTGCTGAATTAACACAGATTGAAAGCAGTTGAAATGCTTCTTTGGCTGCTCACTATAAAGCGTTGAGCAATAATCAATCCGAGACATCACAAACGCACTCACCAGGGTCTTAACCGCATCTGACGGAAGACACTTTCTAATCGCCTTTATTTGGCGCAGTGAAAAAAAATCTTCGTCAGAACAGCCTCCTCACTAGTATGACTTCAGCAAGGAGAAGGCTTGTTGTAGAAATGGTACTTGGGCTGTTTTTAGAGATAAGAATGTGTACATTTTTAGTGAACAATAATTAGAGATAAATTTGGAGAAATATCATTTTATATTTACTGTCATCTTACTATTTATCGTCTACGTCTTTAAGCATGTTTTACAATTGTTACATATCAAACATGTTTGATCTTTATTTTTGTACGTACTCCTCACATATATCCACAATTTTCTTACAAGAACTGAAGAATAAGGCGTGTGCATATACCGGCTAGAGTCAAGCAATCTAAACGTATGTAGATCTTTAAAGAATAAATACATAAAAATTACAGATGTGCACAAGTGTGCAGGATTTCAAATAAATAGGAAAGTGAGAGTAATTTTAAGGGGCATATAGGGGGCCCTGGTGCGGAGAAAAGCTCAGGGCCCCCAGAGGGTTTAATTTGGCCCTGATTACAGGTAGGTAAGTTTGCACTTTTACCTTTTCGTGCAAAGAATGCAGAACTATTCTGAGACTTTTCTGTGCCTTGCAATCAGCTTGAAAGCCCTATTGATTGGAAATGCAAAGATTTTCCCGAATGCGAAAAAAATCCAAGGTTTTTTAAAAACATTTTCACGCAAAGAAATTTAGTTCGTGAACTAAAACTTAAAACTGTTTCAAAAATATATTTCACTAGTACTATTTTGCGGGTTGCGGGAGGCTGACCACCCATACTCTAAAAATGTTTCACTTTGTCAATGTCACCCCTCTTTCAGGGAAGATCGGCAAGAGTTGCAAGGCTTATGTTCATTTGAGATTGGGTTTTTATATTGTAGATCGACATGCGGCATGTGTTAGCGCGAACTTATACGTGTCTGCTTGTGGGAATGCATTTAATATGAATCTCAAATGATATATATATATTTGCAACTTAGATTTAAACATGTAGTCTGCAGATGGTCATTTTTAACACTCAGAATCACTTCAAAATTGATGACAAATCTCGCAGAGGGCTCTTGAGGTTTGATTCCAACAAAAACAGCACATACCAAATATAACACAGACATGTTTCTTGACTTATAGGTAGGTATGAGGCTGATCACCGATACTGTAAAAAATTGTTCACTTTGCCAATATTACCCCTAAGTCAGGGAAGGTCGGCAAAAGTTGTAGGGTGTATGTCATTTGAGGTTTGGATTTTATTCGTAAGTACACATTCAGCATTTGTAAGCGCGAACTACGCGTGTTTGTTTGTGGGCATGCATTTGATATGAGCTTTGAATGTTAATATATCTTTGCAACTTAAATTATAGATTATATATGTTATTTATGTATAAAGATATCGCCACCTTAAAGGTAAAACTGAATAAGTGCTGGTTTTATGATTTAAAGCATCATGGATAAAAATGGGTGTGACTTCTCATAGTTAGTGAATTAATTATAAGCAAGTGCTCATGATAAGCTTCCACACAATTTTCACACCTTTTTTAGTGTTTTCTCTCGTAGAAAATAGAAAAAAAAGTGCTTTTATCTGAGATGCCCATTTTATCTAAATACGTATTATGTCATTTATTAATTTTTACATTTCAGGTATCGGATGTATATCAAAAATTTGTTTAACAAAGTAATTAGTTCATATTACTGCATAACCATTTTTTGCATAGGAAATTTTTGACTTTTTTTGTATAGATTTCTTTGTAAGGTTTTGTTCTTTTTTATATTTAAATGTAATTTATTATTCATATTCCTTGACTTATAGGTTGGTATGAGGCTGACCACCCATACTGTAAAAAAATGGTTCACTTTGCCAATGTCACCCCTGTTTCAGGGAAGGTCGGCAAAAGTTGTGGGGCTTATGTTCATTTGAGGTTTGGATTTTATTTGTAAGTACACATTCAGCATTTGTAAGCGCGAACTACACTTGTTGGTTTGTGGGCATACATCTGAGAGCTTTAAATGAATATATCCTTGCAACTTAGATTATAGATTATAGATTATTGTCCAAACTATTTTCTTACAAAAGACCTACACCCTTTTAGATGCAAAAAACTAGAACAAAAAATTGTTATAGAGCGAAAATACTTTTTCAAGTTATAACGCAACCTGGTAGAGGGAATTATTCTCGTTAGAAACTTTTGAAATGGCTCACTTACTAGTTCAACAGGCCAACGAACTAACAAATGATGATATTGTATGCGAAACAAGTTGGCAATTTTATAGCCACGTGATTCCGTTTGTAAAAAAACATTTCCTCGGAATTTCAAATCAACAAACCTACTGATTTTTAGATTTGCGCTGTAAAAGAGGACAAGAAAGTCTTGGGTTCGTTAATAAAAAAAAAAGACAGACTCTCAAGATGAGTTATCATGCAAGTTTGTTGTGTTTATTTTTGAGATCTTATCTTTTAACGATAAAGGTTTTTTTCATGTATTGTTTTTTTTATAGATTCTCATATAGATCAAAGCAACTTTGATTATAGATTATAATCTCCTTTTTGTTCCTTGACTAATGAAGCTGACCACCCATACTATAATAAATGGTTCAATTTGCCCATGTCAACACAGTTTCGGGAAAGATCGGCAAGAGTTACAAGGGGTTATGTTTATTGAAGATTGAGTTTTCATGTTGTCCACATGCGGCATGTGTAAGCGTGAACTTATAGGGCTGCGCTTGTGGAAATGCATGTAACATGAATCTGAAATGTAATTTAAATCTTCGCAACTAAGATTATGGATTATAAATAAATCCCATCAAATTCTATTAATAACTCTTTGAGAGCATGACGTTACAGAATATAATAAATTTGTGTTTTGACCTAATTTGTGTAAAATTGTGTTTTGACCTACATAGGTAATTTTGAAATAAAACCAGATATCTTAAGTATTTTGAAAAAAAAACATGATATTAAACCGATTTGAACAATTTTGATTCTACCCAAACAAAATATTTATTATATTAAGTATGAAGGGGGTTTTTATTTTTTTGAGATATGGTCACTTTTTAAATAAAAATAACTCCACTGCTATAAATCGATCAATTTTGAATAACTTAAAATGATAGTTTTAAGGTTTTAACTAGATAAAATTCTTCAATTTTAACACCAAATTTTGTTCCCACAACTGAGCAAGAAATTCGAGTGCAGTATGCCTGTACAATTCACTTGACATCTTGTCTTATCATTTAACATCTTGCGCAACATTTTCCTGCAACTTCAAAATTTTAATAAGAAACATGGCGGACGTAATTTTGCATCTAATGTGTTTTGTTTCCACAAAAAAAAAACAGAAACGGGAAAAAATACATTTTCCCGACGGAAAACTTTCTGTCCGCTTCCAGAAAAGAAAAGACGAACTCTTACAAAGAGAAAGAAAGAAGGAAAGAAGTGCATTGTAAAACTCATGGAATGACATTAGTGTAATTACAACTCAGGATAATTAATTACATTGTTAACTAGCCTTTTTTTGTTTTTAAATTAATTAACAAACTTTTTCAATGTCTATACACTAATTAACAAGTATTTTCCTGCAATTTAGCAATCGACTTGACAAAAGCCTTGGCACTGAAAACTTAGACAAGTTATTGCAACATTTCAGCGGTTTCAGTTTTTAAAACGCTTTTTGTTAAATAAATAACAATGAGTTAATTTAATTGAAATGGATGCAGGAGTTTTAGGCTTACACGTCCGGCTGATGATGCTGGAGAGTTGCTTTCCGGGATCTGTTACCGTGGTCTTTGGGACGTTTCGCCCATGGCTACGATAGGATTTCACAGATTCATCAACATCATCTTAATCACTTCACCGTCACGCTGAATAAGCCCATCGTAGACATGGACGAAACATCCGGAAGTTCTAGCTCCCACAAATAACGGCAACAGATCCCGGAAAGCAACTCTCAATGATGTGATTATCAAATAATAAATTATTTTCAAATATTTGATTAAAAAAATATTAATAAATAATTTTTAGAACACTTAAATGAAAAAACTTTGTTTTAATCCACTGTATTTATTTTTTGAAAAAACGTTTTTATGATTTTCTTTTCCGTTTGTTATAATTGTCTAATCCCATGCATTGTTGACACAAATATTTTTTCGTAGAAAAGTGATTTCATACATTTATCACATTCTTCCAAATAAATTCTTGATTTCCACATCTGGTTCTTGACAAAATATTTATTAGTTACTTTACACATATAAAAAGAATGTAAATTTTGTTTCAGAATGCTGCTGACCCGTCTCTGTATGGCGGTGTGTGTGACAGCGCTCGCATCTGCTTCCCGTTCTGATCCTGCAAGCAAAAGACTTCCATCTGGCTTCCAGGGTATGAGAGGCAAAAAGAGCATCGACTATTCAGGACTAGAAGAACCGTATGTGTCAACAGCAGACCTTGAAGAAGCTCAAAGTTACTTAGGCTACCCAAACATACACGACAGCTCTGGGTATTTATTCCCCCAAAGAGATACAAACCCTTGGACCAACAGGTTCCAAACAAACAACATTTACGATCCAATCAGCAGACTTGCATCTTTCAAAAGGGCTCCCATGGGATTCCAGGGAATGAGAGGCAAGAAGGAACAAATGGACTTTGGAGAGTATGAATACAACGGTCACAATTTTGACTTGGATGACTTCAAAGACAAACGCGGACCTATGGGCTTTCAAGGCATGCGAGGCAAGAGACAGTTTGAATATCCTGCCTACAGCTACGACGATAAGAGGGCTTTGGGATTTCAAGGGATGCGGGGAAAGAAAGACAACGATATAAATGAACAAATCTTAAATAGCGGAGAGAACGAAAAAAAAATCGATGAAGGGAAAGATGGCGATCATTTGGGTGTGACTAACAACCCAGTGAGCTATTCAAATGAGCAAACAACCGAAAATGTTAATCTGGGGGAGAATGAAAACTCTGAGAATGGGATTGCTACGAGTGGCGGGTTGAAGTCTCGCAGGTCTGCTAGTATGGGATTTTATGGAATGCGAGGGAAAAAACTGCCGTCGGCTTCTTCGTTCTTCGGCATGCGTGGCAAGAAAGGGCCTTTCGACTATGGATTCAGAGGCAAGTTTGTTGGAGTGAGGGGGAAGAAGATGTACCAGGATAATTTGGAGGACCTGCAGCAGTTGACGGACAGGCTGACGTGGACCGCTGATGAATATCAGAAGAGGAAAGGACCTAGTGGCTTCATGGGAATGCGCGGAAAGAAATGGGCTAACTTTGGTGAGTACCTAGTATTTTTTCCGATGTTAAAATTTATCAAACGCCGCGCCGTATAAAAAAAGACTTATAAATATATTTGAAAATCCTGTTTTTAACTTTGAAGTTCCTGTTATTTGAAGTTATTTAACTATTTGAAGATAGAACGGTATAAAACATGGTGGTGCCTGAACAACTTATCGTTGTTCCATATAAAATGGATCAGCTGGTGATACACCACCATTTTTTATTACGTCCTACTTCAAATAGATATATCGGTAAGATCTACCGATGGCCGTCAAGACTTCCACCCCTGAGTAAGCTTTGCTGGTATTTTTTAGTTTGAATTTGAAAAAAAACACCGAAATGGCAAATCACTCCCAGACCGGTCCGTAGTCTAGCGGTAACGCTTCGGGCTCGTAAATGGAAGGTTGTGGGATCGAATCACCACGGAGCATAAAAATATATCATTTATATTTTCAAATAAGCTCTTCACTGGATTCAAAACTCATATACCTTTACCAAAGACCGGTCACCAAAGGCCCATCCAGCCTAACAACAACTGGGTCTTTCTTGAGAAGAGAGAAGACTAAGTTCGAAAAGGGCTCTTGAGGTGTGATTCACCCAAAAACAACGCTCACCAAATAAATCATCCTAATTCAAACTTCACTTCTGACATTTTTAGTGGGGATTGAACCATAGACCTCGGTACTCAATGCAATAATTCTGACAATTATATTAATTTTAAAACTAAACAAATTTCAAAACTTAATTTAACTCGGATATTTCTAACAATTCAATTTCCAATAATTCTACTGATATATCGACCAGAAAATTGCTCAAGTTCCAAAAATTTGTTCAAAAAAAAAATGAAAATTAATTGTTTTTATTTTATTTTCAGATGGCGAACTCGCTGTGGGTGACATGCAAGGACATCACGACGGAATAAAGTAAGAAGATGCACAAGAGTAAAGCCTAGTTGTAAAATAAAAGGAATTATCATATCTAAGAATGAGCTGATGAGATCTCTATGTAATTTTATTATCTTAATCTCGTGTTTTTATAGGAGAAAAAAATGTTTATTTGTGTTGTCGTTTGCCAGTTATAATAAATCAATTACTATGTAAAAAAAATACTGTTAGAGAATTCATATTTTACAATCCACTATTTGTTATACTTATATTGATGGAGGGGGCACTTATTTTAGACAAAAAAAAAACATTTTATTTATCTCGAATACTTTAAACATGTAGTTTTATTTATTTATTTATTACTAGAAAAATAATTAGGTGTTACAGATCACCAACCGAAAAAAGGAATTATATCTTTTTTTAATGTTTTTTTTTTAAGTTTTTGTTCTATCTTATTTATTTAAAACCTTTTTAACTTTAAAACAGTCCAAAGGAACTGGTATTATGTCTGCTTTTAAATTATTTTTCTGAGATTTGGTTGATTTAGGTAATGTTACAATATTAAAAAGTCATTTTTGTTATATTTTTATTATTATCTTAAGATAATGTTTTATTTGAATGGCATGTTTATCTCAAATTTAATTTATTTTTTGAATTTCGAAGAAAAATGAATACTTTTATTATGTATTCTAAAGAATAATCTTGGGTATTTTTTCAATTTGAAATTTTTTAACTATTACTTTTTAACATATTTTCATGTAATTTTGGAAAGAGAAGCGAATTTGTTTAATTTTAGGTTATTTTTATATTTTATTTGGAAAGATGTTTTGAAGTATAAAAGTATTTTAAATTAAATAGAAAATATTTTGAATTATTATAAAAACGAATATTTAAAAAAAATATCTTTGTGTATTGTAGTGAAAATAAATTATTGTCCATTAAGATGAAAATATAAGAAAATATTTTTTGTTCCTCGTTATAAATTAAAAAATAAACTATTTAGACGTAGGTTTACATATTCTAGATATTTTAGTTAAATTTTTATAACTTAAAAGTGTATAAAAACATTTTGAAATGGCTGGCAAAGTGTTTTTATACACTGATTTCTTATTCTTTATAATTAAAAAATAAACATTTTTATTTAAAAAAAATCGATATCATCATTATTCCTAAATGTCAATAATTTTCTAAAAAGTAAAAAAATGAAAAATAAAAACAAAATATTTCGAATCTAAAAGAAAGCTTGACGTTTTGAAATATTTATGAAAAACATTTACAATATTATAGATTTTATTATTGTTTATATCAGATGCATGCAAATTAATTATTTTACCATGTTTATGTAAAATTATCATAGAATATTATAATATATGAGGCAATATCAGAAATAAAAATGTTATTCATTTTATTGATTGATTTTAATAAATTGTTTTAATTTTTTTAAAGCATCCATAACCCATATTACATCCATAATTTTAAAAAGGAAAAAAGTTTTACGTTCGAATGCCACCCCTTTTTTAAAGCTGCAAATCGTTCTTGCTCACGGCAAAATAAGAGTGGCTCCTAAAAAAAGTTGGTTGAGAACATCAAGACAAAATAATGTAAGTTTTCCAATATATTTGTGTCAAATATACATATTTAATTTTTTTTTGTAAGCTTACATTTTTGTAAGGTAACGGTGAGACGTCAATTTTTAAGGCCAAAGAAAATCTTACACCTACCGCCAAAATGAAAAAAAAATAAAAAAAAAATTTGACCTTTTTTCTTACTTATCACAATTTTTAAAAATAAGAGAAATCAGAATCTTTCCTCGAAAATCCTTTCTAAACATTTCGGTAGATAGGTACCTACTCATCCATAAAATTTCTCAAAACTTTGTAAACAAACAACAATTAAGCGACAATTAAGGATTACTGTTGGATCTTCTCACTTCCTAACGGCGTTAACGCTTCCTCCTTCTCCCAGGGTCTCTTCATCATCAGGGTCCCGCATCATTGTCCCCAGCATCCGAACACAATGGACCAGACAGTCGGAGATGCTTTGTGTAACAAGTTAGGCCTAGTTGCAAAGATCAACAATAACGGTGCGAAGGCTGATCAGACGGAGGCAGTGCACTGAGAAAACTTGTGTTAGTGAAGATTAACTTGTAAAAAAATTTGAAAGTGTATTTAGAAAAATACATGCATTTATTTAATCCACTAATAATAATAATTAACTAGATTTCTATGCGCCTTTTTGTGATTTACATCACTACAAAGGCGCATGTGGGCTCTAGCGGCTGAAGGCTGTCTCATCTTCCTGGACTCTCAGCCTCTCTGGGAGTGCTCTGTCCATGCCACTGGCCCGGCAACACGGAAAGAGCGGTTCCCGAAGACTGTGCATGACTGTCTTTTCGGCAGCTCCAACAGACTGGCACATGACCCAGTTGTCCTCAGAGTAACTCCCCTTTCATTTAAACAGGTTCTCCTCGTGAGTTCCACCAGATAGTCAGGAGCCAGCCCATGAAGAGTCTTAAAGACCATCAAGCAAAGCTTGTAGTCTATTCTTTCCGAGATGCGAAGCCAGTGCAAGTTCTCAAGCAGAGGAGTTACACTGTTAGATTTAATATATTTTTTAAATATGTTTGTGAAGAACGATCCAATTCACCAACCTATTTTGCCTGGCCAGTAATTGTCTTCATTAAAAAGCAGAAGTTTGTGTGCATGCAATTACATCTGTTGAACCAAGGTCGAAGTAATTGTCGATTAAACAAGGCGGGCTCGAACCAGCGTTAATTTTAATAACTCAAATTCGAGTGCCAATTCCTTTCCAACGACTTTATAGATATATTGACATTGAAGGTTCATATTTAATGTATGCCCGCACTCAGGCACGTATAAGCTTGCGTATACAAATGCTGCATGTGCAGGTACTTACAAATTAAAATCTAAACCTCAAATGAATATAAGCCCTAAAACTTTTGCCTACCTTCCCCGAAACGGGAGTGTCATCGGAAAAATTAACTATTTTTTACACTGTGAGTGGGACGCCTCTTACGAACCTGAAAGTAAAGGAATAAAATTTAATCCTCTATAACCTATAATTTATAATCTTAGTTTCAAAGATATATTAACATTTAAGGCTTATGAAATCTACGTGCATCCCAAGTTTACTGGTTTCTTCCGGATGGGACCAAGTTGAGAATTTATTTAACTGTAAGTACTTTCGATTTCCTTACGCCATTTTTAAGAGGACGCGTCCCGTCAGTGCTTATTTGGCTTATTATCAACCTTTTGTTTTAAATTAACTTTGAACGAAATTGTCCCATTCTACACAATCTGAGATATATGTAAAAATAAAAACACGATAATGTGAGATTTTTAAAAAATGTTTTCAAAATCAATTTCCAGCATTCATAAGACACATTGGTACAGTACACATACAAACATTGCTCATGTGAAATTAACTCTGTTGGAGATAAGACAGATTTGACGGGTCTGTAGTCCAGTGGCAACATTTTGGACTCGTTAAATGGTCCGTAGTCCAGTGGAAACACTTCCGACTCCTAAACGGAAGGTTGTGGGTTCGAATCCCGGCGGAGCACAAAAATATACCATTTAAATTTTCAAATATGCTTTTCGCTGTGTTGAAAAAATCATTAAACCTTTACCAAAGACCGGTCACTAAAAGGTCCATCCAGCCTTACAGTAACTACTGGGTCTTGCTTGAGTATTGGCACTTTGTAGCAACGACCAAACTTGTAAACAACACCTCTGCGGCACTGCAAAAAGTCTCAAGCACCCCTAGAGACTCTGAAATCTAGGGAGTCTCACACACAGGATTTCTTAAAAAAAATAAGAGAAAACAAGCACTAAGGGGATGGACTGCCTGTTCTATTCAAATGTACTTGCATGCTGCCTTCATCTGAACCAGCTGGCTTAGTAATGGCAATCCCTTGTAGACTGTTCGGTTATGACAGATGTATGTACAGTAGAACCTCACATAACGAGCATTATTTGTTCCATAATCTCGCTCGATATGCGAAACACTCGTTAAGCGAAACATTTTTCCCAAATAAATCAATGTGGAACACGATAATGCGTTCCATGTGATTTTTTTAACATTTATTCAAATAAAATCGCATGCTTAATAATTGTTAATTATCGTAACAACCTGGATAATGGTTACCGGTATGAGTTACCGGTATCTGTGTTTCCATCCAAATTTAACCTAATCTAATCTAATCTAATCTAATCTAAGCTGCAAAGATATATATCATTTAAGATTTATACTAAATGCATTCCCACAAGCAGATATGTATAATTTCGCGCTAACACATGCCGCATGTGGACCTACAATATTTTACAATTCTACAATTTTTTTTTTTAACCTAACCTTTTTAAAATCCAATATCAATCGCCATTTCCTCTCAGTGTCTCAAACCAAAGCAACGCAACACACACCACAGCACTGCGCAGCTAACGGCCCTGCAACCGGATAAGGATAACTGCCACATCACCAACACCTCTGCGGCACTGTAAGTCTAGAGTCTCCCTAGAGTCTCTTAAATCTAGGGAGTCTCCCCCACAGGCTTCTTTAAAAAAAAACAATAACATTTTTAATTTATGACAAATACTTAATTCTTTTTTAACTTAAAAGCTGTCTTGAGACATTTGTTTTAGCCGACTCCTTTAAAATTTGGTGGAATAATTGTAACATAGCGTTATCATTGAATAGATTTGTAGCACGTATAGCCACCTCCTAGTTTTGCCATGAGAGTCATGCAGTAGTCTCTTATCTAAAGGACTTTCTTTCCTTTTTCCACGAATAGAGTTACACTAGCTCAGGGGTGTCCAACTAAAAATCGTGGCGGGCCAGATTTAGTACTTTTGTAATCGTTGCGGGCCAGAAAAAGCGTCGACGGGGGGCTGGGGGGTAGGCATGTAATTTCCACAAGTATTTTTTTTGTGTGGTCAAATAAAATGGGCAACAAAACAAATAATCGGTCGTTGGTGGGTAAAATTCGCCCGCTAAAAGTATCGACGGAAGAGGGCACACAATTTCAATCTTTAAAAAAAAAATCGTGCGGGAAGGCGCCCCACAGTTTGAAAACCGCTGCCTTAGATAGATGAACTTATTGCGCAAAAACTAGATGTCGTCGCGGGCCGTATGTTGGACAGACCTGCACTAGCTGATTAACTTAGTCGGTGTTATGGCCGCGGGGATCAATTCAGGTTATTTGGAACCGGATAACGTTGGTTCGAATCCCGCGACGATAACTTCGAACCTGGTTCAACAGATGCCGTTACATGCACACAAGTTTCGCATGAAAACAACTGGCCAGGCAAAATAGGTTAGTGGATTGCATTCCTTTCCACAAATCTATTTTTTTTTAAAAACAAAAAAATAAAAATAACTTCATCGGGAAGGCCTTCAGCCACTTGAAATAATATTGTAATTTTGTTCACCGAGTGAAGCAACTCCGCATGAGTTGTATGAACTGGGTGGGAGGTGGTGGGAGAGTGCCTTTTAGCAGCATTTCTCTTATTGCGCCAGAAGATTGTCTCTCTGCTATGTACTTCCTCTTCCTACACTAACAAACTCTCCTTCATAACTTCTTACTGGTAAACACGTTATGTGACGTCCCCTTTCTGCGTCACTCGTTATGCGAAATGTCACTCGTTTAGGGAGCAATTTATTCGCAAAAAAAATTATCATTTAAAAAAAAAAAAAATTAGGCTGATTTATTTGGTGAGCGCTGTTTTGTGTGTATCACACCTCAACAGCCCTCTGCGAGCTTGGTCGTCGCTGTAGAAAGCGGCAATACTCAAAAAAGACCCAATTGCTGTAAGGCTGAATGAACCTTTAGTGACCGGTCTTTGGTAAAGGCTTTATGAATTTTCTCAACCATGCGAAGAGCATATTTGGAAATATAAATGGTATATGTTTGTGCTCCGCCGGGATCCGAATCCACGACCTTCTATCTACGAGTCCGAAGTGTTGCCACTGGACTGCGGACCGGTCCAAGACGCCAACGACACGCGGTGTACCTGAGCAGTCACCCATCCAAGTAGTAGAATTACTCGTTATGAGAGTTATTCCTTGA
Organism: Agapetus fuscipes; assembly: GCA_951799405.1. Taxonomy (NCBI): domain Eukaryota; kingdom Metazoa; phylum Arthropoda; class Insecta; order Trichoptera; family Glossosomatidae; genus Agapetus; species Agapetus fuscipes. The sequence goes on along the minus strand of OX637349.1, from coordinate 13,170,368 downwards.
TTTATAGGCTGGTATGAGGCTGACCACCCATACTGTAAAAAATGGTTCACTTTGCCAATGACAACCCTGTTTCAGGGAAGGTCGACAAGATTTGCAGAGCTCATGTTCATTTGAGATTGGGTTTTTATATTGTAGGTCCACATGTGTTAGCGCGAACTTATACATGTCTGCTTGTGGGAATGCGTTTAACATGAATCTTAAATGATACATATCTCTGCTTTTGCTCTGAGATTTAAATTTCGATCAGCGGTGCTCTTTGAGAAATGAGAAGTACCGTCTCTTTCATCGTCTCTTCGTATACCTGAGAAGATCTCAGGGACGCCGAAGGCCATCGTGGCTGAAAAACAGTGATTAGGCAGAAGCACCAAGTCCCTGTTTCGAGCCGCAGCATCTAAAGTCAAAATAGCCATGATGATCGCCGATCTTCGATAGAAGTGGCACAAAATGAAGAAGAAGAGGTGCTCGTTAAGGGAGGTTCCACTGCGCATGCATTGGTGCGCAGAGGCGTCGACAGATCAACAGTCCTCAGCGGTTCAAGTTTGCGCGCTCGCTAACTGAATCAAATTTGCATAGCAACAGAATAACATCCCTGTAGTGGCAACCCACCACCCACCCTGTGTAATACTCTGGCTTAGGGAAGTTTCCAGAAAAAACGAGAACGGATAATAGTATCCGTATACACACAAGGAATGCTACACAAACTGAAAACAATAAGCAGATTTTATTTTGTTTTGTATGGTTTGCGTATTAACACTGTGAAAATTCATATTGATTTAATTCTATTAAATTTTGTAGAAATATTGAAAATTCTTATTAACACCCGTGTTTTATTTTGACAATTACATTAATTTTATTTTGATTAAGGCTCTTTTTTACCGAAATCTGCCGTTTTTGTTTCTTACACTTTCTGGTCTTAGCAAAATAGTTACAGCAATGAAAAAAATCAAGCATATTTATTAATTTTTTATCTTAATTATAAAGTTTGAACAAAATATATAACTTAAGATTTTTTTTTTAAAAAAACACGTTTTTTTCACTTTCCTAGCTACTTTCTTGTGTGTACTATGTTTTAGAAATATATTTTTTCTTTTTATTTATAGAACTATACATTGTTTAGTGTAGTATCAAAACAATTTTTTTATAATGTCAATAGTTTTTGAGTAAATATGGAAAACCTGAAACTACTTGATGAATTAAATTTTAATTAAATCGAAGAACACAGAACGTGTAAGAAACAAAAACGGCACATTTCGGGGAAAAAGAGCCTTAATAATTGCTAACGTTTTCGATCATTTACCTTATTTACCTGATGATTCCTTGACTTATAGGTTGGTATGAGTATGACCTCCCATACTGTAAAAAAATGATTCACTTTGCCAATTCTTCGGCAAGAGTTGCAGGTTATGTTCATTTGAGATTGGATTTTTATATTGTTGGCCCACATGTGGCATGTGTGAGCGCGAAATTATGCGTGTCTGCTTGTGGGAATGCATTTAATATGAACCTCAAATGATCACTTCACACAATGATTTATATTTTCTGGCTCACTGACTTGCCTGCTCTGTCCTGTGTCACGCAAAACACTTTCGTTTATATCGTAGGTGATGTGGTAAGTATTCATGAAGTCAAATGTTTCTTGGTCTAGATCTTTCTAGAAGCTTCTTGTACCTTCCATACTAACCTTTATTATTCCTTTTGCGTATTTCTATTTATTTATGTATAATTTTTTTATATCTACTTGCGTAAATAATTACCACAATATAAATTAATTTTAAGTATATAATTAGTATGATTCATTGTAACTACTGAACGGATGGATCCTGTTGAAATTCTCCAGAGAAAGCTTCACAAGAATCCATCTAAGAAAAAGTGCTTGCTCGTCAGTTGACAAAAAAAATCTAGCTCTATAGCGGAAAAGTGGCAGAGTTACAGTTACTTGAAGGTTCAACGCGAATATCCTAAAATTAAGGTCGTTGCTTCACCAAGGTGTCAAGTTTGGGGAGAGCACAAACCCATGTACACCCATCAAAGGGCCGCTTCGCAATCAGCTCTTATTCATGCAGAAGTAGCACTGCCATGAGATGCAAATGGGACACGCAGAGAGCAGCTAAATGGCCTTCACCGAGTATGAAGTAGAAAAAAAGTAAGAAAATTAGATTGCGTGCATTTTTCATGTATTAAAGAGTTCTGACCTTTCTTCTCGTTTTTTTAAATAGTTTCTAATTTTGTTTTCGCAGGTAAAGAAGCCAGCCTTCCATCATAAAATGAGGCGGCTTCTTGCTTTTGCGGGAGTAGACTCTCGTTTATTTTGAACGCTGAGTAAGCATTGCCGGTTCTACAACTTCAGTAAGAGGAAAACACTGAAACTAGAAATCATATCTGATACCATGGCTTTAATAATAATAATATTAGGATAATTTATTTGGTGAGCGCTGTTTTTGTGTGCATCGCACCTCAAGACCCCTCTGCGAGCTTGGTCGTTGCTGTAGAAAGCGCAAATTCTCAAACAAGACTCAGTTGTTGTAAGGTTGGATGAACCTTTAAGTGACCGGTCTTTGGTAAGGGTTTATGAATTTTTCAACCCAGCGAAGAGCACATTTGGAAATCTAAATGGTATATTTTTGTGCTCCGCCGTGATTCGAATCCACAACCTTCCATTAACGAGTCTGAAGTGCTGCCACTGGACCGGTCCAAGAAATGCCAACAACACGCGGTGTACCTAGCTGTCACCCATTCAAGTAGCATCCGCGCCCAATGTTGCTTAACTTCGGTGATCTGATGAGAACGGGTGCTTTCAACATGGTATCGTCGTTGACAAGTACCTAGTCGTAGGCTTTAGTTAGAATCGATCACTAGATCTCTCTCTACATATGTGAGGATAATTTCAATACCTTGAAGGTAAAACTGAATAAGTGACATATGAAGCTAGCATAGGATTCTTAGATAAACGCACCTTCTTGCCGTTTTCTAAAAGGAAGACTTTTTAGAAGTGAGTTTTTGAAAAACCGTTTTAAAATCACATTTTTAATAAATTGATATACCAGTAGATACCCTTAGTACGATTTAAGTAATGTAAAGTTTACGGCAATTATTAAAGAGTGATTTCCCCCAAAATTTGCCGTTTTTGTTTGTTTGAACTTGATTTTCTTCATCACTGTCACTCTTTTGCTAAGACCACAAAGTGTAAGAAACAAAAACGGCAGATTTTGGGAGAAATCACGCTTTAATATTTTCCGTAAACTTTACTTTTCTCAAGTTTTGCAACTCGTACTAAGGGTACAGGTATCTTCAGAATTACCTTTCCTTATTTCTTTTAGAATTGGCAAACGTAAAAAATGTAACTTTATGTTCCAATTCTTCCAGAATGAAAGCAGTAAGATAAAATAAAATGTACGCCGGCATTACTTCTTTATCTCTTCACATTTACTTTGTTGTGATCTTTTATTCTCATTGCATCACCATTCTTTTTTATTCTTTTCCAATTTTAATACAGTAATCTTTCTAATCAATATTTTATTTCAATCCATAATTTTATGAAAAGGCTGAATCAATCGTAAGATTCTGAATGATAGCGTCCATAATGAGTGAGCTATTTATGAATGAGTGAGGTAAAAACGCAAATATGAGAAAGTAGGTACAGTAGAGTACAATGAAATGGTTCAGGTGTGTAGAAAGAATGGATGATGAACGACTGACAAAAATAGTGTGCAAAAGGAATGTGATAGGTAAGCATGGAAGGGGAATATCGAAGAAAGGAGGATCGATCAAATAAGTGACATTCCAAATTACTGGAATCTGAATAGTGAGATAAAGAGAAGAGCATGCATGAAGAGAGTGAAGAATGAAAGAAGATGACAAGGACAGAACAAAGTGGAAACGCATCTGCAGACGTACTGGCAACCCCTAGCGAGATAACGGCTGGGATTCCGCTTGGCATAGGTCTAAATCTAAATCTAAGCTGCAAAGATATGTATCATTTGAGATTCATATTAAATGCATTCCCACAAGCAGACACGCATAATTTCGTGCTTACACATGCCACATGTGGACCTACAATATAAAAAAAAACAACCTCAAATAAACAGAAGCCCTGCAACTCTTGCTGACCTTCACTGAAGCAGGGGTGACATTGGCAAAGTGAACCATTTTTTACAGTATGGGTGGTCAGCCGCATACCAACCTATCAGTCAAGGAATATAGGTAAGTGGATAAAATACGGCGAGTGCCCTAACATATTATGATGTTTTGTGTGTCGCACTGTGAAAGATTTCTCAAACATATTAGCCATCAAACAGCTTTATATTTCCCTTGTACGCAGCCAACTTGAATACAACTCATACATTTGGTCTCCCGGGTGCGTGTTTCCCTTCTTACCGTGGGTTCGGCGACAATTCACGTTGAAGTACTGCCGCGCACATTAAATTAATTATCAAGTTTCAGTTTTTTGATATTATCTCAAAAACTGTTCACATTACCTAAAATATTTTTCATAGACTCTCTAGACATTGTATCATTATATAATTATGAAGAAAAAAAATTTGTCCAAAATATTAAACAACAAAATCATAAGAAAAAAATGTGAACAAAAACGTGTTTTTTTAAATATTTTTTTGTAGCGTCATTTTTTAAGTTGTATAAAATATTTTAACTTTAAAATTTAGATAAAAATTCAATAAACACGTGTGATTTTTTCCATTAATGTCACTTTTTTACAAAGACCATAAAGTGTAAAAAACATTTTTAGTGTGTGTCGTCTGTCGAAACGGGGGGTAGAAAGGAAAGACGCCTCCCGGGTACAAACTTCATTGTGATGCTATAGAGCGTATCCAAAAAAGATTTTTAAGATTTGTAAATTTTAAATTAAATATTCGTTTTGATGACTTGAACTATAGTTTTTTGTTAAATTTTTTGAATCTTGAAACTTTACAAAATCGCAGAATATTTCATGATTTTTTTTTTTTGTATAAAGTTGTTAATTCATTGGTGGACAGCCCTGAATTATTGAATGTCATTAATCTACACATACCGAGTCGAACAAGAAGTCGAAATATATTCCACTGCGACGTTGCAACAAAAACATTTATAATGCATTCTATGATATATCGGCTTCATCGACTCGGTAATGATTATCTAACCAATGATGATATAGATATTTTTGGTATGTCCATCGGAATTTATAGAAATTCATTAAAGTCTGTTTTATCATGTAATTCTTTTTGATTTATGTTTAATTTCTCTTTTCTTACTGATCAATATTTTTTATACATTTATTTTTAATCTTTTTATATTCATAATATGTATCTTGTAATAATCATAATATTTATACAATTTGTAAGCAGCAAACTTCTGTACTACCTCTGTTAATCTAAAAATGTAAAAGGCTTCAGCCGTTTATTATAAATAAATAAAAAAAAAAAAAAAAAAAAAAACGAGTTATTCGAGATACGAGCTTTCGAGCGAGCGAAGTTTTGTTTTGTAATACGAGCGAAATTTTAGATACGAGGAACATGGAAAAGAAACACCTCGAAAAAGTTGCAAATGGTCGTGTATCAAAGTTATTTAATGACCGATATAAAATACCGGCAAGGTTTACTCAGCCTTCCCAAGAAATGAGTATCAGCCCCCTCGGAAGCTGCCAAACCCCACTTCACCTGAAGTGGTTGGCGTAAGGCCGGCCCCCTTACCTGTAAAAATGAATATGTTCCACTCGCCACATGCGCAACTCTTTGGGGATAACGCCTTATCCCCAAAGAGTTGCGCAACATAAAGTGCAAGAAGTTGCACTTTATGTTTTTTTTTGTGCATGAAAAAAAATTCTTGGTGTAATTTTAACTGAAAGTCTGTGGCTTACAATTAGTGTGGGTCTACAATTCTGGCCACATGTAAAAAAAATCACCTTGAAAATGCTATTAATACGTATGAAAACACAATAAAAATAGCTTTTTCGTTTGTAAATATTATATTCTACAACAGGAATATAATATTGCATGAGCATTAATCAAAAATTAATTTAAAAAATATTATAATTCAGAACAATTGGAGAACCTACGCCATTGCTTTGATACGCCCCAACTAAATCTAAATCTAAATCTAAGCTGCAAAGATATGTATCATTTGAGATTCATATTAAATGCATTCCCACAAGCAGACATGCATAATTTCGCGCTTTCACATGCCGCATGTGGACCTACAATATAAAAAACCCAATCTCTAATGAACATAAGCCCTGCAACTCTTGCCGACCTTCCTTGAAGCAGGGGTGACATTGGCAAAGTGAACCACTTTTTACAGTATGGGTGGTCAGCCGCATACCAACCTTCTAAATAAATAATAGTACTATATATATAAATATCTTGGAAAGTAGAGGGTTGGACTCCTGGCAGAGCACAAAAAAAATCAGCCTCCCATAGCGGAATTGCGACAGAGTTGCAGATTACGAATGTTTCTGAGTACCTAACACTGTTTGTGCAAAATTTAATTATAAAATACTTGGCAATATATTTTTCCCTGAAATAAAGGATTTATTTATATACGAGAATAAATGTATCCAATTACACAAATCTTGTTTTGACATTTTTTTATGCTAAAATGAAATACAAAACCTTCTTATGTGAGCAGTTATCACAAATTTTACCTATGTACGTAAAAGAGTGGGTGACATATACATACTTTAGAAACTCGTGTAAGAAAGTTGTTTCTTAAAAAAAAATATTTTTTACGAAAAAAATAGAGAATTTCACTCAAGGCACTTTTACTTGGGCTTTTTTAATGAAACTATTTATTTTGTAGCTTAAAATGGGAAACCTAAAAAATATTTGAATCGCTATTTTAAATAAGACGCTAAGTACCAAAATATTCAATTTTAACGATGTATGCATTTTGTTCATCGATCGTATTTTTATTTATTTAGATCGCTTCGATCGATATCCTTGACTTAAAGGTAAGTATGAGGCTGACCACCCATACCTCCTGTAACAAGATGGTTCACTTTGTCAATTTCACTCCTGTTGCAGGGAAACACGGCAAAAATTGCTATGGTCTCATGTTCATTTGAGGTTTGGTTTTCAAATTGTAAGTACACATTAACACATGCAGCATTTATACCTGAGCGAGAATGATGATGATGATTTTTATAGCGCCGTTTCGTGACCACTGTCACTGCAAGGGCGCTTTCAGGCTTGACGCGGCGGTGAAGAAATGGGTCTTCATTCCCTTCTTAAAAAGCTCTCGATCCCTTCCTTAGCGCGCACTTCAGGAGGCAGCTGGTTCCAGGTGGACGGTCCCGCCACGCCGAAAGCGCGGACTGTTTGTGGACATGAGTTTTAAATGTTAATTTGTCTTTTCAACTTAGATTAGATTAGATCATATAATATTATGTGAGCGTTTCAATTGCGTTGTATCTTTGATGAGGATTTAATTTTTAAGAGCAATGCTGCATTAATTAACAGGTAGCAGACATCTAAAAACGAAATTGTCTCATAAGAAACAGAACGTTTGGTCACATTAGTAAGTATGTATGTATAAAATAATATAAAATCCCAAAATATTTATAATATTTCGGTAAATTAAATGTAAACAAAAAATCACACACCTACACATACTTATTGTTGTAAAATTGTTAAATAAAATTATTGTTTACATTTTCCTAGACAAAACACGCTACCATTTTATATATGTAAGTATATCGTCTCAAAGTTAAATTCTCTACCCGTTAAGTCTTACGGTAGAATTCAAAGACACAGGCAAAAAAAAATCGACGTCACGTTGCTGGGTTGCTAAGGAAAAGGCAAACTAACTGTTTGTTATTTTTAGCTAGCGCTCTTGACTTTATAGGTGCTCCTTGACTTATAGATTGGTATGAGGCTAACCACGCATACTGTAAAAATTGTTCACTTTGCCAATGTTCCCCTGCTTCAGGGAAGGTTGCGAAAATCTGCAGGGTTTATATTAATTTGAAATTTGAATTTTAATTGCAAGTACACAAACAGCATTTGTAAGCGCATACTTACACATCGTGTTCGTTTGTGGGCGTGCATTTCATATGAATTTTGAATGATTATATATCTTTGCAACTTAGATTATAGGTTATAATAATAATAATAATAATATACGTTTATTCCAGCTTGGTCATGTGGAGGGTGCAATACATGACCAGCCATAAAAAAATAATACATCAATAGAAAAAGTACATAGAAAATTACAAAAATGCAGTTACATGAAAATATGTGATGAAATATATGAGAAAAAAGAGCAAACAAAATATATAGTTAAACAGTGAAAGTATTACCTACGCTTTTGAGTTTTTTCATCTTTAATTTCTTTACGTAAAAAAAATAAATAGGTTAAAAGTCATGATATTTTTACATGAGATTCTTGAGTAAAAATAAATAGGTTTTCAGGTGTTCTACCTCTATTGATTTTCAGTAAGCAATAGTTGAATAAAAAAATATAAGAAAGTGCTTTCTTTAAATATGTCTGTTGTTTTGTGGCGTCAGCTCAGCAGGGCGTGAAAAACTAAGACAACTCAAGGAAGATTGACGACGTGGGAACTACCCGTACCTGGGTATTTTTTGTCCACCCTTCCACTTATCTACATTTCATCCTTTTGCGCCTTATTCAGAGTCTTTCCTTCTGTCCCTACACTAAGCAATACTTTAGTATATCAATATTGTAAGTCTTGATAATAATAAATTAGTAATAAAATAATTATTTAAAAATTAAATTGGATCTAAATCTAAATCTAAGCTGCAAAGATATGTATCATTTGAGATTCATATTAAATGCATTCCCATAAGCAGACATGCATAATTTCGCGCTTACACATGCCGCATGGGGACCTACAATATAAAAAACCCAATCTCAAATGAACATAAGCCCTGCAACTCATGCCGACCTTCCCTGAAACAGGGGTGACATTGGCAAAGTGAACCATTTTTTACAGTATGGGTGGTCAGTCGCATACCAACCTATCAGTCAAGGAAGACATTATTATCAATTTTAACTCACTTATTTACATGTATTGTGATAAGAGAATTAAAACTCTGTTTTTATCCAATTTAATTTTTAAATAATTAAAAATGTACTTTCAGTATGTACTTAAATAGATTTACACTTAAAAATATCTAGTAATAAAATCTTTATTCCAGCATTGTCAATGTGGATGAAATGAAAGAAGTATATAAAGACAGAAAGAAATAGCGGTTGATCTGTAATGTTGGCGGCTAGGGCTACGACTAGGGTTTTTTAAATAAGAATTTTGTATTATGCATTCTCACGAACAGAGAGGTGTAATACCTACAAAGAAAATAAAAACCCAAATATCAAAAGAACTTACACTCGGTAACTCTTGCCAGCCTTTCCTAAAACAGGGGCTACATTGATAAAGTGGCATTATTTTTACAGTATGGATGGTAAGACCTGTAAAAAGAAAATCCAGCAAAATTTCTACATTCTGATTAAGAGGCTTGGATTCATATTTGAAAGGGTCAATATTTTTTTTATTTTTTTTTATGTTTGATTTACTATATTGGGTCTCAGTACCAGCAAGGTTTACTCATTCGTCACTAGAAATCCTCGTCGGCAAACATATCCCTGTCCTGCATCATTCGCAACAGCTCGTTTACACTTCAGACGCCTGTCCACTCCCTTATACATCCCAGCCAGGACATCTGTCTCTTACCGGCCCTCGTCGTTCCTCAATTTTCTACATCAATAAAGGTTGAAGAATGTGATATTTTCCTCCACGCAGTAAGTACATGCCCCAGATGTGAAATCATCCCAACTTTCATATTTTGCTCCCCCAGTTCTTGTTTGCCTTTAGACCAATTCTGATAAACGTGACTTTTTAATGCAGTTGTCTTAAGAATAAAATTCTACACAATCTGAGCTAAGAAAAAACTCGATAATGTGAGAGTTGTTTTACATATTTTTTAATCAATTTCCTGTTTTCATCAGACACATTGGTCCAGTACACATGCAAACATTGCTCATGGAAAATTAGCTGAATGGTCTATACGGCAAACAAGAACTAAGGCAGCGATTTGACAACAGCTCCCTGTCAACTCTAGCTCACCTCAGGACTTCTGTATTGGTTACCATGTCTGTCCAAGAAATTTTGAGTATTCACGGATAGAGACACATTTAAAATCATTGGCTAGAAATTATTTTAACAAAAATAGACAATGAATATCTGTTTCAACCTACTTACGAAAATGCTCATTAGTAAGAAAGAGAACAAAGAACTTCACAGTTGCATTTCCATGTATACAAAAAACCTCGGGCAAATGTAAAAATGTTTCGAGAAAGGTGGCAGCATTGCCGCATACGTACTATCCTCGGAGCAGTCCGAACATAGAGGCATGCGGTAATAATCTTGTGATCAACAAAATTGATGAATTTTAAAGGAAAAAGGCATTATTCTGACATGGCATGTTTTGTCTTATGGTGTTAAAACACAAAATGGAGAAAGCAAGAAAACATAAAATTTGACACATAAAAACATATTTTATGACTACACAACTGCAACGTTTGGTAGGACTGAGACAAAATTGGTAGATAGTATGTATCAATGCAGTTAGTTAGTTTCTACTCCTATATGTTACTACTCAACATTTAAAATACTTCCAGTCTGTTTGAGTAGATCTTTAAGGTCCAAATTATCACATTTCGCTTTGAATAATTGTAAAAGTCGAGTCTGAAGAAATAATGACAAAATATATATTTAAAGCTTTCATGTATTTAATGGTTTGGGTACAAAGTTCACATAAATAAATGGAAAATATGTAGCTATGTATGTATTCATTTAATACCTCCAAAACAATCATTCCAATACAAACATTATTCACAATTCTAATTATTTCACAGTGAGAAAATGAAACTTTTCGGATATTAGACGAACCATTATCGAAGAAATTATGTAATTCTCAATATTTCGTTAGCTACAACGTCAGCTATGTCAGAATTTTCAATGTTTTGTTGGGTAAGTTGGCTATGATATTGGCTACATCCCAGAATTAAGCAAGTTCTCCTATAACGGTTCGCCTGATAACCAAAAAGTTTCATTACCTAACTGTGAAGTTATTACAATTGTAAATATGTGGGGCGGTCTATATATTACGTCATTCGCATTAAGGGGGGGGGAGTCTGGTCCGCGGATGATGGCAAATGATGTACGAGTACCAAAAGTGACGTCGTTCTTGTAAATACCAATTTCTACAAAATATACAAAATAGTATGCAAGTAATATAACATTATTAATTATTAAGCTCATCCATTATTACAGCAAGAGGGGGGGGGGTCATTAGATAATGACTATAGGATGATGTAAGGGGGGGGGGGTCGAAAATCGGCCAAAATCAATGACGTAATTTATGGACCGCCCCTGTCAAAGACTGTAATTCCAATGATAAAAGAAAAACAGTTTTGTTCACGTAATCGAAAACAAAACTGTTTTTCTTTTATCATTAATGATGAACGATTACAAAGTTAATGCCTCTACAATCAATAAAACTGTAATTCCAGCTTAAACCTAACAAACATATTCTTTAAATTTTGGTATGTATAATGGACTAATAAAAGTATGAGCAATTATTATATTTCTAGAGAGATACAGAAGTGGGAGATTCGGATCACACAGAAGCAGAAGCGGCAATCTACTATTTAATTCCAATATGAGATGAAGTAAACTACAACTGTAACTGTAACTCTGTTGCCATTCCGCTAGGGTGGCCAGAGCCTCTGCACAGCTGCCTCCATTTCCAAGTGTAAAAAATGATTACTGAAAAATGTGATAGAAAATACATACATAACACAGATAATTATTTAAATATGACTCATGGAATGCAGTTAATTAGGATAATTTCTTTTTACCAGTTTAAAACATTATAACATATCTTTTCTTTATTTTCAGATAGAAGAGAACTTTCCAGAAATACTTCTCTAATAAAATCTCTCACATTAACAAACATAATAAAAAGCTATGAAGCAAAACAAAATCAGGCATTTTATATAATCTTAAGAAATCAATAAATATATAAATAAAGGAAAAAACTAATTTGACACTTTGTGCCGAATCTGTTATACATAGTACATTTTTGTAGTTAACATAGATATAAAAACAGACACATTATAATTTCTAGAATTTTCGTAATCAAAGTTCATTCTCACGGAATGAACGGATAATTTTGTTTCAGTCAAACATTGTTATGATGAGCAAGAAAGAACCAAACAATTTCACTCCTGTGATCCTGGATCCTCAACAGGCATATCTTGTCCCACTTGGGGAAAGCTGTTTTAAAGTTGGCACCAAGTGGTCTGCTTGGACTGCGAATAATACTCCTCCAGCCGGTGTGGTCTGCAGAAATGCTTTCTCAATTTAGAAATGGTTTGTGTACTTATTCCTCAGTCACATTCCGGAGAATCCCTCTTGTCTCATTTCCACAAGAGTGCGAATTCTATTTTATTGAACCCAAACTTTTCAAGGGACGTTGTAGCCTTTAGAACTATTTCATTGGGATCTGTGATGATGTCTAATCTAATCTAATCTAATCTAAGCTGCAAAGATATATATCATTTAAGATTTATACTAAATGCATTCCCACAAGCAGATATGTATAATTTCGCGCTAACACATGCCGCATGTGGACCTACAATATAAAAACCCAATCTCAAATGAACATAAGCCTTGCAACTCTTGCCGTCCTTCCCTGAAACAGGGGTGACATTGGCAAAGTGAACCCATTTTTATATTATGGGTGGTCAGCCGCATAACAACCTATAAGTCAAGGAACATACATGACAAATTACATTTTTTAAAATCAAAGAATAAAAATAACAATATATACATGGACATAAAAAACTAAATCATAAAACCAAATTCACTTTAACAAACCCTAGCCGCCAACATCACAGATCAACCGCCATTTCTTTCTATCCTTGCATACTTCTTTCATTTCCTCCAGAGTCATAACCTTCTTCATACAAGCTCTTCTTTTATTATGACTCTGGATATTCCATTCATTCGCAATTTCGGATATTTGGTCCATCCATACCTTTCTCGGTCTTCCTCTACCACGACATCCATCTATTCTACCAACATATACTTTCTTCGTCAGTCTTTCCTCATTCATTCTCTCCATATATGTACTTGTTTCTAATCAGTACCCTGAGTACGAGTTGCAAAATTTGAGTAAAGTAAAGTTTACGGAAAGTATTACAGAGTGGTTTTCCCCAAAATCTGCCGCTTTTGTTTGTTTGAACTTGATTTTCTTCATCACTGTAACTCTTTCGCTAAGACCATAAAGTGTAAGAAACAAAAATGGCAGATTTTGGGGAAAACCACTCTTGAATACTTTCCGTTAACTTTACTTTACTCAAGTTTTGCAACTCGTACTAAGGGTACAGGTCTATGCTATTCCATCTCTATTTCAAAGCCGTGGACAAGTCATAGTCGTTAAAATTCTTGTACCAAGTGGGTTTTCTGGAACTTTGGTGGGCAAAAGGAATAATAATAAAAATAATATTAGGATGATTTATTTGGCGAGCGCTGTTTTTGTGTGTATCACACCTCAAGAGCCCTCTGCGAGCTTGGCCGTCGCTGTAGAAAGCGCCAATTCTCAAGCAAGACCCAGTTGTCGTAAGGTTGGATGGACCTTTCAGTGACCGGTCTTTGGTAAAGGTTTATGAATTTTTCAACTCAGCGAAGAGCACATTCGAAATATGGTATATTTTTGTGCTGCCCCGGGATCCGAATCCACAACCTTCCATTTACGAGTCCGAAGTGTTGCCACTACCGACTACGGACCGGTCCAAGAATGCAGGAGTTTAAAGATTAGATAATGATTATACAGATAATGGTAATAGGATATTGTTTCTAGTAAGACCCCATCGGCAGCACCCCGACTCCCACCCCGCCTTCGTGAGCGCACATGGGTGCTACAAAAGACCACGTGTCCAACTGTGGGTCGTACACTTCTACCGTGCTGAGGTTGCTCTCTCCATTGTATCCTGCGAACAAATACAACAATGTAAACTCTATTGGAGTGTAGATTTATTGCAGCTCCACAAGAAGCCATGAGACCAGGGCTGGAAGTCTCATCACCACGGTAATTCTTACCTACCGAATATTGGTAATATTTGTATGTAGACTAATCAGCTGTTAACTTGCGGCCATCTTGGATTGACAGGCCTTCATACAAATATTACCAATATTCGGTAGGTAAGAATTACCGTGGTGATGAGACTTCCAGCTCAGGAAGACTGGAGATGCAAAGGGTGAACGGTGTTAATACAGATGCAGCAACGGTAAGACAGTTGCCGGAGAACAAAGGCTACAGACAGGCGAGAGTGGAGAAGAATCCTGTATTCAGCCAAGTCCCATTCTGGACTGTCCAGCTCATGATGATGATGATGATGACAAGTAGACATGTGTAATTCTGTCCTTACACATGCTGTATGTGTAAAAAATATACGTGTTAGAGCCCGTTCCCACTTGTCGGGTGTCAGACCGTATATTAATCGGAGGTTCCAGTGGCAGAACATTTTTGGACAAAATCGGTTTCCGACAAGAGTGAATAGCTCCATACATAATTTTCTGCCACTGGAACCTCCGATTAATATACGGATCCGACACCCGACAAGTGGGAACGGGCTCTAAGTACATGAAAATCCAGAAAATCACATTTTCTGTTGTCATTTTTTTTTTGAGTCTTGATGGTAACCATCGATTTTTCAACGCTCTACAAGGAATGGCTCCGGTGTACTTGCAAGAACTAGTGCAACCAAAAGTTATACAGGAGAGAGGACTGACGCTGCGCTCGGCAGAGAGGGGCTCCAAAACGTTGGTGAACGAGCCAACCAGAAAATTAACCATTATGTTTGGCAATCCTGCGTTTGCTGTTGCGGGTCCCTCTTCGTGGAACCAGCTGCCACCGGAAGTTCGAGCATCGAAATCCAGGGAAAACCTTAAAACATCCCTCAAGACACACTACTTCGCCGCGATAACACAGAAAGCGCCCTTGGAGTGACAATCTTCACAAAACGGCGCTATATCAAGTCATCATCACCATGAATCCTGCGTAATTCATTTGAAAAAATAAATATTTCCCCATATTTTTCTTGCATTGAAGAGGCCAGTAGTTTCATTTCTTTACATGAACACCAATTTTCTGTCTCAGTTGTATTGTCTAAACTGCTTTTATATATACTTATTTTGTAAAAGGCTTATGCCGTAAATAAATACATAAATAAATAAGTCATATTTGCTGAAGAAATTATTGAAGAAATACCTCCGATGGCCCACAGTTTTCCCATGTTAGCGACCAGAGCCACTCTTGACCTCATGAGGTTCAGGGGCTTGAGGTACCTCCACTGGTTGTTGACAGGATCAAACTCTTCCACAGACTGCAGGAATCTGGAGCCGTCGTATCCTCCACACACATACAGCTTCCCGTTCAGTGTCGCCACCCCTAGACGACACCTGAAACATAAACAACCTTTAAATTCTGTCTGCCAACTTTTGTGTCGGTTTTCTGTCTTTCGTAGTCCTGTAAACTGTATCAATGGTTCAAGGTAGAAAGAGCAGAGTTAGGTGGGAGGATGGAGTGAGGAAAGATGCCACAGAGTATTCTCTAAGTGGAAAATTACAAGAGCAATCTTTGGGGAGCCATGCTCAAAAAGAATACGCAGAAGTTTTCTTTGAGATCTACTGAATAAATCTAAATCTAAATCTAAGTTGCAAAGATATGTATCATTTGAGGTTCATATTAGATGCATTCCCAAAAGCAGACACGCATAATTTTGCACTCACACATGCCGCATGTGGACCTACAATATAAAAATCTAATCTCAAATGAACATAAGCCCTGCAACTCTTGCCGACCTTCCCTAAAACAGGGGTGACATTGGCAAAGTGAACCATTTTTTATGGGTGGTCAGCTTCATACCAACCTATATGTCAAGGAATACAAGCAATTATATACATACATCCAGTTATACAAACAAACAAACACTAAAAAATCTACAAAACATCTATAAAAATGAAAATTGTTTCTTGGCCTTAGCCGCCTACATTACAGATCAGCCGCTATTTTTTTCAGTCCTTACATACTTCTTTTATTTCATCCAGAGTCATAACCTTTTTCATACAAGCTCTTATTTTATTATGACTCTGGATATCCCATTCATTCGCCATTTTGGTAATTTGGTCCATCCATACCTTTCTCGGTCTTCCTCTACCACGACATCCTTCTATTCTTGCAACATATACTTTCTTCGTCAATCTTTCATCATTCATTCTCTCCATATGCCCAAACCATCTTAGCATACTTCTTTTAATCTTCACTTTCACACTTTCTCTTACACCACATTCCTCACTTACAAAATCATTCCTCTCCCTATCACTCCGTCTTTTTCCAATCATACTTCTTAAATAATTTCCATTAACTTTCTATTTCATAATATAATTTTTTTCTGCCGTAGACTATTCAAGAATTAAAAAAAAACATAGGAGAGCAATACATTCAGATCCATTATTTCAAAGTTGGCTTATGTGACTTTAAGCTAAAAAATAAAATTAACCAAACGATCAGCATAAGTGCATCCTTTCCACTTAGTACAAAGTCTCTATACTAATATTCTCTATACTAACGTTGAAAATACAAGGCCCAAGAGTTAAAAGATCTGGAAAAAATGTCAGCTCACCGTCGGTTAATCATGGGTTTCTGCTTGGACCAGTGCGGTTCCCTCGGATCGAAGCGCTCCATGGAGTCGAAGATGGCCAGGCCGTCGTGCCCGCCCATGGCCCACACGCAGCCGCCGAGGGCCGCGATGCCGCCCGCGGACCTGAACCTGTTCATGGGCGCCACCACCTCCCACGTGTCCACCATCGGCGAGTAGCGCTCTGCAAGGTAACCATACAAATCCCCGTTAGACAAATTATAGACTTGTCCAACAATAATACAATAATAATAATAATAAGGCAATATTTATAGTGCCGTTTTGTGATAAATCCCTGCAAGGGCACTGTTCAACTGTAACATCTCCCAAACAAACATGTCTTCAATTCCGACTTAAATGCAATTGCACTCTCTACAGCTCTAAGCTTATAAGGTAGGGTATTACACAGCACAGGGCTGGTTATGCAAAAGGCACTGCAAAGCAACAATGTTAATGTTCAATAAAAGCACAAAGTGTCCCTGTTTCGAGCTGCAGCATACAAGGTCAAAATAGCCATAATGATTGCCGATTTCGATAGAAGTGGCATCAAAAGAAGAATGCTGAGAGCGTGTGATGGTGCAGAATCAATCGCCTGTTTCTAAGTTTATATCTAGCCGCCATTGCACTAGGGGTAGCCAGTACCTCCAGAGATGTGTCTCCACTTACCTCTGTCCTTGCACACTTCTTTCAACACTTTTCTGATGCATGCTTCTCTTTTTCTCCCTCTGTATGTTTAAGTCATTTGCAATCTCACTTATTTATCCATTGTTTCCTCTGCATTTCCCTTCTAAGCTTACCTTTGACATTCCCTTTGTTTACTCTTTTTGTCAGTTGTTCATTGTGTATTCTTTCTAGATTCCCAAAAGATCACTCCATTTTACTTTTAAAATCATATTCTCGTATATGCTGCACTCATTCATAGCTCAGTCATTTCTGACCCTATGTTTCAGACTGCAATTTGACAAAGGCATAAACCCTACCTAGTCTTGTCCCAAGGCTTATAGATGAGGTGTACGTATGCAAGGTTCAGACTCACCAACAGTATTGAGGGAAGTACAGCCATCGTAGCCTCCGCAGACATATATGTGGTTAGCAAGTGCACAAGCACCTACAGCACTACAAACAAATGAAACATTGCATTATGGTCAAGTTTAAATATCAAACGTTTACATGTATGTTCCATAACAATCCAAGTTTCATTTTGAAATCCATAGATGGCGCTTTTCAACTAATGAACACATACATGTTGAAGCAAGATAGGTGGTGAAATACCCCACAGTTTTACATACACACACAGATGTCGCTGCTCCACAACACAACACATGCGTAGAGTGTCATCAATATTCATATTTACAACCTCAGTGAACTGAGCCTGCACTTCCGTAACAGTTTTCATCAAGAACATCTTCATTATTCACTTTCACGCTGAAGAAGCCCATCGCAGTTATGGGCGAAACGTCCGGAAGCTCCAGCTCCCACAGACCACGGCAACAGATTCCGGAAAACATCTCTCCAACATCAAGGTTTTACAATTAACACATCTAACCCCTGAAATTTTGTAACAAAAAAAACACTCAATTTAATTTAACAACCTTTTAGAGTAAGACAAACAATAACTGTAAAATCAAGTACTTTCTCGTTTTTACATACATTGGTTGTGTCAATCAATCATTTGGTTAATTTTGGGGATTTATAAGCTGCAGCGCGTTGGCAGTGGCGTAGCGTGCCATCTCGGCGCCTGGGGCGGGAGACCCATTTTGCCGCCCCCATTCTATAGGTTCTTAAGGCTGTGTTCAAAAAAAAATCCCGTTGTTTTTAAAAATATGTTTCTTATACTTTATGGCCTTAGCAAACGAGTTACATTAATGAAAAAAATCATGCGTCTTAAATAATTTTTTATCTTAGTTTACATTTTTTTTTTTATATAACTTAAAAAATGACGCCACAAAAAAATATTAAAAAAAACTCTTTTTTTTTTTTTGCTCGCATTTTGTTGTTTTGTATTTTGGAAATATTTTTTTTCTTTGTAGTTATAGAATGATACAAATTCTAGTACGTGGTGTGATTTTTAATAGAATAATGTGAATAGTTTTTGCGAAAATATGAAAAAACTTAAACTAATTAACTAATTTAATTCTTGAAAAGAGTTTTTTCATATTATCGCAAAAACTATTCACATTTTTCTATAACTAGAATTTGTATCATTCTATAATTATAAAGAAAAAAATATTTCCAAAATACAAAACAACAAAATGCTAGCAAAAAAAAAAAAAAAAACTAGTTTTTTTTAATATGTTTTCGTGGCGTCATTTTTTAAGTAATATAACTTTAAAATTAAGATAAAAAAATATTTAACACGCATGATTCTTTTCATTAATGTAACTCGCCATAAAGTATAAGAAACATATTTTTAAAAACAAGGGGATTTTTTTTTTGGCCGGAGTCTTAGTTAAAATTAAATTTCACATGCAATGAGGTACCTTTTATTGAAGTTAAAATAGGATGAGCGGTTTTACAAGCGGATTCTACGGGCCTTATGAGCAGCGAAGTCAGAAATAACTTTGTCAAAATCAATATTAGCAGCCAATTCTTGTTCAATTGACAATATAGCCAAGTTTGATAGTCTAGCGGAGCTCATAGTAGATCTGAGGTAATTTTTTATTAGCTTCAACTTCGAAAAACTTCTCTCACAATTTGCAACACTAATCGCCAAAGTCAAATATATACGAATCAAGATGACTACATTTGGAACCGAAATTCCGGGATTCAGTTTTTGAATGAACTGGAGGAGCTCCAGTGGTCCTTTACCACTTATGGGTATCGCCGTTTAAATTTGTACCATAACTGTCGACCGGCAAGATTCAAGAAAACGAAAACATCGTGAATTAAATTAAGGTCTATTCAAAATGGTGCTCTTATATTTTTACTGAACAGTGCTTACGAACTGCTATAAATCTTGTATTCGTCGTCGAAAAAAGAAATGAGATATCGAAATGTAAAAAAACCTAATTTTTCGAACCTGTCCGTCTGTACATCCGTTCGTCCGTATGTATGCATGTATGTATTTTACCGGTATGGGTGGTCAGCTTCATACCAACCTATAAGTCAAGGAAACTTATTGAAATACAATAAACGAACGATTTTAGGTAGTTTTAAATGTGCGTATTCATTTTATTACAGAGTGCATCGTCCAAATCATTGAGGTATAGTATATACACCTTTTTGCTATTTTGAATAACAAAGATCAAACGGTGCATTTAAAATATTAATAGCATGTAGTAAGGTTGATTAGATGGTTTTATGTTTCAATTACGGAAATGTTATTTGTTAGTCAACCATAAATTAACGGTAAGTAGGTGTATTTTTTTAAACCTACGTGAATACACCTTAATATGGTAACATACCGTAAAGATTGGAAATAAAAAACCGCCCGATATTACCTTAAACTTGTGCCATTTGAAAAATAATACTGTCAGCAATGATAAAAACATACAATCATTAGAAGAATTAATGGATCTAAGTAAAAAATATACAACTGACAACATATTCGAATACATACCTTAATAATGCCAAGCTAACTTCCACTCAAAACACTCACGACAAATTTCCGACTCTGATGTAAACGTTCTCAGAAGAAAATGAAGGTATCGAATGAGTTTTTTTGTGTTGTCCACACTGAATCAAAGAGTTACCATACGTGAACAAATACTTAGGATTGCAAGATTTTTGTCAGTTCCAATGGAATTGGTAACATACTACAAGAAAAATTTCGGAGCCAAAAATGGAGACAAACCTTAGCAATCAAAATTTCGTGTTTAAATAAGTAAATATTATTGTGGCTAGTACAGAAAATGAAAGATACGTTACTAAGGTATATGCAAAATACTCAACTTTAAAAACGTTTGACTATTTTGATCGTATCATGCCATCAAAGGGTCAAAAACGGGTTGCGGACATGTAAAATTTGTATGGGAATGGAAAAAAGGCGATTTTGTATTATTTTTTAATTACATCGCCACTTAATGCTTTTTGCAGTTTTTTTTTGTATTTCGATACGCTTTTCATTTACTTTACTCTGATAATTTTAGAATTCAGTAGAGATCACCAGTTTGTATGAAAAAGCTGAAAATCATTAGGGGACACACGCACAAGACAAAAGGTACAAATTTCGACGGCGATACCCTTATATCTTCCTCTGATTCAAAACAGGCAACAACAACAAACTGCTGAAGACGCTTCCGCTCCATCTGAAACTCGTCCTTGTCGATGTCTTCTAATACATGGGAAAGATCACACTCTAACTTGCTGTCCTAAAGTTTCGCTGACATCAAAAATCCGAACTTGTCCGATATTTCTTGAATTTGCTGGAATCGAGTCGTCATTTCTTGAATGATCTTGTCGAATGATGCGATCACCTCTCGACGGATTTCCTGTTCGTGAGACAAAGCTGCATCTTCAGAAGATTCATCGCCAGGCATGCGTTTGTACCTGCGAATTCTTCTCGTTTTGAGTTCGATTCCGAGCTTTTCGCAGAGAGTCTTAGCAAAGTCAATAATTGCTTCTTGCACGAAACGGTGAAACGGAGTCCGTTTGGAGTCCGCTCCGCTCGCAGTGGAAAGCGGGCATACGGAGTGCCGCTCAACTCGGCACGCGCGCGCCGGGCGGCGCGGCGTGATGCGATGTTGCCGTTCGTATGTAAACAAACAAACGTTATAAAGAGCTCTGTCAGTGATTTCGCAGTTTTTCTTTTAAATAAATATTAAAAAATAGTTGGTGCGCAAAATTTTAGATAAAAATGGAACATTATAGTGTGTCTGACACATGTAATGAATGAATCATAGATCAGATCTCAACCCGCTTCACTGGCGACCCGCGCCCCCGCGGGCTGCCGCCCGGGGCGGGCCGCCCCCTCCGCCCCACCCACGCTACGCCACTGCGCGTTGGCCAAGCTGGCCCGGTGCATTTAATGCACTAGTTAGATTTTGTTCTTCGCCGGCGAATGTTGATAATCATTTCCCCTCCGCTAACTCAACTACATAGACGCCAAAGTTTTGAAGTTTCATTGGTTTACCTTCGTTTGCAGCTCATCGCAGCAACTCTTGCCCACTCCTGTTTAAGGGGATCGTAGGCCTCCACCGTGGCGAGGCGCTCCACCCCATTGTAGCCCCCGAGAGCAAACAGTCTCCCCCTAAGGGCAGCCACTCCCACTCTGGACCTCAGGGTAGACATGGGGCTGGCTGGGGCCCAGCAGTCCAAGGCAGGGGAGTAGGCTTCTACGCTGGACAGGGATTCACCTGCAATTATGGTAGAATAAGAGCCAGATCAAGATGACTGGATCTAGGCTATGTTTGAGAAGCGCACTGTAACCAAAGGATTTAATAGGTATGTAGGGAAAATAAAGAATATATGGAAATCTTGAATGTGGAATAGAAAAACAAAAGAAGATCGACAAGGAGAAAAAAGGAGATCAGCTCGCCCGGCTTGCAGCCACAGGGTAGTGAATTTTTTTTTAACAGATACATCGTTGAAACCATCGTTACAAAGTTGTCGTAAGTATAGTCACAGCACCTTAAGCACTTGCTGTCAGCAAATATCATAAGCGATGGCGTCACGCATGAAGACAAGGTAGTTTGCTTTTTCTACGGAGGTGGTGGTGGTGGGTTGGCGTAAGCGTTCCTAACTTCACACCAATATCCTACTTGCATGAATTGTGTAGAGTTGATCAAATAGGTGGCAGGCGACACACTCTTAGTTTTGCACAGGGTGATGCTGCAAATAGGTTTCAACTGCCGCTTCTACTGTATAGAACGGGTTTTGGACCCAGGGCTTGTAATACGGCTGGTCCATCTTGCTGGAATAGTATATCTCTCGAGCATCACGCGTAAACAGACTAAAATCCATATCATTTTAATAGCTGAAACTTGCACTTAAAAATAAATGCTACTTTCATCAACACATACCACTTTTAGTGAGTCCACCCACTGCGTAGATGATTCCAGCTACATGATCCAGAGTCCTGGGTTTTCCTTTGTTGCCCTGGATGAGCATTTGCCTTTCTGGCATCAAGTGATAGTCCCGGGCTTCATCTAACAAATCCCTGCAAGGAAAATACAAAACATGAGATGTAGTTATCAGAAATATTGTGAAATGAAAAGTTAAGTGACTACATCTTGAAGCGGCAAACAATTGAGTTGTGCCAAAGACACAGAAAGATGAATGCTAGTGAATAGAAGTGGATATAAACAGGTACAATAGTGAGAAAGAGGAACAAAGCAAATTGGCTTGTGGCGGGAACATTTAAACTTCATATGTCATTAATAGTTCTGTTCACAGTGACCAGCTGACGTCCTGACTGGTGACGTGGCCCAACGACGTCGTTCTTGATGTCCTCCCACGCAGACACTATCTCATGAACATCACGTCTCTCTGACTGTCGTTCGTCCGCCATTGTTTCTTGTCTGAATTTCCGTGCTGTTAATAATTATTTATAAATTCATTCTCATTTAAACAAATAATTATTAATTACGATAATTCAACTATTGAATTGTGTAACTTCAATCAATAAAACTTCTAGTGCTCTCCAAATTGAAGGTGTGTTTTTATTTCCACAACTAATCTTTCAGAACATATTTTGGGGTTATTGGGAGGTAACTCAGACTTTGTCTATAGTCGCGACCCTATATCCCCAAAGGTTTATAAATTGAAATTTTTGAGTTGTTTTAAATATTTTTAAAATCAATTTCCAGTTTTCATTTCCATTGGTCCAGTACACATGCAAACATTGCTCATGTGAAATATCCTCTGACGGACATAAGACAAACAAGCACTAAGGGCGCAATATTATAACTCAATCGTACCTGCATTGTAGAGATGTTCTGATAAGGTCTTCCGTAGCTACAACGTCGGCTAAATAATGTGGTGTTAACAAGGGCAGGCGGACGCTACTTAATAATCGGGGCAGACTAGCTTCACGGGTTTGAGGATGGTGGTGGATCCAGCGTATGACGGCTTCGAATACCAGCTCCTCGCTAAAAATAGTCACAATATAATAAGCAGATATTAAATGAAAAGGGAATTTTTGAAAAAGAAACAAGTACCAAAATGTGACTAGGCAAATAATTTAGATAATATCCCATAAAAATCTTTTTGAGTATTAAAAACTGATTTAATCACTGCGACTAAGAGTTTGGAAACTGAAAAAAGGGCGGTCAATATCATGATTAATGACAATTTGTACTTAAATTTATGCAAGGGAATGGAGCGTGTCGTGTGGGCTGCAAAAACAAGTTACTCTGTTGATTTACGTACCAAATTCTGATAAATATCCAAATTCTGGTAACACAAATTCTGAAAAATATAAGCTTCCTATTCCAATCACGTGATGTCTAAATAAGCAAAATACTAAAAATTAAATATATATTTATTCACTTTCAAGGTTGTGACAAGATTAGATTATATATAAACATACCTGGATATGTGCAATTCATCTCGTTTTATGATTTTTTCTATTTCATCAGCTGTTAAATTGAGATATTCTTCAGATTTAGAGACTTCGGGGAAGTTGCAGTCCACGTACCGATCACAGGACTCCACCAAAGCCGAACAGCCAAGAGTGTCAGCAAACTGACGGATTCCTAATACTATATGAGGATGAAATCTGGAAAATGAAACAATGGTCTTTAGATTTTCATTTCATTAGCAACTTTGAATAAAAGTCAGAAATATTTAAGTATTTTGCAAATCAGAAAAACCTAGTTCATCCTTGATCACCGCACAATGGTATCTCTTGAGGACGTTAGTTACAGAATCAATGAAACTTTTAGAATAAAGTAAGTTCTACAATACTAATGTTTTAACAAATATCCAAATACGTAAAATAATTTTAATTTAAAAAAATCGCTGGGATGGTCGAGGGGATGAGGCGTCGGCAAACAAATTTGCGTTATTGACACTGATGCTGGTTCGAACCCCGCCTGCAGCATGTCCTATCGACAATAACTTTGACCCTGGTTCAACTGATCTAGTAGTAAAACGGTAGTTAGTAATTAATAATTCATTAGAAATATTAAAAAATGAATTATTAATTGATCACGTTGATACCTGTTTCTGGCCAGGCAAAATAGGTTGGTGAATTGCATTCCTCTTCACAAATCTATTTAAAAAACAAAAAACATGTCAAAAGGCAAAAATTTTAGTTTTAATGAAATACTTGAGAAATATTTTGAAATTCTACAATCACTGTATGATGAGATGGAGAAGGCGGTATTTTTTATTTCTCATAACGTGACCGAAGTACATCAGCTTTCTCTGCTTAATGGTTGGGAGAAGTTTCTTCGTGGTGCGCATACGTCGGACGACTTCTTCATAGGTAACCCATCACGCCAAGAGATCTGAAGCATTTTTCGGTAGACACACATCGAATGCTTCAATTCGTCTCTCCAGTGCCTGTGACATCTTCATATATACATCAAAAAGGATTCTAGAGACATCCAGATCGCAGAAGAAGAGAGGCAGACCTAGACTAAAATGGGAAGATGTTGTGAAGAAGAATACTAACCAGTTATATCATGTGACTGCTAGAAAACCGCAAAGGAAGACAGGAGAACTTGCAGAAGAGGTTTAAAGAGACTAAGGCTAAATAGAAGTTGTGGAGGTATCAACAACGGAGAAGAAGATAATTGCACAAACCTTCTTCGAAGAAAATCAGCACAGACATCTCTGACTTGTGTTAATTGTAAATAAGACGAGCCAGCCATCAGCAACTGAACATTCATTGAGTTTATTTTGATCCGTCCAGTGTACGCATAGTTTATCAAATTTTCCAGTGCACTGAAATGACAATTCCACAGAATTAGTAAAAGGTATGAAAAAAACATTTCCGGCATGGCTTTTAAGGAATCCTGTGCGGGAGACTTCCTACATTTCAGAGACTCTAGGGGTCTATGACCTATAGATAGTGCTGCAGAAGTGTTGGTGATGTGGCAGTTGATGTCCTGATCCTTTGTAGCAGGGCTGTTAGCTGCGTAGTGTTGTGTTGTGTGTTGCATTGGCTTTGTTTTGAGACACTGAAAGGAAGAGGTGATTGATATTGGTTTTGAAAAGGACAAGGTTAAATTGAGGTGGAAACAGATACCGGTAACTCGTTCCATAAGCGGACAATTTGGCACAGGAAAACACCAAGTTCTCATAGTTTTGATGTGGACTGCAAAGGGATGAATGTGAGCCGTTCTACGAGTTGCCTTTGCTGTGACTAGAAGAGGAGGTACAAGTGAGGGTATTTCATAAGAACAGACACCACTAAAGAAGAGACTGAGCGTTCTAACTTTCATTCTGTGCTCGAGAGAATGTAGGTTGGCTGAGAGAGTAGGGTCATCAATCAGCTTCATCGCTCTTCGATACACAGAATTGAGTTGGTACTTAATGTACCAAATGGAAATATGTACTAAATTTGAATTTTTTTCAGCGCACAAATGTCGTGCATTTGTTTTAATAAGGTCCTTCGCAACCTATTACAATATATTGGTAAACCTTAGCAACACGGACATGGATGTCACAATTTCTTTGCCAAGATCAAGACTTATATCTAAAAAAAAACAATGAATTGGAATACTTACGCTGGCTCTATGGCTTGTATATTTATCTCATTCAATTTACATTCCAGCATATCATTAGAAAACATGGCGTAAAAATATGGAATTGTTGAGGAGAGCACTATGCGATGAGCTGGTATTGAGGCTTCTCCAACCTGAAAAGGAAATAAAAACAATGACAGATGCAGTATAGCATAATGTTATGATTTACACGGGTTCAATTTAATTTTAATTGCGGTGATTTATTTTTATACAATTTATTTCAGATTCAGTTCACATACAGAGTCACTTTACACCTACACAATACAACGGTTGGTTGGCTTCTAACCACCTACAGCGGTTTGGCCCTTAATCCTGTGTGGGAGACTGCCTAGATTTCAGAGACTCTAGGGGTATATGATACTTGTTGTAGTGCCGCAGAGGTGTTGGTGATGTAGCGGTTGATGTCTTGATTCTTTGTAGCAGGGCTGTTAGCTGCGTAGTGTAGTGTTACGTGTTGTGTTGGCTTTGTTTTGAGACACTGAAAGGAAGTGGCAATTGAAAGATCGACGCAGGGCACTTGCTGTCAAAATATCAACAAAAGAGTCATAGACAGTGGAGTTCCAGTGTCACTAACTAAACAACTATTCTCTATTGTATTTGCTAATTGGTAGGTATTTATTGTTAGATCACATTAAGTCACACGACACAGGCGCTCCTGCTCGTCACCAGGATTCAACATACAGAAGAAGAAGAAAACACATAACAAAGATTTCTTGAGATTATAAAATGGCACACATAGATTGCAACAATAATTAGTAAATCCCGAATCCAAACAATAAATGTCTGAAATCAGCATGTTAAATTTAAATTTAATATATCGACGGTTAAAAGGCAGTTTGGTCAAAAATGAGTTATGAATGCTATCCTACTTGAAATTTTCCGCTCTTTATAATGCGCTAACTCCCATAGCTCTACAATGATGTTTGTGTTGTTTATGCCCAAGCAAACAACTGAGTTTTCGAAGTATGGTTTTGTTGTAACCGATTTTTGCATTTTTTGTCTTAAAGGCGCTTGTGACATAAAGAATCGTAAAACATCGTAAAACCACATCAATAGGAATGCCAATAAATGCCTTTATTTTTTTAATTTTAGATCTGTTCTGATTTTAACGAAATGATAAAATATAAAAAAGTTATACCATTTTTCTGCAATCTCAAACTTTAAACTGCTCTCCTGAACAATTTAGTTTATGTCGCTTATTACTGTCTTTTAACCGTCGATATATATTATTTATATTTGCTACTTTCACTTACCTTCAAGACGACATCACACATCTTTCCTTTCCGCCTCAGTTCGTCCATCAAGGGGAAAGCCGACGCAAACAAATCAGTCTGTTCGTAAACAAAAAACTCATCTTCCGCCGGCTCCTCGTGACTCATCTTGAAGAATAATCTAGAACTCTCTTCCATTGTGTGTTTGAAGACAATTTCTTCTGAAATTACAATAAAAGGTAAATATTAATAACATTAATAAAGAAAAATACAATGACGCACAAATAATGCACTGTAAGAGAGCACAGACGCTGTCAGTTTTCCGTCCCCCCTAAATAAATTTGGCTGCAGTATTCAAGACAGACTGCAGACCTTGGAAGATCCCAGAACAAATGATTGCCCAGTCTCAACACAACAAAAGACGCAAAGAGGACCTTACTGGCCGCATTCTGCCCGGTTCTAATCTAATCTAAGTAGCAAAATATATGTAACATTAAAGATTCACATTATATGCACTTTCACAAACAGACATGCACAAGTTCGCGCTTAAACATGCCGCATGTGGTCCTACAATATAAAAACCCGAATCTCACATGGACATACACCCTGCAACTCTTGCCGACCTTCCCTGAAAACAGGGGTGATATTGGCAAAGTGAACCATTTTCTACAGCATGGGTGGTCAGCCGCATACCAACCTATAATTCAAGGAACATACACAACTAATTACATTTTTAAAATCAACATATTATTATGTATGGACATCAAAAACTAACAGAAAACCAATTCATATTTAAAAAACCCTAGCCGCCAACATCACAGATCAACCGCCATTTCTTTCTGTCCTTACACACTTCTTTCATTTCCTCCAGAGTCATAACCTTCTTCATACAGGCTCTCCTTTTATTATGACTCTGGATATTCCATTCATTCATCGGTTTATCAAAGTTATTCTATCCGAAGTCAGAAGTGTATGACAGCTTTTACACAGTTTGTCGAGTAATCCGTAGATAATCCGGGCAGAATGTGTCGTGTCTGAATCAGCTTCAGATATCTTGGTGAAGAACAGTTTGGTGAAGGATTCCCTCACTTGACAAAATATACAGGTTCCACATGCCCAAGTAGCATAGTGAAGCACGCTAACAACTGTTAGTTTTTCACATAAATCAAAGCAGGAGATATTGAATAAACAAAATAATTTAAACACTAAATACCAGTGGCGAATCCTTCCAAAACAGCAAAACACACCTTAAAATCACCTAAAACGTTTAAACCTTGTCTCAGCATAATGTCCATTAACATTTCTGGGACGGGAGGACTCTACACTATGTGAGTGTGGAGCTCAGCAAACTATGGAGCACCTGCGGTGTTGTCCCTCCTGTCCGACAAGCTGCTCCATGGATGATCTTTTTGCGGGAAACCAAAGAGCTGTAGACATTGCTCGTTACTGGGCCAAAACGGTGTGAAGCTGACACGAAGAAGAAGAAGAAGTGGCGAAGGGTGCCATACAAGCCGGTTTCCATCGGTTTCCCATTTAAAATGAGGCAGAAATGATAATAAAGTAGACTGCATGGTTTCAATGGGGGAAAAATACGTATTGTTTCTTTGGTTTTAAATGTATTATTTTACTTTGTGCCTATATTTTATTACTTTTCGGATTAAAATTTAAATATTGCCAGTATATTTATAACCTGTTTGTCAAACGGAAACACACACACAAGTAAGACACCTTTCTGGTAAGAACAAACACTCAGTACTGAAATTTCACAGCATTTAGTTTAAAACAATAAATTTAAAATGTGGAAATGTGTGTCCGTTTAGCAACAAATATGGTTTTGAAAATAGGAAGCAAAGAACATTTCGAAATGGTTATCGTGTGTGAATTTCAACATTCCGCATTGGGTGATACAGTTTCGTAAATGTAAAAAGTAAACGGTCGAAAAAATTCGAGGTTACTTTTGTGTGCGTAACTAATTGGGGATTTAAAGCAATTTTGAAATGATTTTGAATAGTTTATAATGAAAGTGCAACAATAGTTTTATTATATTATGTCATAAAAAGATAAAATCAATAGCGTGAACTTGAAATATGAATATTTTTGTGAATTATTAATGATGGATAAATGTCAAATTGTTAGTGGAATATTTTAGTGTATGATTAAATAAAAATGAAGTTATTTCACTTGTACTCACCCTATTGCTTGAAGATTAATTAGAAGGCTCTTTAACTTCACAACATTATACAAGGAATTTCTTGTTTTTGTGAAAAATACGGAGCACGAAAATATTGACACAGAAATAGTCTGATCTGTCAAACGGACTTTCTCAAACTAGCCGCCAATCATCACGTGCAATGCTGTAGCCGGTAATTTGAAATATTTCCTGATATGTAAGGAAAATAAATTATTCATTCATTCATTTTATACATGGCTCAGAATAAAAAAAAGCGTACATTAAAAATAAAAAATAAACGTTTGTGAAACACCGATGTAAAGCAATTCGAAAGCCATTTTTGTTTTTTTTACGACTTAATAAATCTTTTTTTTTTTAGTGTTGATCTGTTAACACAGTGAAATGCCATTTTTATAAATATTTAAAAATATAAATGGTAAAACATTGCTTTAATTCACTTTATTTTATTTTTAGACATAAGCATCCAAATTGTAAATAGTCAATTTAAATTTGGAATATTTAGAAAGCCAACGTATACAAATACCATAATACATAAATTTTCTAATCATCCATATTCTCAAAAGATGTCAGCATTTCATGCCATGGCCCATAGGTTACAACAGTTGCCACTTGATGATGAGGAATATAGGAAAGAATACAAATGTATTATGGATATTGCAATCAATAATGGGTATAAAGAAAATGAAATAAAACAGATAATTAAGAAACATGATATCCAAGACATTTTCAAAAAAAATATTTATCCTGTAATTACTAATCAAAATTTAGATAGACCTTGGCGAAAATGTTTATTTGTAAATAATAGTATTTCATACAAAATTTAAAAAAATTTAAAACATGATATAAACTTTGCTTTTTATACAAAAAACAATCTACATAAATTACTGTTCAACAATAAGGATAAAGTAGATAAATTGGATATGGGTGGAGTTTATAAAATTAAATGTAATGACTGTGAGGCTTTATATATTGGTGAGACAGGGAGATCAGTACGCACAAGATTTAAAGAACATTCCAGAGCACTCAGAGGCTTATCTGCATACTCTGAGATGGCAGACCATTGCATTGATAAAGACCATACTTTCGATATTACCAATGTAGAGGTAATGCACTCTGAGTGTGAAGTGAGGAGACTGATGGCTCTGGAAGCGTTGGAAATCTACAAAAATAAAAATAAAGACTTAGTGAATGTGCAGATTCCCTATGTTTCACCAATATTGCAATAATTTGTTTTTTATTTGTTATTATTATTTTTTTTTTATTTAACTAACATATTTTATTTTTATTGTATTAAAATTTTTAATTTCATTATACCTAACAATAATGCATTTTTGAATCTTACATTTGTGTTTAAAAAAAAAAAAAATGTCTATGAATTTTGCTTTTGTTTTGAAAATTGTTTTGAAAATTATTTTATAAAAATATATTTGTAACCATTCTGCTCTTGAAGATGCCTCATTAGGCGAAAATATTCGAGCATAAACAAATAAAATAAAGTGAATTAAAAATATTTTACCATTTATATTTTTTAAATATTTATAATAAATATTTTTTTGTTATAAATTTACCAAAACATTTCAAATTCCAACCAGGGTATCAGAAATAATTTTTCGTTTTGGTGTTTATTTCCAGCCCAAAATAATCAACCTGCATAGTTTACTCAGCCTTCACAAGAAATGAGTGCCAATAATTATTTTTGGGGTCCGAATCAAAATGAACAACATTTCAACACATTTTTGTACAAAAAGGATAAAACGAAACACGCTCCAACAAGTTTCAGGGTGGGAGTTGGTGGGAGGGGATAAAGGGTTGGATCCCCCTTGACTTTTCCCGCACCAGGGCCCCAGTGGTCTTGTTCCGGGCTTTATTGTCTGGGAAAACAGTCCTTACTCATTAGCAACCAATAATAAAATATTTGGTTACCTTTTCCAAAGCCACTTGGCCGTGTGATGAGTGGCAACACAATTTGGTCTCTGTTAATTTACGTCAGAATCCCATTTATGTTTTTGTTCATTTTTTTGTTTTTTTAAATACCATTTTTTGAAATGTGGGGATATTTTGATTTTCCCGGGGATTTTTACTATTCAGTATTGTAATATTTCCTATTCGGAGGCTTGTTTCAGAAGTCCCTCACAAAAGCAACAATCAACTGTCAAACTGACATTTATACTGAAAACAATGCTACCAACGATACAATGCAATATTCTTAATCAAAATATTGTACCTACCCACCTACTAGTACCATGATGGTTGTATGGCATTATTGATATTTGTTCAGGTAAAAATGTTATTGGGTACATTATGTTTTTTCTTTCTTTTTATCTTAATTTTTAATGAGTATTTACTCTGTACACGAGTAAAAAAAGGGATTTGGTTACAGTGACTTTCGAATGCACGCGGAAATAATTTGATATGGCAACTATACTAGAGATGTGGTCAAAATATTGCTACTCGATAAAAATCAATATTAATGAGTACTACATTATGTTTAAAAATTAAGATGATTATTTAGTGAGCGCTATTTTTCTGTAAACCGTACCTCAAGAAGTGGTCGTAGCTGTAGAAATTGCCAATTATTCTAAAGCAAGACCCACTTGCTGTCAGCCTGGATGGATCTATTGTGACTGGTCTTTGGTAATGGCAGATTATATTTTTAATCCAGCAAAGAGCTTATTACATGGAAAAAAATATGTTTTATGTGCTCCGCCGGGAATTGAAATCACTGTTTTCCAATCACGTGTATGAAGAGTTACTATCAGACTATGGACCGGTCAAATGTATTATGAACCAGTTATCATACTAAAGAAATACTTGATTATTAGTAGATTAATTAAATAAATAAAGTTTTAATTCACTTTTATAATTTTATTTCTGTCTAGCACTTTCGCCTACAAGGCATCTTCAGGACAATCAATTATTAGTAGATTTGAAAAGTAGCAACATTCGCATTTTTTTTTTCTTTTAATTTACGTTCAAATTATTTTTATTTATCTCAATATTAATGCAAAACTATAAAACATCACTTACTACATATAAATTAGGATTAATACATTTTTGTGTCTTGTGAAAATATTAGTTATATCAGATTTTGGTAATAGTTCAAATTTCTTCACTTAATACAATTTGTCACAACACTACCAAGAGTGCTGCCAACGTGTTCACCTGAATCTGATTAAAAAAATACATACATATTACATTATAATTATTATATACCTACTTACCTCCAATAAAAGTAAAAATATTTTTTAGTACGTTTTAAGGGAATCTATCTCTTAATTTCCTTATCACACTCTTTTTAATATTGTTAGAACTTGGTATAATAAAAAGATTCAAGTACCTACTTATTTACTTTTTATTTAGTTTTTTTCAGAATATCAGAATAAATTTAAAAAGATTGAATAAAATAGTTCTTTAGTGCATGATCAATTCCTTGACTTATAGTTGGTATGAGGCTGACTGCTCATGGTGTACAAAATGATATTTTTTTCAAATATCACCCCTATTGTAGGGAAGGTCGGCAAAAGTTGTGAGGCTTATGTTTATTTGAGGTTTGGATTTTATTTTTTCTAAGTACACATGCAGCATTTGTTGGGCAAATCTACAGGTGTCTGTGGGCATGCATTTAATATGAATTTTAAATGTTAATAAATCTTTGCAACGTACATTACAGATTATAGATCTATTATCCATAATCTTAGTTGCAAAGATATATAACATTTAAAATTCATATTAAATTCATGCCCACAAACAGACACGTGAAAGTTCGAGCTTACAAATGTTGCATGTATATTGTATACTTACAAATTAAAATCCAAACCTCAAATGAACATAAGCCCTGCAACTTTGCCGATCTTCGCTGAAAGTGAAACAAGGGTGACATGGCAAAGTGAACCACTTTGTATAGAATTGATAGTCAGCCTCATCCCTAACTATTAGTCAAGTAACACAAATAATAAAGTGATTACATATTTTAACTATATAAAACACACAATCCAAATGTACAAAATATCGGTCCGTAGTTCAAATGGTAACACTTCGGACTCGTAACTGGAAGGTTGTGGGTTCGAATCCCGGCAGAGCACAAAAAATTTACCATTTATATTTTCAAATTGGCTCTTCGCTGGGTTGAAAAATTCATACACCTTTACCAAAGACTGGTCATCAAAAGGTCCGTCCAGCCTTACAACAACTGGGTCTTGCTTGAGAATTGGCGCTTTCTACAGCGACGACCAAGCTCGCAGAGGGCTCTTGAGGTGTGATTCACACAAAAACAGCGCTCACCAAATAAATCAGCCTAATTTAATTTTAATTTTAATTTTTTTTTAATCAATAAAATGAGAAGCCAATTCTTCATCTTATAAATGACAGATTCACTTTTTCCCATCTTTGCCGATTTCAACATCTTTGCCGATTACGTTCCGATTCGATATTTAAATCGCAAGAATCTGTGTTGTTTTGCATAACATGAACCTGTATCTTGCCGCGCTGTTTTATTGGGACCTGTTTTTAGCACCAGCGATAGCAGGAAATCCAGGCAGGCGCACCTGTCCTTCGATTGTCAAGTACCTGCCTGTCTGCTGTATATTATGTACCTACATTGTAATACAATGTAAGACTTGTGTGTAGAGTGTAGACCATCGATTTACAATATAAAGGAATTAAAAATATTTTGATGATTTTACTTGGATTCTTTTAATCAACTGCGATTTATTTGTTTAAAACAGATTTATTTCGCACAATATCGATTTACAATGTAATGATTACTCTTCTTGCTCCCCTTATATCGACTTCGTGTCACAATGTTTCAAGCGACTCTGACTCTCCTCACAATTACGGCTCACATTTATACATTTCAAATGGATGTTTCTCGTGTATTCCAGATACTTCTATAGTGGATTGTTCCAGTGCAGTTTACCATTATCCGTTTTATCATGATACTAGCTGTTCGAAATTTTTCAGTTACGCACACCAGCAAGCTATGTGCCTAGATACATGTACACACAAACTCATTGTTTGTAACACTATTGTTTATTCAAATAGATACGCTGTACATCTGCTTCAACTTACTTCAACACAACGTCTCTTCAGTGCTTGTTTGGCTTATCTACCATTTGATTCAAAGATGAACTTTCAATGAAATTATCAAGAATCACAATCTGAGCTAAGAAAACAACGTAAAACACGATAATGTGAGAATTGCTTTAAATATTTTAAAAATCTTTTTCTAGCATTCACAAGACACATTGGCCCAGTAAACATACATGATACAAACATTGTTCATGTGAAATTACTTGTGGTGGACATAAGAGAAACAAGCACTGAGGTGTCGACGCATCGTCTTTAGTTAGAAAGAGAACAAAGATGCTGCGAATGTTAACAGATAACTGTGAGAGTATCTGTAACATATATTACTGATAATGTTTTTTTTCTATCAAAATTGAATAAATTCTCAAAACAAATAAAACCATTGCGCAAAATGCGAAAAAAGCGATTCTCAATGCTTAGAGAATGATGTTTATTGTAACTAAAAAATAAGGACCAAAACTCTCTGTAGCTGAGAAGTCAACCGACTGTTGTATTGTATGAGTGTAATGTGACTCTGTACCCGAACCGAATCTGAAATAAATTGTGTATAATAAATCATCGCAGTTTTAATTAAATAGAACCCGCGTAAAATCATAACACTATTGTCAGCCAGTCAACGGCAGCCAGTCAGTTGCCAAAAGTAAACGGTGGATAAAGGTCCCCCGCCGCTTCGAGCCTTGAAAATGTTCCCCGTTCGAGGGAATGAAACGCCGGCAGACAAAATTACTGCAAGTAGAACATGGTCTAACCCGAGAAAAACTATAATTTCATACCACTGTTGTGTTTGACAAGTCTGGCTGATAGCTATGTCTTATACTATGCTTCATAGCCGTTAGCTATTTTCAGGTTCATTCTATTATACGTCAATGGTAAGACTTGTATGTGTAGCGTATATACATGCTGCATTAAAGGTGCCAGTAGATGTGGTATTCGATCGACCAGCGAAACCCCCCAGCCACCCCATCCGGAACTTGAAAACATGTTTTCAGATACGGATACATAATAGATTGTATCAGATACATTATATCAGGTAGGTTACATTGCAATCGTTTACCCGAGGAAAATGTGAGTAAGCTGAGAATAAAAAACAGAGTTATATTTATAAATAACTACAAAATAATCCATATCTGATGTATGGATCAACGATTTTTTGTATGGAAAATCCATTGTAGGCTGTGTATGAGCCATGGCTTTGTCGTTTACCCGAGGAAAATGTGAATAGGTACATTTTACATGAATAAATAATGAAAAAGATTGAGAAAGAAAACAGTACTATAATTATAAATTATAAATTAATTTAAAAAACATTAGATCCATATCTGATCTACAGATCAACGATTTTTTGTATGGAAAATTCACTGTAGGCTGCGGATGAGCCATGGCTTTGCTGTTTGAGAATAACATCGCACATATTTTGCTGCGTGTATTTTATTTTACACATACGAGTATATATGTATTATATTTTTGAATAAGAGTTTTAGGCTTACGCGGCCGGCTGACGATGCTCGAGAGATGTTTTCCGGGATTTCTTTCCGTGGTCTGTGTGAGCTCAAGCTTCCGTACGTTTAGCCTATTTCTGTAATGGGCTTCTTCAGCGTGAAAGTGATTGTAACAGGAAAGCTCTGCAAGGTCTAACGTGAGTCATCCTTTAAGCACCTACATTTTTTTAGATTTTCTATTTGAGATCCTAATTTGAAAATTAAATTGAAATACCAATATTGTTAACCTTTGTGTATTATTCTTTATAATATGGTCAGTTTACAAGTAAGTTCTCAACACGTTTTATTTCAAAAGCTTTATTCTCCAAGCATAAGAGATTTCTTTCAAACTCACTTTTTTACTCGATGTTAAATTCGTTCAAAAAATGTATGATAAAGAAAACAGCACCTTTCTGTTTCTATACATTTACTTTTAAACGCTATGTTCAAGTTTAAGCTAAACTGTGTATACTTGGGATGCGATGAATAGGCGTGCATTGGTTATTGATGGGCAAGGCGGTGCACGTGTTTTTGTAGCATACAAAGTGCAACAAGAGATTTTCGGACGCATCGCAGCTGTCGTTTCGAGTAGGTAGAAATCTGTACTATGTTGTTGTGTATGCGAGTTGGTAACACTCAAAAGATGCACTCTTAGTCCAGATGAGAATGCGCTACCAATGACTTGGCAGATAGATTTATTTTGTATTTTTCTTCTTCTATATTTTGATGTCTGATTTCATGATGGTCTGAGGATTGAAAACATTTTTTTTGCATACAAAATGAAAGTTAACATTGTTTTGAGTAGGTAAATAAAAAAAATGTTTCTCTTTTTGTAAGAAATAAATTAAGTTGAGTAATTGTATGTAAGTGTGTATCTGTAAAACTAAAATTTAGGTGACAAAATAATCGAGCTTTCTATAATCTGAGTTGCATAGGTAATATTACATTTAAGATTCACATTACATGCATTTCCATAATCGTAAAACACACACGTAAAAGTTTACGCTTAGAAATACCGCATGTGGACTAAAATCCGAGTACAACATAAAACCCCAATCTTAAATAAATATAAGCCATGCAACTCTTGCCGACGTTTACTAAAACAGAAAAAGTGAACCATTTTTTTACAGTATGGTTGGTCAGCCTTATACGAACCTTTAAGTCAAGGAATGTCAAGTTGTATTTAAGTCAAGTTCAAAAAAGTTCTTGGCTGAAAATAAAGGAGAGGGTGGAGTACAAGGTCTGCTTAACTGTATTTAAGTCCTCGCAGAACATTGCGCCACTGTATATCTCAGAGCTATGTGTGGGGGACACAGTAGAGGGTAGGCGGGGTACTCTGAGGTCTGCATGCAGTACTGCTGTGAATAGATTCAGGGTCAATTATTTAGATCGTGCCTTTTGCATTGCTGGCCTTCTGCTGTGGAATGCCTTACCACACGAGCTGAGAGCTGAAGAGAGTACAAGTGCATTTAAGTCAGGATTGAAGACATGCTTGTTCGGGAGGGGCTATGGCTCTGCAGTGCCCTTGCAGTGAATTCACAAAACGGCACTAAAAATATTGTCAATTTATTATTATTATTAAATGCATGTAATATGAATCATAATTCTTAACTATTAATATATTTTTGCAACATAGATTATAATATCAACATGATATGTATATTCCTTGACTTATAGGTTGGTATGAGGCTGACCACCCATACTCTAAAAAATGGTTCACTTTGCCAATGTCACCACTGTTTCAGGGAATGTCGGCAGGAAT
Organism: Agapetus fuscipes; assembly: GCA_951799405.1. Lineage (NCBI taxonomy): Eukaryota > Metazoa > Arthropoda > Insecta > Trichoptera > Glossosomatidae > Agapetus > Agapetus fuscipes. The sequence continues at coordinate 13,132,296 of OX637349.1, read as the reverse complement.
TGCAGGGCTTATGTTCATTTGAGTTTGGATTTTATTTGTAAGTACACAATCAGCATTTGTAAGCGCGAACTACACGTGTTTGTTTGTGGGCAATGGGCATACATCTGAGAGCTTTAAATAAATATATCCTTGCAACTTAGATTATAGATTATAGATATGTACTTGAAAACTGAATTATTCTTCTACTAACTTATCCAAAAGTACATGATGAAGTAAACGAAAAAAAAGCGGTGCCAAGGCGCATGGAGCCTGTTTTGATTTGATCCAGGTAGGCACCCCGAGACTCGATTCTGGACCCCAGGGGGCGTTTTGGAAATGAGCGCATATTGAGGCCCGCTGTGGTTATTAATTTACGATAAAATAATATAACAGGACCTCAGCCTATACAACCGCGTTTCGACTCAAATAAAAAAAATATAATATGGAAACTAAAACAGAGTCACTGGTGAGTGTTTTAGTTTTAATATATTTTTGATAAAACGTTACGATTCAGTTTGAATGAAGAGTTGTATACTTGGGGTTTCTCTTGAGACAACAGTTGGTCGGCTCGCAGATGCCACTTTGTAGTGAGCAGATTCTGTTTGATTTTGTTTTTTGGTGCTATTATGAGAAAGGTGGATATGAATATCGATAATCTGTTTTGAAAACAATTCTTTGCTATTTTAAATTAATTATATCCAATCTCTTGTATTTTTCTTTGCAACTTAGATTAAACATGCATCAACGGACGCTGCATAATTAAATGCCCCTCGGCTATATGACGTCACCCACGTAATTACAAAATGGCAGGGAATTTCTCAAGTTAACATCATTGTCTTACTAAAAGCAGTACCTACGTTGCGTTTTAATATATTTTCAAATCCTGGCCAAGTGACATATTTTTTTCTCCCACATTTTCAATATGCCAAGCCAATTGAGTACATTCCCATCTACGGAAGGAAACAAATGTAAAACAGCTAAGCTATACACATAGTGTAACTTCTTGGCGCGTCATCCCCAAATCGCATGTGGTAAGTGGAAACTATTTATTATTACAGGTAAAGCGGCCGGCCTTACGCCAACCACTTCAGTTGATGTGGAGGTTTTCCAGCTCCTTAGGGGATTGGTAGGTACTCATTTCTTGTGAAAGCTGAGTAAGCCTTGCCGGTATTTTATTTTGGGTTTTTGAAATAAATATCGAAACGAGAAATTTAATCATTTCTCAAACCTTTGGAGGGATTCGAACCCGAGCTCTCGGCATTGGAATGCAAGCACTCTAGCAACTGAGCTATCAACCGGACCGATGTCAAAACGGACGGATGTCAAAATTTTATTCACTTTATATGTTGATCAAGATCTTTGTTTCTGGCATGTTTCTCCTGCTTTATCTACACCTATTTTTCAAGCAGATAGCTCTAGAGATGCCAAATTTCGCACACTGTGTTCAGTAAACGTGACACCATGAATGAGACATTTCGTACACACAAAAAATATGTCATTTGAACACAATTTCATCTTCAATGCATTTTATGAATGTTCATGAATTATCCACAATACAAAGGACCGACATAACATAGAGCACCTCTCCATACCTACTGAATACATGTATAGATTTATCACTTGTATGTACCTTAGTGAGCTCAACCACAGGCCATAAATTGTGAGGGGTATGGTCGCAGGCATGGACGAAATGTCAGGGGCATCGTTTACTTGATTTACACCTCAAAATTTGAGGATTCTTTTGCTTTTTTTAAGACTTCCTAAGTAAGGACCTTTTAAGGCGCGTGCTCGGGGTAGAGGCAAAAAAAAAATATTGTCTAAATAACCTATTAGAAATTAATTAGGTTCCAAGTTCTTAAATTGAACATTTTTTTTTTCAATAATTTGTTGTATTTTTTATCGCAGTTTGTCTAATTTTTAGATCAGAAGTCTAGAGGTTAACGCTATGGACTCGCAATTGAAAGGTTGAGGGATCAATACCCGGCAAAGAAAAATATATGACATAATTTTCAAACTAGTTAAAACTCATGTTCCTCTAACAAAGAACCGTCAAAAAGGTCCAGTCAGCCTTACAACAACTGCGCTATTCCTTGACTTATATGTTGGTATGAGACTGACCACCCATACTGTAAAAACAGGTTCACTTTGCCAATTACACCCCTAATTCAAGGAAAGTTGCAGTTGTTCATTTGATGTTTGGATATTAATTTGTAGGTACACATCTCTGAAATAGCGAATGAATGGGATATCCAGAGTCATAATAAAAGGAGGACTTTTATGAAAAAGGTTATGACTCTGGATGAAATGAAAGAAGTATGCAAGGACAGGAAGAAGTGGCGGCTAATCTGCAATGTTGATTTCTAATGTTGGTATATTCATTTGCTACATTTTTTGCATAGGAAATTTTTGACTTTTTTTTTTTGTATAGATTTCTTTGTAAGGTTTTGTTCTTTTTTATATTTAAATGTAATTTATTATTCATATTCCTTGACTTATAGGTTGTTATGAGGCTGACCACCCATACTGTAAAAAATGGTTCACTTTGCCAATGTCACCCCTGTTTCAGGGAAGGTCGGCAAAAGTTGTGGGGCTTATGTTCATTTGAGGTTTGGATTTTATTTGTAAGTACACATTCAGCATTTGTAAGCGCGAACTACACTTGTTGGTTTGTGGGCATACATCTGAGAGCTTTAAATGAATATATCCTTGCAACTTAGATTATAGATTATAGATTACATGCAGCATTTAAAAGCGCGAACTAACACGCATCGTTTCTGGGTATGTATGAAATACGAATTTTAAATGTAAATATGTCTTTGTAACTTGGATTATAGATTTAAAGTCTTGCTTGGGTAATGGCGCTTTCTATAGCGAGGGCTCTTGATGCGTGATTCACACGAAAACAGCACTTACCAAATGAATCTAATCCAATCTAATCTAAGTTGCAAAGATATGTTACATTGGAGATTCACATTACATGCATTTTCACAACCACACACGTACAAGTTCGCGCTTGCATATGCCGCATGTGAACCTACAACATAAAAACCAAATCTCAAATGGGCATACACCCTGCAACTCTTGCCGTCCTTCCCTGAAACAGGGGTGACATTTTCAAAGTGAACCATTTTTACAGCATGGGTGGTCAGCCGCATATCAACCTACAAGTCAAGGAAATCTAACGAATATTATACATTATTTATGGAACAAAAAGGGATAAATTAAATAGCCATCTAAAAATGCAACATTATTCTGTTACCCTTTTTGTTTGCGTGCATTTCGAGCGCCACACTTTTGCTTTTTTTTTTGTTTTTTGTATTTTTTTTTTATACACAGCGAGCCGCGCATGTTCGTCCATAGAAATTGTACTGCGAGCATAACTGCGAGCCGCATTCGCGCCAAGTCCGCCGTTCGGAGAGGGTGTGTCGGCGTTCCGAAGACGCACGATCGATTCCCGAAAAACCTCGAACGTTTTCGCCGATCGAAAGTTAATATAAAAAAAAAACTTTTTTCTAACCATTTGGATTTTTTTTGTATATGTACCTACTTGTAAAAAATATGTTGTGTGAGTGTTTTTGTGTCGCATAACAGTAAGTTGATTAAAATAATAAAATAAAAATTGTGTACAAAAAAATATTGTGCAAGACGTTTTTAATAATATTTTTTAGTGAATATTTTAACTAGAAGTGTGTGAATTTTTTTATAACTTTTCAAGATATTTCTTGCAAAAGGCTGCCACAGTGATAAGGGTGAGTTTTTTGAAATTGAAATATTTTACTGAACACTAATTTACATTACTGTTATTTATAGAAAAAATATTTTATTTATTTATTGTTTATTATTATAATTTTATAACTATTTTTTGACGACAGTTACTAAGCAACTAAGATATTTAAAAAAATATGTTTTAGGAAATCGCACTTTGCAGAGCTAACATTTAGGTAATAAAAATTAAAGGATGAATTTTTATTTTCATGATTTTACTTCAGATTTATTTTGACATACCTTTCTGTAGCTACGTTATTTTTTTTATCAAAATCTAAATATATTTCGTTTATTTTTTTTTAATTTTGCTGTAGGTACCTAATGTCGGGATATTTTTTAAGTTTTGTACAAATTTAAGGTTTTGTATTATTATAAACAACCCACACCATTTAAAATGGGGAAAATTACCACACATTTTTTTTAGGTAAACTTATACAATAACAGTAATATTCATTTATCTTTGCTTTGATTATTTCATATTCATTTTGATTAAAATACAATCCCTTTGCATCATCAGCATCATCTCTGATATTATAATATACAAATATTATACCTACACATAGAGGGTTTTATTTCCCAGAGCGAGGGGGAGGGTAGATTGCACTGTCCCTCTTTCTCCCTCTATCCACCCCTTCCCATAGCAGACATGCAGTCTACCGTTTTCCTTTCTCGAATAGATAAAATAATATTATTCTGATACGAAGAAAAATCCAGCATATTGTTTCTTTTATCTAACAAAAATTTCTACAGATGCGATTTTATTTTTAGTACACATATCAACCGATTTTATTTTGTGGACGCTAGAGATTAACTTTATTTTTTTGTACTGTTATGTTTTTACGCGGGCTCTATTTACTTAAATCCAACTGCGGTGATTTATTTTACACAATTCATTTCAGATTCGGTTCGGATACGAGCCACTTCACACTTATATGCCACTTTACGCGCAATATAACGATCGGTTGATTCCTGAAGCTGCGGAAAGTTTTGATCCTTATTTTAAAAGTAAGATATTAGATCATTTTCGAAACATGGAGAATCGCTAGGTACTACAAGGTGTACCATACAGTGTACAAGGCTCTCAACGGCGTGGCTCCTGAATACTTGGCTGAGCTTTTGTCCCAGCAGTTTTCCTTGACTTATAGGTTGGTATGAGGCTGACCACCCATACTGTAAAAATGGTTCACTTTGCCAATGTCACCCCTGTTTCTGGGAAGGTCGGCAAAAGATTTGGGGCTTATGTTCATTTGAGGTTTGGATTTTATTTGTAAGTACACATTCAGCATTTGTAAGCGCGAACTACACTTGTTGGTTTGTGGGCATACATCTGAGAGCTTTAAATGAATATATCCTTGCAACTTAGATTATAGATTATAGATTATAGTTCACCACAACGCACGTTTAATAATAAAGAGCAATAACTCAAAAAACAAGAATGTTGGGAAATCACGTTTAAAGTTCAGACACCCAGTACAACTTGTATGGGATGAAAAAGGCGGCCGATGTTTTATCTCGGTCATATTCGTCCAAATTGAACGGCTGTCGCATTCTACCTATTCTTCTCGCATTGTTCCTGCGTTTTATTACAAAATCTCGATTTTCCCAATTTTCGAGTTATTTCTCTTTATTATTAAGCGTGCGACAAGTGACCTGGTGCTTAAATCTGCTGTGACTGGTGGGGCCAGACTCAGCGAAGCCATCAGATTTTGTGCGACACGCTTTGGCGACCGAGGATTCCGCAATGGCACACCCTTGGTGTGGAATAAACTGCCCGTGGAGGTCAGGACTGCAAGTACCAAAGCATCATTCAAGAAAAAATTAAAGACATACATGTTCTGCCCACCGCAGACTCTGCCCACCGTTGGTTGAGTTCCTACCTGTCTGGTAGAAGGCAGACTGTCTGTTTTGGTGAAGATGAGACTCCCGAGCGCCTGCTGGAGGTCGGAGTTCCGCAGGGATCAATCCTTGGACCTATTCTGTTTGTACTGTACACTGCGGGAATCCAAGACATTGCTCTGTCATTTGGGCTCAATGTTAGCTGCTATGCAGATGACATACAAATGTATGCACCTTGTGAGGTTGCTGACAGGTGTCAACTTGAAATGAAATTTCAAAGTTGTTTTGACAAGATGCTTAGTTGGTTAGCATCTAAGAAGCTGTGTCTGAATCCTGACAAAACAGAGGTTATATGGTTTGCTTCGAGAAGAAGACAGCATTTGATACCTGTCGGTGACCTGGCTGTTGGTGGGGTGTGTGTAAGGCCTAGCACATCCGTAAGGATTCTTGGAGCCGTCGTGGACAGTGGCCTGTCAATGGAGCAGCATATCGGTACCACAGTTGGGTCTTGCTTTTATCATCTTAGACAGATCAAGACAGTCAAACGATACTTACCGAATGACTGTTTAAAAACCTTAATATCTTCACTGATTCTGTCTAGGATTGATTATTGCAACGCGATTCTGATAGGTTTGCCACATACGCAGCTGAACAGGCTGCAGTCTGTAATGAGGGCGTCAGCGCGTGTTGTGTTCGGTGCTGGAAAATACGACAGCTGTACACCTCTCCTGCGGGATCTACATTGGTTACCGTTTGAGGCCCGAATACAATACAAAGTGTGTACCCTCATGTACAAGGCTGTCACTGGTGTGGCGCCAGATTATATCAGGGAGATGTGCTGTTTTAGAGATTTGGGGGACAGGCATCGTGCTCTGCGATCTGCGCAGAGTGCGGCCCATGAGCTGGTTCTGCCGTACAGAGTACGAAAAACTTTCTATGGGGATCGTGCTCTGTGCCATGCAGGTCCCAAGCTCTGGAATGAGTTGCCTCTGATTCTCAGGCAGGCCTCTGACCTCGACGGTTTCAAGCGAAGCCTAAAGACACACCTATTTGAGAATTTTTATAATATTTGACTATTTTTTGACTCTTTTAATTTAATTTGTATAATTTTTTACTTTTTAATTTCATTATTTGACCTAGCGACATTTTTATTTAATTTCATTGTTCTGTTATTTTAAAATTGTTTTTAATTCTGTTTTCAATTTTACATTGTATTATATTTTATTTTATAATCTAATATTTGTAAAGCGCCCTCGAGGTGATGTCACATGACGGCGCTGTATAAATTACCAAAAATTAAAATTAAATTATGTTCAGTCAGTCATTTAGGGACTAAAAAATTATGTGTGAGTGGGTGAACTAAAAGTTTTGTGTGAGTGAGGAATAAAGACAAACCAAACAATAAAAGGGCCCTTGAGGTGAGCTACACACGAAAACGGCGCTTTTTAAACAAGAAATCATCCAAATATAGGAATATATATATATTATTACAGATTATTTTTCGGTGATCAAACTTCGGTTTTGTATGGAGCTGCCATCCTTAGCAACCAATTATAAAATATACTTATATGCCTTTTTCCTAGTAACCCGGATGGGTGACGAGACAGTATTGTCAATGCGAATTTCAGAAACATTTTGGAACCTAAATTATTCCTTAGTTTTTTGTTGTTTTACAAATAGTGTATTTTTAAATACACAGGGTTCGATGCAAATCGAAAAGTCAAAGGACAACATAGTATGGGTCGTAACCTTGAACTTTACACTACACCGTCAGTATAGTAAAAGCCACAAAAAACAAAACAACAAGCATAATGCACGAATTGCGTGCCAAACCGTTTTATCGGCGCTCCCATACAAAAACACGAATCTGAGGTCAATCTGCAGTGCTCACAAAATAACGTTTACAAAATCAGTCGATATCTATAATCTATAATCTAAGTTGCAAGGATATATTCATTTAAAGCTCTCAGATGTATGCCCACAAACCAACAAGTGTAGTTCGCGCTTACAAATGCTGAATGTGTACTTACAAATAAAATCCAAACCTCAAATGAACATAAGCCCCACAACTTTTGCCGACCTTCCCTGAAACAGGGGTGACATTGGCAAAGTGAACCATTTTTTACAGTATGGGTGGTCAGCCTCATAACAACCTATAAGTCAAGGAATATGAATAATAAATTACATTTAAATATAAAAAAGAACAAAACCTTACAAAGAAATCTATACAAAAAAAGTCGAAAATTTCCTATGCAAAAAATGTAGCAAATGAATACACCAACATTAGAAATCAGCATTGCAGATTAGCCGCCACTTCTTCCTGTCCTTGCATACTTCTTTCATTTCATCCAGAGTCATAACCTTTTTCATACAAGTCCTCCTTTTATTATGACTCTGGATATCCCATTCATTCGCTATTTCAGAGATTTGATCCTTCCATACTTTTCTCGGTCTTCCTCTACCACGACATCCATCTATTCTAGCAACTAATCTGATATCTAAAAATAAAATCACCCTCTATTTTTTGTTGTTAGATTTCATTGCTTGACTTGTAGGTCAGTTATAGATGTACGGTGGGAATGAAGCATTTGAGAAGCATGACAAGAAAAAATTCTGAAGGATTGAGTTAGAAATGAATGGGTAAAGAAAGAATGTAATTTGAAAGAGGATGTGAAAGTTAAAGTACAAAAGAATGTGATGAGATGGTTTGGGCATGTGGAAAGAATGAATGATGATAGACTGACAAAGTATGTATACAGAGTTAGTGTGAATGGAAAAAGAGGTAAGGGACGACCGAGAAAAGTATGGAGTGATCAGATTGAGGAGATTGTGAAAGAATGGGATATACAAAGCGAGCGTAAAAGAAGAAATGCATGAAAAAAGTGATGGATATGAATGAATTGAAAGAGGTATGTAAGGACAGGAAGAAATGGAGGCAACTCTGCAGAGGCTCTAGCCACCCCTAGCGGAATGGCGACAGAGTTACAGTTACAGTTACAGTTATAGGTTGGTATGAGGCTGTAAACCACCCATGCTGTAAAAAATGGTTCGCTTTGCCAATGTCACCCCTGTTTCAGGGAAGGTCAGCAAAAGTTGCAGTGTTTATGTTCATTTGAGTTTTGGTTTTTTTAATTTGTAAGTGAACACGCGGCATTTGTAAGCGCGAACTTACACGTGTCTGCTTGTGGGCATGAATTTGATAAGGTTTTTGAATGTTTATATATCTTTGCAACTTAGATTAAAGATGAAAAAAATGATATTAAAGATTATTATTAATATGAAAAGATTTCTAAGTACTTTTTAGGTTGAATTATATAAATACTTTTAATGGATCATTGCACTTGAGTAGAGAAAAGATTTTTAAGATAAGATGGATGGGATGCTGTAAGAAACACAGTGGGAAGAAAGTGGATACATAGTGTACTGGAAAGACATGAGTGGAGGACAAAGAGCGAGGTTTATATGCGACAATGAAACTGAGATGAAAGAAATAATGAAAAATAAATAAAATATAACGTAGTGCAATACGTATCATGAAAAAAGGGTTTTCTTTTTAGTAATTACTTTAATGTATTTTAGCCGGTCCTTAGTCAAGTGGTAACGCTTCGAACACGTAAATGGGAGGTTGTGGATTCAAATCCCAGTGGAGTACAAAAAATACCATTTGTATTTTAAATATGCTCTTCGCTGGGTTGAAAAATTCACATAGGTACCTACCTTTACCAAAGAATGGTCACCAAAGTTCCATCCAGCCCAATGGTAACCGAGTCTCGCTTGAGAATTGTCACTTTCTGTAGCGAGGATCAAGCTTGTAAAGGGCTCTTGAGGTGTGGTTGACACAAAAAACAGCGCTCACCAAATAAATCATGCTAATACTATTATTAAAAAAAAACGCATCTTCTACGTTTGATCTTTGCGTTACTAAGGCATCAGAATCCCAAGAAAAAAATGATTTTTAATGTTTACTTTTTTTAGCAAAACGCCATGATTGAGTTTCAACGTAAACTTGGGGTACAGAAATGGTTAGAAGATAAAGTCGAATTGAATTGATTTCCTCTCTTTCCGAAAGGGAGGGATCTGCTATAAAGAAAGATTACTGGGGTGCCTTTTACCTTTGCGTATCGCTCCCCGAGAAAAAAAGTGCATTCTTTACCTACGCCACCCCTTACTTGGCGGGGGTCATTTTGTATTGATGGCGATAAAATGGGAAAAGTTGGAGATAAAATGAGAGAAGTTAGCGCGGTATTATGGTATTTTATTATTGGTTCGTTCAATAAAAAACCTGTTTTTTGGAAGTACAATCCCCCCCTACTATTTTTTTTACGTCTGTCTAATTCGACCCCTTAGTGCTTGCTTTTCTTATATCCATCAGAAGTAATTTTGCATTAGCAATGTTTGCATGTGTACTGGAGCAATGTATCTTATGAAAACTGGAAATCGATTTAAAAAATATTGATAACAACTCTCACATTATCGTGTTTACGATCTCTTCTTAGCTCAGATTGTGTCGAATGTAACATTGAAAGATCATTTAATCTAATCTAAGTTGCAAAGATAGATTCACATTACATGCACTCTTACAACCAGACACGTACAAGTTCGCGCTTGCACATGCCTCATGTGAACCCACAACATAAAAACCAAATCTCAAATGGACATACACCCTGCAACTCTTGCCGACCTTCCCTGAGACAGGAGTAACATTGGCAAAGTGAACCATTTTTACAGCATGAGTGGTCAGCCGCATACCAACCTATAAGTCAAGGAATATACACGAAAAATTTCATTTTTTTAAATCAATAAATAATAATACATATGGACATCAAAAACTGAAACATAAAACAAATTTCACTTTAATAAACCCTAGCCGCCAACAAAACAGATCAACCGCCATTTCTTTCTGTCCTTACATACTTCTTTAATTTCCTCCAGAGTCATAACCTTCTTCATACAGGCTCTTCTTTTGTTATGACTCTGGATATTCCATTCATCTTTGAATCAAATGGCAGATAAGCCAAAGAAGCACACGGGGGATGCTATGTCTTTCACCTTCAAGAGTTGACTTATAGGTTCACAATTACACATGCTGCATGTGTACTTTCATAAACATAATTTTCATATTGTATTCGCCTTTAAATTGTCTTTTTCGTGTAAAGACTGAGTAAACCTTGCCGGTATTTTTATTTTGAGTTTGAAATAAACACAAAAACGGGAAATCATTTCTGACACCCTCGGTGGGGTATGAACCTGAGCATTGAATGTAAGTACTCTACCGAATGAGATATCGACCGGAATAAAAATCTTCGATTATCAGGAATCACGTTGTTTGCGACACCCCTGTTTCAGGGAAGGTCGGCAAGAGTTGCAAGGCTTATGTTCATTTGAGATAAGGTTTTTGTATTGTAGGTCCACATGCGGATTATGCGTGTCTGCTTGTGGGAATGCATGTAACATGAATGTTAAATGGTATATATCTTTGCAGCTTAGATTTAGATTTAGACGTTGAACTGATTGAATTGCAATATTTTTTATAGTGACCGATGCGATGTATGTATTACACAATTTTTTGAAAATATTTTACATGGATTTTTGTTTTTGTTTTTATAGTTAATTTTTTTTGTTGTACATAACTAATTCTAAGAAGTTATGTATATGGGCTTTTAAAATGTAAATTGTTTACACCAAAAGGTCAGGACGTAGGTTGAAGAGTAAAATATATTTGTTTGGCTATCGTTTCCCAAAGGATTGAATAACCTTTGAATGTGTTCCTTAGGTACATATTAAATTCAATTTAAAATGCAATATTTCTTGTTCCTGGAATGAATTATAATGCTCTGAATATATCTAATGGTATTTTTTAATGTTTGGTACTTTTTTATTGTATTCTGGTACGAAAGTACCATTAAATTCCATATCGCCCACTCTTGAAGAAAATTTAGAAGTTGAATGCTATAAAATCAGAACAGATTTATCACTTACATATTTTCGAAGTACAAAAAGTCGTATCGAATAACTAGACGTAAAATCCATTACATTATTATAATGGATGTAGAGCAGAGGCTCCCAAACAAATAAATATATATATATATATTATGTATATATATTCCTCCTGAACAACTTATAACTAGGGACTGGAGAATTTCGCGATCGCGATAAAACGAATTTATTCGCGAATTTTGATGTTTTTACGCGAATAACGCGAAATTTGAGGTTTTACGCAAATATCGCGAATTTTCGTACTTTTGGTAGAAATTGTGCGAAAAAGTTGTTATGTGTCGCTTCTGCAACGCAACTATTTTGTGGGAAAGAAAAAAATCCTGTGAAAACCCTTTGCAAGGTGCAAAGCACAGAAAAATTGGTCAGTGTTATAGCCGAGAGGCCAAGTGGGCTGATCTTTCAACGTTGAAACACGCTAGAACGCTAGACGCGGGGTTCGATCCCCGCCTGTGTCATTTGACCATAAATTTGACCCTGGTTCAACAAATGTAATTGGGTTATTATAAATTAATAATTAATTAAAATAAACAATACTCGTAATGAATTTTTCATTAATGATATTAATACCTGTTTCTGGCCAGGCAGAGTAGGTTGGTGAATTGCATTCCTATTCACAAATCTTTTTTTTTTTTTTAAATAAATGATAAGCAGAACTGTCCTGGACATCCAAACAGATTTGAATCGTGACATCTATAATCTATCTATAATCTAAGTTGCAAGGATATATTCATTCAAAGCTCTCAGATGTATGCCCACAAACAAACACGTGTAGTTCGCGCTTACAAATGCTGATTGTGTACTTACAAATAAAATCCAAACCTCAAATGAACATAAGCCCTGCAACTCTTGCCGACATTCCCTGAAACAGGGGTGACATTGGCAAAGTGAACCATTTTTTACAGTATGGGTGGTCAGCCTCATACCAACCTATAAGTCAAGGAATACAAGTAAAAATAACATTTAAGTATAAGAAAACAACAAAACCTTAAAAATAAATCTATACAAAAAAAAGTAAAAAAAAAGAAATGTCTTATGCAAAAAATGTAGCAAGCCAATAAACCAACATTAAAAATCAGCATTGCAGATTAGCCGCCACTTCTTCCTGTCCTTGCATACTTCTTTCATTTCATCCAGAGTCATAATCTTTTTCATACAAGTCCTTCTTTTATTATGACTCTGGATTTCCCATTCATTCGCTATTTCAGAGATTTGATCCCGCCACATCAATGAAGGAAAATACATTAAGGAGTGAAGCTGCTGCTGGATTAGCCAAGAGCACAACTTGAGTCTTTCATAAAAGCCAACATCCCTCGTTTATATAATAAATTGTAAATATTAGTAATATCCATAGTTTTGCAATTACATATAAACCTTTATTTCAATCAAATCAACCCTAAAAATGACACCGAATCTCCCTGTTTAACATGAAAAATAACGCGAATTTCCCTGTTTTTGATCAAAAATAACGCGAATTTCCCAAAAAAATAACGCGAATTTTGCAAAAAAATAACACCACTTTTTTCAAGTCCCTACTTATAACACATTATTTTCTTTCCAAATATTTGTCAAAATATCATTCTCCGTGACTGGTACTTATATATTTAAAAATTTCGTCTTCGATCATTTTACTCATTACTAAGGATCGTGACCGGTCCATAATCTATTGGTTACGCTTCGGACTCCTAAATGGAGGGTCGTGGATTCGAATCCCGGTGGAGTACATGAAATGGACTATTTATATTTTCAAATATGCTCGTTGCAAATTCATATACCTTTACCGAAGACCGGTCACCAAAGGTTCGTCCACCGGTTCTACAGCAACTGGGTCTTGCTTGAGAATTAGCGCTGTATAGCAAAGACCAAGCTCGTAAAAAGTCAGGTTGCGTGACCGCCTTCTAGGTCTTTTTTTGACCTCAGCTCCCACACCGTCATTCTTTGCATCATGCTAGTTTTAAGGAGCAAAAAGATCCACTATGTGTTAAGTAGGTACCCTTAGTACGAGTTGCAAAACTTGAGTAAAGTAAAGTTTATGGGAATTATTAAAGAGTTGTTTTCCCCAAAATCTGCCGTTTTTGTTTGTTTGAATTTGATTTTCTTCATCACTGTAACTCTTTTGCTAATACCATAAATAATGTTGGCGGCTAGGGTTTATTAAATTGGAATTTGTTTTCTGTTTGTTGTCCATAGATATTATTATTTAGTGATGTATAAAATGTAATTTGTCTTGTATGTTCTTTAACTTATCGGTTGGTATGCGGCTGACCACCCATGCTGTAAAAATGGTTCACTTTGCCAATGTCACCCCTGTCTCAGGGAAGGACGGCAAGAGTTGCAGGGTTTATGCCCATTTGAGATTTTGTTTTTATGTTGTAGGTTCACATGAGGCATGTGCAAGCGCAAACTTGTATGTGTCTGGTTGTGAGAATGCATGTAATGTGAATCTCCAATGTAAAATATCTTTGCAACTTAGATTAGATTAGATAGAGATAAAGTATAAGAAACAAAAACGGCAGATTTTGGGGAAAATCCCTCTTTAATACTTTCCGTAAACTTTAATTTACTCAAGTTTTGCAACTCGTACTAAGGGTACAGATTAGATGGGTTATAATCTTAGGTACCCTTATGTCATGTTTTTAAAATTTAATTTTCACACGTCAAGATCTGTCGATTTTTAGAGGGGTGACTTTGGGAATCACTGCCGGAAAGTGTCGGGTGTATTTACATACAGAGCTATAACCTAAGTAACGTTTCTATTCAGAGTAGTGCAGTGGTTATGGCGTCCGACTTTTATGCGCGCTGTGAGTGCATTCTGACAGGCACCGACTTATGACACGACATAAAACACTGGCTTGTATTATGTGTGCCCAGGATCATTGCACTCTGCATTCATAGCAGGATATTATATTCAAATGTGCCGTGAGTAATGCTGCCACAAGTCCGATTCGATTATTTCATTGTACCTATACATCTTTAATGAAATAGTTATGTCAGGATAATTTATTTAGTGAGCGCTGTTTTTGTGTGTATCACACCTCAAGAGCCCTCTGCGAGCTTGGTCGTCTTTATCTTTAATCTAAGTTGCAAAGATGTAATTAACATAAGCCCTGCAACTTTGGGTGACCTTCCGTAAACAGGAGTGACATTGGCAAAGTGAATATTTTTTTACTGTATGGGTGGTCAGCCTCATACCAACCTACAAGTCAAGGAACTAAATAAACGAAAATTACTGGGATATGAATAACGCACGCAAACGCAACTAAGTTACACGTACGTTCTCCCCGAAGCGAACCTATTTATTTTTACAGGTGAGCGGGTCGGTCTTACGCCAACCTCTTAAGTTGAAGTGGGAGTTTTCGTGCGCCTGTGTAGGCTGGTTCTCGTTTCTCGTGGAGGCTGAGTAAACCGTGTCGGTATTTTATTTATTTATTTTATTCGATTCCCACCGAGTCACAGAGTTACCACCGAAGGCGTTGGAAATGATTTTCCGTTTCAGTGTTTATTTCAAACCAAAAAAAAATTACCGGCAAGTTTTACTCAGCCTTCACAAGAAATGAGTACCAGCCTTCTCGGGAGCTGGGAAACCTTCACTTCAACTGATGTGCCTGGCGTAACCCCAGCCCTCTTACATGCAAAAATAAATAGGTCCCACTCAGTCGCCCCATGCGAGACCTTTGCGAAGAACGCGTCAAGAAGTTACACTATATGTGTAGCTTAGTAGTAGCGTAATCCAAGGAACGGGACAGAAAAAGAAGACTCGTGCGTAGAGGAGTCGTCTTCAATTCATTGTCCATACTGTTTTCATAATATTTTTTTACTGATTATTTAAACGCATTATTTTGTATGAATCAGCATGCGTGATTAATTATGTATTCTAGATGCATTTTGTTAACACGATTCATTCACACTTACGACCTTCGGACGCGTCCTGTGCACTCATCAGCATCATTATCACATTCATCACCATCATCATCGTCGTGATTGAACATTTTCTGTGTCACGCATCTTGGAAAATTATAGCTTTGCATGAGCGCTCGATTGTTGTTGGTATGTTATCTGAGTTGCAGGGATGTGTTAATATTTCAAATTCTACAAAATAGAACCTGAATCTCAAATGAACAGAATACAACCTTTGTAAATCCTTTCGCGTTTTTGCTGTCATGAAAAAATAATCGTTTTTTTTCAGAATTTGTGGTCAGCCTCATACCATCGTTATTATTAGGTTAGGTACTTTTCCTTGAGGGAAAGGCGTCAAAAGTTGTAGATTTGTTTCGTATTTTTTTACAGGCATGTAGTTGTCGGTGTAATTGTAAATAACGCATCTAAGCTACACATGCACTGTAATTTTTTTCCGCGAGGCATGGCCCACAAGCAGGCACGTATGGTCAAGCTCACCTCATTCCTGTCCCGTATGTATGTGTCAGAAGGACCTGCAACTTCTGGACGCTCATACTAAGCTAGATATTTTCTCGAGTGGCGCAAGACCTTCCCGTGAAGTAAAAACAATGGCCCGACTAAAATGAACCTCTAGGTCAGAGGCGTGCTCATAAACGGCACATGCAAGTGCACATGAAAGACACGTACGCTTCTGTTCCGTTTCACCAAAGTAGACAAATAGACAGTACCTTTTAATAGATTTCCATCTGTGTTGCATCTGTCTAGCAGTCTGGCTAGCTCCATCTGTCTAGCAGTCTAGCTAGCTCCATCTGTCTGGTAATCTAGCCGAGTTTCCGTGTCTAAGGATCTAATTAGGAAAGAGCGCCGTCCATGCATGTCACATGGAGGCGCAGGGTAGATCTCGGCTCCTGCTTTCTAGTCCCATGGGCCAATCAATCACCAGGACCAGCCCCAAGTATATTAGGAGGCTTAGAGTTTTTACTACAAACAAATTGAAGAGTTATGCATTTACTGATTTTCTTCCGTAGACAGAAACTAGTGTTAATAAAATCGATTCCTAATTGATTATATTTACATGATTTTTTTATTGATAATTACCCAATCTGTAGAACCAGGGACAAAGCTATGACCAAGGGTCCCGACGGGACACGAACCAGCGTTATCTCATTTCAAATACGCATGTCGAGATTACCGTCTTGACTAGCGTATTGTTACTTAAACTCTCAATCAATATCAATGAAAAAAAAAAAACATGGATTGTTTATTTGTGAGCACTGTTTTGGTCTGTACCTATCACACTTCAAGAGCTCTGTGCGAGCTTGGTTGTCGTTGTAGAAAACGCTTATTGCTCACGCAAGACCCATTTGCTGTAGAGCTGGATGGATCTTTGGTGAAGGCAGCGAAAGGCACAAATTGAAAATGAATAGATATTTTTTGTATTCTTACAAGGAATCGAATCCATTATCTTTTGATTACAAGTCCGTAGCTTTAGCCGCTAGACTACTGACCGGTCGATGCACTTTTTTTTTGTTTAAATATTTTTTTCGTAAACGATATGGTTGAGTTAAAACGCAGAGTTTAATACTTGGTACAGTAAAATACGTGCGTAGGTATGTTGCAAGTGCATTATCTATGGAGTATGGGACCAAAAGTGGACTTAGGAAAATAGGGTAAATCCCCTGGAGAGTAGACTGTATAAGACAGGAAGAAAATAAGACAAAAGTGTGGACAGAGTATCTTGAGGCTCCCCTTTACGTTTTGGGAGAAAACGCTGAAAGCTTTGTTAGGTACTGTAACTGTAACTCTGTCGCCATTCAGCTAGGGGTGGCCAGAGCCTCTGTAGAGCTGCCTACATTTCTTCCTATTCTTACATACCTCTCAATTCATTCATATCCATCACCTTTTTCATGCATTTTCTTATTATACGCTCGCTTTGTATATCCCTTCCTTATTACATAATATGTAGTAGAGCATAGACATTATGGAATAGTTTCAGACGGCTACATACCTTAAAAATTGACGTTTTTTTTTATAACCCAGTTAAAAAAATATTTTTGGATATTAGGCTTGTAACGGTTCGTCTTATATCCGAATAAAAAAATTAACTATGTAATTATTATAATTGTAAATATGTCAAACGACCGTAATTCAAATTGAAGCCAAACTTGTTTTTTCTTAAACGTGCTCTTAGTATAATTAATGAAAAAAAATTAGATGCGTTTATTGGTAGTTTTTATCTTTATTTTGTAGAAAAAAAAAAATGTTGCGTTTTTATGCATCGAACAGATTTTTGATAATTTTATAAGTTCTGGAGATATCTTGGAAAATCTCTTTTCTGGGAATTTTATTTAATTTGAAAGTAGAAAAAAATAACAGTAGGTACTAGTATAAATTAAAATCGATATTTCCTATAAAAATCGATATTTACGATAGTTCCTTGGCGGTACACAGTGGCATACTTTTACCCACCTTGATGTATGGAAGCGAAGCCTGGACGGTGAATGAAAGTGAAATTAGTAAAGTCCATACTGTTGAAATGGACTTTCTAAGAAGTATGATTGGGAAAAAACGGAGTGACAGGGTGAGGAATGATTTTGTAAGAGAAGAATGTGGTGCAAGAGAAAGTGTGAAAGTGAAGATTAAAAGAAGTTTGTTAAGATGGTTTGGGCATATGGAGAGAATGAATGAGGAAAGACTGACGAAGAAAGTATATGTTGGTAGAATAGATGGATGTCGTGGTAGAGGAAGACCGAGAAAGGTATGGATGGACCAAATATCCGAAATTGCGAATGAATGGAATATCCAGAGTCATAATAAAAGAAGAGCTTGTATGAAGAAGGTTATGACTCTGGAGGAAATGAAAGAAGTATGTAAGGACAGAAAGAAATGGCGGTTGATCTGTAATGTTGGCGGCTAGGGTTTATTAAAGTGAAAATTGTTTTATGTTTTAGTTTTTTTTGATGTCCATGACCATGTTTATATTATATTATATTATTGTTTATTAATTTTAAAAATGTAATTTGTGATGTTTGTTCCTTGACTTATAGGTTGGTATGCGGCTGACCACCCATACTGTAAAAAAAAAATGGTTCACTTTGCCAATATCACCCCTGTTTCAGGGAAGGACGGCAAGAGTTGCAGGGCTTATGTTCATTTGAGACTGGGTTTTTATATTGCAGGTCCACATGCGGCATGTGTTAGCGCGAAATTATACATGTCTGCTTGTGGGAATGCATTTAATATAAATCTTAAATGATATATATCTTTGCAGCTTAGATTAGATTAGATTCCTTGACTTATAGGTTGGTATGCGGCTGACCACCCATGCTGTAGAAAATGGTTCACTTTGCCAATGTCATCCCTGTTTCAGGGAAGGTCGGCAGGAATTGCAGGGTGTATGTCCATTTGAGATTCGAGTTTTTATATTGTAGCATTACATGCGGCATGTTTAAGCGCGAACTTAAACAGGTCTGTTTTGTGAAAATGCATGTAATGTGAATCTCTTATGTTACTTATATTTTGCAACTTAGATTAGATTATAATTCTTAGATAATAAGATTAAGATCTTAGATAATAATTTACTTAAATGCCCCCATAGGTTTTTGTTTCTTGGTTAAAAAAAACCAGTTTAGAGTATCACACACATTAACTAAGTTTTGCAACTCCTGCCGCTTTTCCCTGAAAACTCGGTAGCATTGGCAAAAGGGAACCAAATGTTTACAGTTTGGGAAATAAGCCTCAGTATAACAGTGCTATTAAAAGAAAAACTTTTGAACTACGGCTGATCTACGGATCACTGATTTTTGTATGGAAATGCCACTGTAGGCTGCGGATGAGCATTAGTTTTGCCGTTTGAGAATAACACCGTAAAAACTGTAGTTCAAGATCAATCAAAGAACTAAAACCATTGTATTTGTTTTATCATACGGAACGAAACTAAAATGAATAGATGTATAAATACAAAGGGCAGTAAATCACAATCTTATTCAATATCTGTCAAAATTATAACTCACCAAGTCGTCCCCTTACTGCTTGTTTGTCTTATTTCCATCAGAGGTAATTTCACATGAGCAATGTTTGAATGTGTACTGCACCAATGTGTCTTATAAAAACTGGAAATTTATTTAAAAAATATTTAAAACAACTCTCACATTATCGTGTTTTACCTTTTTTTCTGAGCTCAGATTGTGTAGAATGTGATTTTCATGTAAATGCCATTGAAAGATCATCTTTGAATCAAATAGTAGATAAACCAAACAAGCATTGACGAAATGTGTACATGCGACCATAAAAGACCGCTCAGTCAATAGGTCACACTCTGCACTCAGTCATCGTGAAACATGAAATGATTGGGGTTGCCATGAGTTGTTTTTTGTGCTGGTCGATAAATCACTCCACCCTACCCTTGCTCGGTCTTCCCCTTCCCGTGTTTTTACTGCGCTGTACACATTATGAATGTTTAGCTGCTTCCATATGAATGTGAAGCCATTTGATATTTAAAAAGAGGAATTATTGGGTTTTCACAATAGCCTCACATTGAATTTACTCTGATAAGTTGGTTTTTCTTGACTTATGGGTTGGTATGAGGCTGACTACCAATACTGTAAAAAGTGGTTCACTTTGTCAATGTCACCCCTGTTTATTCAGGGAAAGTCGGTAAACGTTGCAGGTCTATGTTCACTTGAGGTTTGTATCGTAATTTGCAAGTACACATGCAGTATGAATTTAAAATGTTAATATACCTTTGCAACTTAGATTATAGATTTATATTTTATAACCATCAACCTGCGTCACTTCAACAAGTGTCGTAGACCTCTAGATTATCTTGGGAGGCATGTCGAGACAAATGATTTCCCATATTTAAATATATTGATCCCGTTTTCACAAAAATCCTTGTTTACCGCCTTTGATTCCAAGCTATTTATAAATTTGTATTTTTTTTTTTTTTTTAAGGAATCCTGTGCGGGAGGCTCCCCAATTCTTGTGAGTCTTGGGGGTCTATGTCACCCTGGAAGGGTGCCGCAGAGGTGTTGCTTGAGTTCTTGGTTCTGTCGTGAGGCGCTGCAAGGAAGTGGTGATTGATGTTGGTTTTGAATAAAACCGGATTAAATTGGGAAGGGAACACAGATACTGGTAGACCATTCCATAAACGGGCAGTTTGGCAAAGGAATGAGTCATGAAAACGCCAAGTTCTCATAGTTTTGAGATCGACTGCAAAGGGATGAATGAGAGTCGTACTACGAGTTTCCCTTTCTGAAATGCGAGGGGGAGGGATTAATGAATGGAGCTCATTAGAACAAGCTTCGTGGTAATATCGATAAAAAAGACTGAGCATTCCAACTTTTCTTCTGTGCTGGAGCGGAGCTTGTGTACGTGTATCAAGTGTGAATCTTAAACGTTGAATTTTTTTTCGCAACTCATTTTTTTCGCATTATTAATTAATGGTTAGATTGCATGAAGTGGTATCTTCAAAAAGGGGTGAAAACATTAAATTAAATTAAAAATATTATTTAATGTTTTTCGGCCCCCTTGTGGTCACGTGCCCTACATTGTATTGTTTGTTTATCAAGTATTTTGCCTTTTTATTTTTTCCAAAATAAACAATGATCGAATTGATTTTAAGCACTCCCCTTTATCGTCGAGAAGGGTTGAAAATTGGTAGCATCCGGATAAAAATCCGGAGGCAAGGGTCAATGGTTTTTTTTCTGGTAATAGTCATTCAAGGCTCTATTATTTATTCTAATAGTTTTTTGTAATTTTATTGAGAAGAAAATAATCTAAAGCTACTCTTTAAACTTCCTATAAACAATAATGAAAATTATAGGATGATTGAGCGCTGTTTTTGTGTGAATCACACCTCAATAGCTCTCTGCGAGCTTGGTCGTCGCTGCAGAAAGCGCCAGTTCTCAAGCATGACCCAGTTGCAGTAAGGTTGGATGGACCTTTGGTAATAGGCTTTTGGTATGGGCAGGTGTATGAAATTTTCAACCCTGCAAAAATCATATTTAAAATATAAATTATATATTTTTTGTACTCCACCAGAATGGCTATTCTGCTAAATTCCTTACGACCTATAGGCGACGTCCAAACGTGACCAAAAATAAGATATACTGTGATTTTTTTTATCTATGGAGTTCTTTCGCAAGCTCTAGCATTCCGGACTTGTATGGATATCTAAAGTGTAAGAAATTTAGGAGAAAAGCGCTTCAGGACTCGAACCCACAACCTTCCATTTAGGAGTCCGAAGCGTTGCCACAAGACTGACTGCCAAGTTGTCCACTTGGTAGAAATGAACTTATTGACTGTTAATATCCAAAAGGGTGTCTGTTTATGAGTGGGTTATGTTATTTTGGGAGAATATGAGTTTGCAGGAGATAAATAATTTGATTACTGGATCCACAGCGTCCCCAAAGGGCCTGTGGGGTCGCTAATAAATTTTGATTAGGAAAATGAAGGTCTCATCTGGCCTGCTTGGACCCCTGACGATACTAATGTGAAGGCCGTTTTGGGGAAATTCTAAAACTGCAGAAAAAGTCAATGACCTGTTGTGTTGATATGAGTGAATAAAAAAAATCATACTCTTTAATTACAGACTAAAAACCCCTGTTTCAGCAAAGGTTGGCAAGAATTGTATGGATAATGTTCATTTTGATCGGTTCGTAGTCTAGTGGTTAACACTTCTAACTCGTTAATGGAAGGTTGTGGTTTCGAATCCCGATGAAGCACACAACATATACCATTTATAGTTTCATATACCTTTACCGAAGACTGGTCACTAAAGGTCCATCCAGACTTCCAGACTCCAGGTCTTGTTTGAGAATTGGCGCTTTCTACAGTGACGACCAAGCTTGCAAAGGGCTCTTGAGGTGTGATATACACAAAAACAGCGCTAATCAAATAATTCAGCGTAATATTATTATTATTGTTGGGCAAATTATTTGAGGTTTGGTCTATTATGAAATTTAAATGTTAATATATCTTTGCAACTTATATATATTAGAGATTTTGAAGTAATGAAGTAAAACTATGTTGCGCTAAGTTTTCAGACAGACTTAAGTGAGAGATTAAGGGCCGTTCTTATAAACATCCGTTTGTTAAATGTCAAATCTAATAAACCGAAATTTGGTACAAATTTCGTTTTTCTGTATTATAACAATTCGTTCGTAAATTTTCGGTTTAATTTTACCGGCGGATCTAACCGACAGCCGACCCCCGGTTTCCAGGTAGATACCGGTCGGTTTGTTAAGGTTTGAGGTTAGGTCAGCTGTCAAAGCATTATTTTTTTGCGGTGAGTTTTGCGCGTCTTTGGACTTCTCCGCTCTATCCTGTTGAAGATAATTTCTTCCGACAGAGATAGAGAATTCATTAAAATAGGGCTGTATCAGTCGTTTTCGTGTTTGTCATACGCAACTTTAGGTTATGTTCTTCTCTGACAGCAAACGGATGACATATGTTCATGAATGCACGCAAAAAATCATCAAAAATACGAGTGCATTATTGAGAACTAACGGACGGTTAAAAAAGCTTTATAAGACGACCATCGGTAAGATCAGTCCGTTAACGTCCATCCGTTAGTTAAATGAGTATTTACTTACGGATATTTAGTCCAACGTTTATAAGAACGGCCCTAAGTTGGACTCGTATAAAAGTTGTGAGAATTAGCAAGTTCCGAGGTTCATTAAAGTAATTAATAGTTGAGACACAAAACCTCTTCGCCAGCGTTTGTGGCAAAAAGTTTGACTTATGCACCACAACATAATTATTATATGTAGTATCCAGAACGTGCACACTGTGTTCATTTGCGTTCTGCTATACAGATGCAAGACAACATCTATTTATATAGCATGACAGGAAAAACCCTAAATGATAGAGTTAGGAATGAATGGTTAAAGAAATAATGTAAGTTGAATAAGGATGTGATAGATAAGGTACAAAAGAATGTGATGAGATGGTTTGGGCATGTGAAAAGAATAAATGAAATAATTAATTAATCAGAGTTAAATAATAAAAGTGAATTGAAACAGTGTGTTTTATTTAATTAATTATACAATGGACTTTCACTGTGTAAACCACCAAACCCTGAAAAATATAGAATGAATGAAGATAGACTGACAAAGTATATAGACACAGAGACAGTGTGGAAGAAAAATGAGGTAAGAGACAACCGAGAAAAGTATGGAGTGATCAGATTGAGGAGATTGTGAAAGATTGGGATACACAATTTATTTCAGATACACAGTCACTTTACACCTTCACAATACGACGGTCGATTGACTTCTCTCCTTCGGTCCTTATTTTATAGCAGGAATAAGGGTCACTCTCGAATCATTGAGAATTGATACATGCTAAATTTTACTAGAACACCCGACCAAACTCTCTAGCAATCTCGACAATACAAATCAATATCAAATACAAATTATACAAGTACCTAACATCTATTTATTTCTAGAGAGACTTTTGATCTAAGCTGCAAAGATATGTATCATTTGAGATTCATATTAAATGCATTCCCACAAGCAGACACGCATAATTTCGCGCTTGCACATGCCGCATGTGGACCTACAATATAAAAAACCCAATCTCAAATGAACATAAGCCCTGCAACTCTTGCCGACCTTCTCTGAAGCAGGGGTGACATTGGCAAAGTGAACCATTTTTTACAGTATGGGTGGTCAGCCGCATACCAACCTAAGTTATAATGCTAAGCGCAAATCACTTCAAAGCCTGCTTTCATTTTTCGATTGATTATTTTCAGTACGACATTTCATATTTTTTCGCTCCGTAACTTATACTTGTTGATTTGAAAGAAGTAAGGAAACGTTAAGTACAGTACCCCAAGAATAAAAAAATGCGTTAATCAAAAAAAATGTATGAAAGGTACAATACCACACCTAGTGAGTGATTTAGCTTTCATAAGTTTTTTTATCTTTTTACGCATTCGAGGGTAGTTTAAGCAATGTTTTATGCTCAGGGTTGTACTAAGCCAAGACGGGGGCTGTGCGTGCGGTGAGTTTATGGGGTGAAACTCAAAGCAGGTCGTAAATAAGGGTAGCATAAGGCTCTCAGCGTATATCTCATACTCGTAACTTCTGACTTAGCCAGTTAGTATACATTATACAAGAAATTCCTCGGTGTTCAAATGCCTTGGCTTAAGAATACGAATGCTGAATCAGTCAAAATTCTTTTTCATTGTTCTGTACCCTTAGTACGAGTTGCAAAACTTGAGTAATGTAAAGTGTACGACAATTATTAAAGAGTGATTTCCCCCAAAATCTGCCGTTTCTGTTTGTTTGAACTTGATTTTCTTCATCACTGTAACTCTTTTGCTAAGACCATAAAGTGTAAGGAACAAAAACGGCAGATTTTGGGAGAAATCACTCTTTAATATTTTCCGTAGACTTTTCAAGTTTTGCAACTCGTACTAAGGGTACTGTACCCGTAGTACGAGTGTTTTCACAATACTCGAAGTATCGAGTATTCGAGAAAAATGTGTGTAAACTTGTAAAGCAAATCTGGCAAACGAAACTTTTTTTCAAAATACTCGATACTTCGAGTATTGTAAAAAAACTCGTACTACGGGTACTGTAGTAAAGCAAGTATATATTTACTGATAAGTTGGTATGAGTTCCTCGACTAATACGTTGGTATGAGGCTGACCCTCTTTTGCTGTACAAACTTGGTTCATTTTTGCGTATGCCACCCCGGTTTCAGGGAAAGGCGATAGGAATTGCAAAGTTTATATTCATGCGAAGTTTGGTTTATTTTGTATTTGCACATGCAGCATGTGTAAGCGCCAATATACAAGTGTCTGTTTATGGGCATGCATTAAATTTGAGCCTTAAATGTCAGTATATCTTTGCAACTTAGTTTATAGATTATATATCTAAAATAAGCACTTTAAATAAAGAATTTTCCAAGCAACGTGATTTTTTTTCAACGCAAGGAAAAAAATAGTCTAAGTACTCGTATACTAAGAAAAAAAAAACACTTTACGACCACGGATTTGTAACGTGTATAGGACGTATATCGAAGTCACATTGTATCAGAAACATTGTCCATCCGAAACACGCAGTTCTAATATATGTGTACTCCTTGCAAGGAAATACTGGATATCTCACGCAATCCTTTATTGTAATATTTTCAGTATTTACAAGGAAAAATACTGCCTTTATTACAACTGAAAATGCTTCTAGAGACTTCTACATGAGCTGTCGGCAGAACGGCACAGTGAGCATGCTGAATTTTGTGAAATTCTTCCTTCCAAGGAAGACGGAGAAGAATATAATATGGAAGGAATATTCAAGCCATGTTTATTGGAGTGGAAAGCGTTTCCACATTTTTAGATAACAATACGGAAAAATGAGGTCTTATATCTTTCTATTAATAGGTTGGTATGAGGCTGACCACTCGTTGTGTAATAATCGATACACATATATTAGTATAACCCTTGTTTTCAGCAAAAGGTTGCAAGAGTTGAAGAGATAATTTTGTTTTTAGGTTCAAGGTAAAGACAAAATTTACCATAAAATTATGAATGAATAAGCCGCCAACATTACAGATGATTGATTGTATATAATTTGGAATTGCTGACGACTTTCTAAAATCGTAAAAGTTTATCCTCGTGTTACAAATAAACACTGTTTATCCATCTGTTTCTGCGTTTACGTATCTCGTTTATAGAGTTACAGATCCTGCAGTGATACAAGCCGGAGTCTGTTTGTTTTGCCTCCATTCCAATACAAAGTGCAGACGTTTAGGAAAACTCTCACAAATGCAATGAAACTACCGGCACCACGACAAATGGCCCATGGACAAATCGGTCACAAGAACGTATGTCTACATGATATTTCGGTCACATACAATGTATGGTCCACAGAAAACTACAGTTAATTAAATCTATGTACTATATTATATCTGGTTATCACAAAGGTGCTTCGGAGAGCAAGTTTTCTGTGATGGAGAATCCCTTGACTTATAGGTATGTAGGTATGAGGAGGAATAAATTGATACACGTTTTCAATGTACCCCCTGTTTCAAGGACGGTCAGCAAAAGTTGTAATGCTCATGTTCATATGAAGTTTGGATTTGAATATTTTAAATGTTCACATGCAGCATTTGAAGCGTGAACTTACACGTGTACATGTTTGTGGGCATGCATTTAAATAAGTTTTTTTTTTAATGTCAATATATTTTTGTAACTTAGATTATAGATTATAGATTTGGAACTGTCTGTGGATCTATATCGCATATGACCAAAAAGTCGTGTGGACGAATTGTGGTGTGACCAAATTGTCCGTGGCCGATGTGACTGTGGACTTTTTTTACAATGATAATAACTAAGCAATAAAAAAACGGATATTAGACGAACCGTTTTTAGATAACCTGCATTATTCTCGACATTTCGTTAGCTAACGTCTTGAGGTGACACCCTCTCTGCACTACGACTGAGGATGAACTCAAGTAAAAAAAATAACTGTCTACTGTGTAGTTATCTGTGAGTTGAGTTGTCTGACGGAAATGTCGTAAAACGAAAAGTCGTGTGGACGAACTGTCGTGAATGATTTGTATATGGACGAGCTGTCTTTGACTGAGTTGTCATACGGAAACTACTTCGCGCCTAGCTCCCTCAAATTTACCATACAAAACGTTGGAAAACACACAAAACTCCAGTCTGTTTAAAGTTGCCTCGTATTGTTCTATTTCGGATGCAATATCAACACAAACCTGACAGACTTTGAGAAGCTTTGTTTTCTGGTATATTCCGTCAAAGTTACACTGTGTTGATTTAAATAATGCGCTTGGTTCCATAGTGTTGAAACTGAGAAAACGTTTGGGAAGGTTAGATATATTTATCAGATTTTTAATTTCATAATGTTAAAATTAAGTCGATGTTATGGCTGATCTTTCTAGCGTGTTTGGAATATAACAACGTTGGTTCGATCCCCGCCTGGGTCATTTGATCATAGCTTTGACCATTGTTGAACAGATGTTATTGGTTAATTATTAATTCATTGATAATACACAATAATGAATTATTAATTGATGATATTAATACCTGTTTCTGGCCAGGCAGAATAGGTTGGTGAATTGCATTCCGCTTCACAAATCTATTTAAAAAAATAAAAAGCGCATTTAGTTTTTCTTCGTGGGTTGATTTATCTCCTCGAGCGCTTTCGACGTTATCACACTAAAATGCAATAGACGTTCAGGAGAAAGCTTTAAAAAGAGGACGTGACTATGAAGAAAAACTTGGTTTTTATTTTTGCATCTAATCTAAATTTAAATCAAAACTGCAAAGAAATGGATCATTTGAGATTCATATTAAATCATCCTTTTATAAATTTTAACAATCAACTCGCAATGTTTTTAAAACATAAAATGGATATTTTCTGTCCAATTTTTGTGTAGTTAAATGAATTTTTGAGATTCTAGATAGTCAAAAGTTTGCGACGTGTGTTCAGTAAACATCCTAGTATTTAATTACTCGACCGATATTAATTTGAAGTGATTTATGTCTTGTTTAATTTTACTCCACATCAAGTAGTCTTGGTAGATTGGTTTTTCATGTGCATACATATGTAGGTACAAGAAATCAACTATTTTGGTCAAACCGTGCTTTTACTGAAACGGAAACGCCACTCGTAGTTACGGGTATTAATAAACATCTCTTCATCTAAAGAAAACTCAGTTGTATATTATTTGTTTATGAATTCATTATATGCTAGATAATAAATTTACTACATTATAATAATAATAATCTATAATCTAAGTTGCAAGGATATATTCATTTAAAGCTCTCAGATGTATGCCCACAAACCAACAAGTGTAGTTCGCGCTTACAAATGCTGAATGTGTACTTACAAATAAAATCCAAACCTCAAATGAACATAAGCCCCACAACTTTTGCCGACCTTCCCTGAAACAGGGGTGACATTGGCAAAGTGAACCATTTTTTACAGTATGGGTGGTCAGCCTCATACCAACCTATAAGTCAAGGAATATGAATAATAAATTACATTTAAATATAAAAAAGAGCAAAACCTTACAAAGAAATCTATACAAAAAAAGTCAAAAATTTCCTATGCAAAAAAATGTAGCAAATGAATACACCAACATTAGAAATCAACATTGCAGATTAGCCGCCACTTCTTCCTGTCCTTGCATACTTCTTTCATTTCATCCAGAGTCATAACCTTTTTCATACAAGTCCTCCTTTTATTATGACTCTGGATATCCCATTCATTCGCTATTTCTGAAATTTGATCCTTCCATACTTTTCTCGGTCTTCCTCTACCACGACATCCATCTATTCTAGCAACATATACTTTCTTCGTCAATCTTTCATCACTCATTCTCTCCAAATGCCCGAACCATCTTAACATACTTCTTTTAATCTTCACTTTCACACTTTCCCTTACACCACATTCTTCTCTTACAAAATCATTCCTCACCCTGTCACTTCGTTTTTTCCCAATCATACTTCTTAGATAGTCCATTTCTACTGTATGGACTTTACTAATTTCCCTTTCACTCACCGTCCAGGCTTCACTTCCATACATCAAGGTTGGCACTAGTATACCACCGTGCACCGCCAATCTAACATTTTTTGAGAGATTTTGGTTCCTGGCGATGCAAGCGGTCGCACCCAGTACACACCTGCCTTTCATTATTCTTCTTTCAAATTCACCGGCCATTCTTCCATCTTTTTCAAACTTACTTCCCAAATATACAAACTCATTTACAACATCAACATTCATTCCATTAATTTTAAATTCATAATTCATATTTTCATCATCTCTTTCAAAAATCAAAACTTTCGTCTTTCTTGCATTCAACTTAAAATTATTACCTTTCAAAGCTTCGTTCAATCTAGAGAGCATCATTTGCAATTCCACTGCTGAATCAGATACAAGGACTGCATCATCCGCATACAGTAGAACGCTTACCTTGCTCTCTCCTATCATTAGTCCACAATCATCAAGTCTAGCATCTCGAACACACTTATCCATGACAATGTTAAATAGCCATGGGCTCATCACACATCCTTGCCTTACACCCTTAAAAACTTCAAACCATTCACTATACTCACCATCAATACGAATGCAGGCCATACTATTCTCATAGTTCGCATGCACCGCATTGAGTAGAGCTCCATTCACTCCGTATGCTTTCAAAACATCCCACAACATACCTCTGTCCACTGAGTCAAAAGCCTTTTCCAGATCCACAAAGGCCGTGAATAGTTTCCCCCTCACCGACAATTGTTTTTCAACAAGTTGTCGTAGAGTGAAAATCTGATCAACACAGCCTCTACCGGCCATAAAGCCGGACTGTATATCGGAAACCCTTTTGCTAGTAGTCAGAATCACATTTTTTATAATCACCTTACAGAAGACTTTTCCTGGTATACTGAGTAGACTGATTGGTCTGAAGTTCTGACAGTCTTTTTTGTCCCCTTTACCTTTGTAAATGGGAACAATGACTGCCTTCCTCCAATCCATCGGTACTACTCCTGCATTCACACAAAGCTTATACACTTATACTTTCACATTATATAATCTATAATCTAAGTTTATGTTGAATGGTACGAAAGTTGAAATTGTGGATGAATTTAGATACTTGGGAAGTATGTTTGAGAAGAATGGAAAGATGACAAGAGAACTTGAGAATAGGATGTGTAAGGGCAAGCAAGTGGTCGGTGCAATAGGAAGAATAGCAAAGAACAAGCGATTGACGATGGATCTGAGAATGGCAGTACACAATGGCATATTGTTACCGACTTTGATGTATGGAAGTGAAGCATGGACAGTGAACGATAGCGAAATGAGTAAAGTATGTACGGTGGAAATGAAGCATTTGAGAAGCATGACAGGAAAAACTCTGAGGGATAGAGTTAGGAATGAATGGGTAAAAAAAGAATGTAATTTGAAAGAGGATGTGAAAGTTAAGGTACAAAAGAATGTGATGAGATGGTTTGGGCATGTGGAAAGAATGAATGATGAAAGACTGACAAAGTATGTATACAAAGAAAGTGTGAAAGGAAAAAGAGGGAAGGGACAACCGAGAAAAGTATGGAGTGATCAGATTGAGGAGATTGTGAAAGAATGGGATATACAAAGTGAGCGTAAAAGAAGAAATGCATGAAAAAGGTGATGGATATAAATGAATTGAAAGAGGTATGTAAGGATAGGAAAAAATGGAGGCAACTCTGCAAAGGCTCTGGCCACCCCTAGCGGAATGGCGACAGAGTTACAGTTACAGTTTACAGTTACAGTAAGTTGCAAAGATATATTTACATTCAAAGCTCATATCAAATGCATGTCCACAAGCAAACACGTGTAATTTCGCGCTTACAAATGCTGATTGTGTACTTACTTAAATTAAATCCAAACCGCAAATGAACATACACCCTGCAACTTTTTCCGACCTTCCCTAAAACAGGGGTGACATTGGCAAAGTGAACCATTTTTACAGTATGGGTGGTCAGCCTCATAACAACCTATAAGTCAAGAAATATTAATTAAAAAAAATCTGTTTTTCCTATTGCTTGCTTCTTTTATGGTTGTTAAAAAAAATCTCAAAAATTTTCTGTTTTTTTGCATTTGATGATATTGTTTTTTTTTACTTACATCTTATGTTTCGATACCTTATAGCCCTTATAGGTAAAACCGAATAAGTGACATATTAAGCCGACATGCGCTCCTCTGATAATTGCACCAAGTCCTGATTCACTGATTTGAGAAATCGTGAATAAAACAATTTATTAGGGTAACATTTCACTGTAAGTAGACTTATATGAGGAAATGCTCAAGATTCAATACTTCTAAACTACAGGATTTTCATACTTTTGTCGTGTTTTTTCTCCAACGAAATAGGGAAAAAGATGCATTTATCTGAGAGACCCATGTTAGCTTAATATGTCAGTTGTACCTTTAAAAGGCATCGATATATTTATTTAATTATTAATAATTTGAATAGAATTATGTCTTAAATTATTAAAGACTTTGACTTCTAGACAGTTATACTTAGTTTTTTTTTTAATTTAACTCCTATTCTGGGAACATTAAAAGGAGCATAACATGTCAACTCCATCCAGGCGACAAGAATTGGACACGGTTATAAAACATGTCAACTCATTATGGAGCTGGGCGAGTCCAAATGAGCTGTACATACAGTAGACGTGATAACCTCACCGTACCGGAACAGGGAGAAAGCTAAATGAGTCGCTTTGTTTGGCAGACGAAGCTGTTGCGCTAACGACTCTCCAGATTATTCTGGGATGAGATGGAACCCTGAACTTGCCCTGTGAACCTTGAGATTCAACGTACATGAGTAAAATATAACAGTGACAATTAATAATAATATAATGGGACTTATTCAGGAATATCCAAAGTCATTATAAAACGAGAGCTTGTTCGAAGAAGGTTTTATGACTCTTGATGAAATGAAAGAAGTATGTAAGGACATAAATAAATGGCGGTTGATCTGTAATGTTGGCGTCTAAGACTAAAGTTTTTTAAGGCTCTTTTATAAATAGCATAAAGAGCCTTCATTTAGAATTCGGTATTCTGTTTTAGTTTTGATGTCCATACATGTTATTTTTTGTTGATTTAAAAAATATAATTTGTTGTGTATGTTCCTTGACTTTTTTACAGTATGGGTGGTCAGCCGCATACCAACCTATCAGTCAAGGAATCCTATTTATTATACATGCCAAGTATATTCAGCTAATGAACTCAAGTCATTTTATTCAAAATATTCCTGAAGCAACGTTCACTCTCTCCATCTTTTCTTCTCTACAGTCACGCCAGTGCTTGTTTGCCTTATCTATCATTTGATTACAAAACTACCTTTACATGAAATTGTCACATTCTCCACAAAGAGAGCAACAAAAAAAATACATACAATGCGAAAATGTGAGAGCTGTTTGTAATATTTTCAAAATAAATTTTTAGCATTCATTAGTTAATAATAACTTACAGATTGGTATGAATTCCTTGACTTATAGGTTGGTATACCTAAGGCTGACCACGCATACTGTAAAAACATGTTTCACTTTACCAATGTCACCCCTGTTTCAGGGAAGGTCTGCAAAAGTTGCAGGATTTATGTTCATTTGAGATTTAGTTTAAATTGTAAGTACACATTCAGCATTTGTAAGCGTGAACTTACACGTGTTTGCTTGTGGGCATGCCTTTGATATGAGCTTTGAATGTTAATATATCTTTGCAACTTAAATTATTATAGATAAGGCACATTGGTCTAGCACACATACAATTAATATTGCTCATGTGAAATAACCTCTGTTGAAGATAAGACAAAAAAGCACTATGAGGACGTACTGTATACACTTCCATTCACGTTCCTCTACCCATTCTTCTTGCCATCTCAGCCATCCTTCATCCCTTTCCTTCCTAATTGATGATTACTAAGCAGAAAGGGAACGCGAGCTTTGTCTGTCTTGTCATTTTGGATTTCAGTAATTTTGATGGATCCTTCGTTTGACTAGGTCTGTCCACACAATACCAAGTTAAATTAAATTAGTATTCATTATAATTAGCTAGTCTATCTATAATCGTGATTGAGAGGTAGTGGGTTCGAATCCCGGTGGAGCATA
Organism: Agapetus fuscipes; assembly: GCA_951799405.1. Taxonomy (NCBI): domain Eukaryota; kingdom Metazoa; phylum Arthropoda; class Insecta; order Trichoptera; family Glossosomatidae; genus Agapetus; species Agapetus fuscipes. The sequence continues at coordinate 13,099,208 of OX637349.1, read as the reverse complement.
AAAATGTTTAATTTTTCGAGTATACATACTTCTTATAATAATAATCTATAATCTAAGTTGCAAGGATATATTCATTCAAAGCTCTCAGATGTATGCCCACAAACAAACACATGTAGTTCGCGCTTACAAATGCTGATTGTGTACTTACAAATAAAATCCAAACCTCAAATGAACATAAGCCCAGCAACTCTTGCCGACATTCCCTGAAACAGGGGTGACATTGGCAAAGTGAACCATTTTTTACAGTATCAAAAAAAGAATCTACCTTACCCAAAAACCGGTCATCATACATATAGGTACATCTAGCTGTACATCAACTGGATCTTGCTTGAGAATTGGCGCTTTCTACAGCGACGACCAAGCTCGTAGAGGGCTTTTGGGGTGTGTTTCACATCAAAACAGCGCTCCCCAAACAAATCATCCTAACGTTATTATTATTATTAAGGATGGATACTTGACTGATAAATTGGTATGAAACTGACCTACCAAACTGTACAAAATGGTTCGCTTTTGCCAATGCCACCCCGGTAGCAGGGAAACGTGGCAGGAGTTGCAAAGTTTATATTCATGCGAGGTTTGGTTTATTTTGTATGCACACATGCAGCATGTGTTAACGCGAACTTACACGTGCCTGCTTGCAGCCATGCATTAAATATGCGCCTTAAATGCCAATTTATCTTTGCAACATATATTCAATATTTTAGTGTTTAATTTACATCCTAAATTAAAATTACTGCAAGGTAACTCAGCCTTCACAGGAAATGAAAGCAAGCGTCACGAGCTGGGAAACTGGTTGGAGTAAAGCCGGACCACTTATAGCCCGTTCCCACTTGTCGGGTGTCGGACCGTATATTAATCGGAGGTTCCAGTGGCAGTACATTTTTGGACAAAATCGGTTTCCGACAAGTGTAAATAGCTCCATACATAATGTTCTGCCACTGGAACCTCCGATTAGTATACGAATCCGACACCCGACAAGTGGGAACGGGCTCTAACATGTGAAAATAAATTGATTCTACACGCCACCCTTTCAGAGATAGCGACGCAAGAAGTTACCAATTAGCCGAAGAGTCAAACTTTCTTTTCACAGAGTACTATTGTCTTTCTTTAACTTCCATCCAAAAACTTGGAGGGCTGTCTCACAATTCTTCCCCCAATTCTCTTATTTGTCAGGTGGATTGATCACCTTGACAATGGCAGCAACTCTGTTTACTTATTTACCTTGCACTTACAATTGCAATGCGCTGGAGACAATTCTACTCCAAGTATGAAACGTAAGCGTGAGCTCGCATCGATCGCGTAAGGAGAAAAATTTATGAGAGTTGCGACAGCACTTCTAGTTCTTGCACTCTATGCCGAGAGCTCAGGTTCAAATCCCACAGAGAATGAGTCTCATAAATGATTACGAGAGTTTCGGTGTTTATTTCAAACTATAATCTAATTTGCAAAGATATGTTAACAATTTAAAATTCTTATAAAATGCATGCCCACAAACAGACACGTGTAAGTTCACGCTTACAAATTCTGCATGTGGACTTACAAATAAAAATTCAAACCTCAAATGAACATAAACCCTGCATTTTTTACCAACCTTCCCCGAAACAGGAGTGACATTGGTAAAGTGAATATTTTTTTACAGTATGGGTGGTCAGCCTCATACCAACCTAAAAGTCAAGGAATGCTCTTACTCAAAACCCAAAATAAAATACTGACAAGGCTATCAACTCAGTTCACAAAAAATGTGTACTAGTCCCCTCGGGAGCTGGGAAACTACCACTTCAACTGAGGTGGTTGGCGTAAGGCTGGTCCCCTCACCTGTGAAAAAACATGGGTTCCGTTCAAGAAGTTGCACTATACGTGTAGCTAGGTACGTTCTATGTACAAAGCTTGACGTTTAAACTAGACTACAGCGTTTTGTAAAATATATTTTATACAACAGCTGCTCTAGTGAGCGTTTTAGTTTCCATACCTCCATGGTGAAACGCTAGGGTTGAGTTTGACGGCAAGGGGTACTTTTGTAAATATTTCATGACCTTGTTTAGGGTCTCAAAGCTCCTTGATTGAGAATCGTTTCCCTGTCTGGAAGCATTATTCATTTACCCTAATGCATGCAGCAGAAGTGCGTTTCTGTGTTTTTTTTTTTCAAAGTTTAAATAGCTGAAATATGTAGACAACAGCTGTTTCCATTTTTGTTCAAATTCAACGGATTTTTTTTTTGCTGTCCTTTAAAAGTTCACTTGCATTTGAGCCCTGAAACTCAGCAACTTTTGCCGATTTTTCCTGAAACGGAGGTAGCATTGGCAAGAGAAGGGCCTGTTGCACTAACCTCCAATCAACATTTGATTGAAACATCAAATTTGATTGCTTAGTTCCGGTAAGGACCTCGGTTAAATATTTCTCGAAAGTTGGTAAAAATGTGATGGAATTTAAACAGGAAATATGATTCACATCAGCTGACTTACGTAGATGCAATCAATTGTTTGATTTGAAAGGGAGAAATCACACTTAATTTTGATTTTCGTCTGATTGGAGTTTGGTGCAACAGGCCCTTAATTAATAATTACCGTATGGATAGTCAGCTTGATACAAATCTATAAAGTGAATTCGGAAGAGAGTTTTAGGTGGTGGCGTTCACTGTTGTAATTTTAGATCTGAACGTGTGAAAACATCGAAAGTGCTCGAGGAAATGAATCAACTCGTGAAGAAAAACTTTGTGTTTTTATTAATGTCAATACACACACCCGTAAATTTTGTTAATTTAACTTTGCAACATATTGTTATGAATGTATAGGTTTAGGCCTACGTTTTTTTGTGATTGTGTGCCTAGGCGTGTTTACTTGCTGTGTATGTGTGTGTGTAGTCGTGAGTATTTGACTCTTTTAACTGTTGGCACTTGTGGAACTTTCTGGAAATTTCCATTCTAGAGGCGTCTCGTTTGGTCAGGAACACGCGAGAATAGCCCTTGGTTACATATTAATACAAGCTGCGGCCCTGTGAAGTGGCAATGATTCATTAACACTCAAGCCGTTAAACCGACAATACAGAAATTACAGAGTGAACCATATCATGTCATTATTGATGTGTTACTGTGAAATAAATTCAACTGCAATTTTATTAAAAGTGAACCTGATATAAATCGACATATCTCTAGAAATAAATCTATGTTACCCCACGGATTTAGAACTCGAACTCCATGTGTTACCCAAAATTATTATGAAATCTTCCTCCCATCTGTTATTTATTTATTATTTATTCAAATCATAACCTTAATCATTTTTCACATAAGTTCTTTTGATCGAGGTTAATAGATGCACAACTCTAGAACGATTCAAACATACAGCTGAAATATTCCTGTGATGTTTTGCTATTATGAAGTCGGTACATATTTCAATAGATCTCCTTTCCGTGTGTATGATGCACTTTTATGTTTGTGTTGAACTGAAACGTCTCTCTGAAGTTTATTTATAGTAAAGCGAGCGCAGGTCTGTGTTGTCAGATATGCAATACAGAATGCACGGAAATATATGGAAACATTATATACATAATATGTATTTTGGTATTTAGGGCCATGCATTATTTCTATATTATAAAACCCCAAACCTCAAATGAACGTACAAACCTTGCAACTCTTACTGACTTTCCCTGAAACATGCGTGATATTTTAAAAAGCGATTCCTTAACTTATAGGTTTGTACGAGGCTGATAACCCATACTATAAAAAATGCTCCCTTTCGCAAATGTCACCGCTGTTTCAAGGAAGATCGGCAAGAGTTGCAGGGCTTTTTTTCATTTGAGATTGGGTTTTTATATTGCAAGTCCACATGCGGCATGTGTAAACGCGAACTTCTACGCGTCTGTTTGTGGGCATGCATTTAATATGATCCATAAATATCAATATAATTATCTTTGCAACTTAGATTATATATTATAAATAGGCATTGATATATTATTGCTGCTGTAATTTTGTTAAAAACTAAATAAAGAGTTCAGACAAGCTTTAGGACCAAACAGTCAAGGACGCGGTGTTTGTTTAATATAAAACTGCGCCGGTTTGATACCTGCTTGACCCGCTTAATATTCATATGTCTTAGCAACTTAGATTATATATTAATCAATCATAATTCATTTAATTCAATCGCAGTTTGACATCACTCATAATAATATGAAGACTAAGAAATTTATATTATTTAAAACTATTGGCAGCCCTTTTGGTCTGCCTTGTATTATATTAAATACATCGGTCTTGATTTATGCGTCCATCGGTCTTGTATAGTATCGGTCTTGGGCCGTTAGTTCTCCGATAAGGCCCTACATGCACTTTGCGGTCTCGCCTATATGGGACCAGACCGCCTGCGTTGCAGTTTTCATGAAACTATTTTCAGTAGGCAGACGCTCTATCTTTGGCCATTAATAACTTCCAAACACTATGACAAAATGAAAAGAAAATATTTTCATTGAATGAATGTCTGGTTAATTTAAAGTTTTCTTATCGATTTAGGCTTGGTTTTTTCAACGTTAGCTTATGTGACTTTAAACTGATAACAAAACTACCCACACGATTGACATAAGTGCTTCCTTTTCATTCAGTATAAAGTCGCTATGCTAACGGTGAAAATACTGGGCCTTAATCTAGTAGCCCGGTCGATACCTCAGTTGGTAGGTGTTTGCATTCCATGCCGTGAGCTTGCGTTCGAAAGGTGGCAGAAATGATTTCCCGATTCGGTGTTTATTTACAAAATGATAAATACTGGCAAGGTTTATTCAGCGTTCAAAATAAATGAGTTCAAGGGGTTGGGACCTGGGAAATCCACACTTCAACTGTAGTCTAATCTAATCTAATCTAAGTTACAAAGATATGTAACAAACATTACATGCATTTTCACAAGCAAACACGCACCAGTTCGCGCTTGCGCATTGCGCATCTGAACCTACAATATAACAACAAATATCAATTTAGACATAAACAAATGGATAAACATTAAAATCAAATACAAATAACACAATTCTAATTTAAAAATTTACAAAACGGATTTCTTACCTGTCAAAATATATTAGTTCACTCGCCACATGCGACCCTTCAGGGAATTCATAAGTTTAAACGTCTAACTGTCCTATAATACTTGAATACTGCCTTCATCAAATTCATCTACGAGTTTATTAGAACGCGGCAAGAATTTGCACTGTATGTGTAGCTTAATTTTGCGTTAAGTAAGTTGATGTTACTTTTAATGTAACTAATATTTAATAAAGTCTTTGAGATGTCGATCTAGAGCATTTCAATGAGCATAGATAAACATACATGTGCTATTCAGCGTCATTCAAACCTTGTTCATAAATTGGCATCCAGTTAATCATGTCACTTTGTAGCTTTAGACATTTTATATCTCTTTATAAATAAATAGTGTACCATTGATAAATTTTCTGTGGCACAATTAATAGGCATAAGAAACTTTGGCGAAACGCTGAGAAACCTTTTTTTTTTAATCATTTTACATAGATTTAGGCATTCCTTGACTTATTGGTTGGTATGAAGCTGACCGCCCATGCTGTAACAAATGGTTCACTTTGACAATGTCACCCCTGTTAAAAGGAAGGTCGGCAAGAGTTGCAGGGAGTATGTTTTAGATTTAGATTTTTTATGTTGTAGGTATAAAATGTAATTTGTCGTGTATGTTCCTTGACTTATAGGTTGGTATGCGGCTGACCACTCATACTGTAAAAAATGGTTCACTTTGAAAATGTCACCCCTGTTTCAGGGAAGGACGGCAAGAGTTCCAGGGTGTATGTCCATTTGAGATTTGGTTTTTTATGTTGTAAGTTGACATGAGGCATGTGCAAGCGCGAACTTGTACGAGTCTGGTTGTGGGAATGCATGTAATTTGAATCTCCAATGTAACATATCTTTGCAGCTTAGATTAAATTAGATTCACATGCGGCATGTGCGAGCGAGAACTTACACGTGTCTGCTTGTGAGAATGCATTTAATGTGAATCCTCAATGTTATGTATTTTTGCAACTTAGATTATATTAGATTAGGCATGCCTACTTCTGTATGTCCTTTACACATGCAGTGTAAACTTCAAATTATAATATATCTTTGCAACTTAGATTGTAGATGTGGTCAACCCGTTGTCTCCCGCATGCGGCTTTGAAGCACCGCCATCATGTTGATTATTTACCCTACACTTGCCATTTGCCATTCTCCCGTTCTACCATTTGCCATTCTGCCATTTCCCTTTGCACCAACTACACTAGAGCACAAATTGTATTTGCCAGCCTTGTCTTTGATACTAACCCTCTGCCTAACCCTGAGGCTAGGGTGCAAACAGTTCCTTTAACCCTTTCTCTGCATCTGATAAAAACTACAAAGTATATTCTATTGTGATACAATTTACAATGTATGAAAAAAAAATCAACGAGGTTTTCAACTTGTAGATTAAAATGACCATGTGTATTGCGTATGCGAGAGAGCTCGTTAACATAATTCTTCTAAAGCTTGTTCTCCTTAAAAAATGGTGTGTTGACACTCCGAAAACGCTTGAGATATTAAAGTCAACTCGTGAAGAAAAAAATTATTTTCTATATTTGCTTTATTAATTTAAATAACTTCGTTTATTTGTTGTTACATATTTATTTTTAAGATGACAATACGTAAAATGTGGATAAAATTAATTCCACATTTACAGACTCTGATAAAGGTTTGTTAAAAATAGATTCAAATCTTATTAAGCTGAACGAACCATTCAGGAAATGAACAAATTGTATAAAATTGATGGAGATAAATAGATGCCAATGGGTAAACCTTTTTTGTTATATTACCTATATGGATGTTATATGGATGTCGTGGTAGAGGGAGACCGAGAAAAGTATGGAAGGATCAAATCTCTGAAATAGCGAATGAATGGGATATCCAGAGTCATAATAAAAGGAGGACTTGTATGAAAAAGGTTATGACTCTGGATGAAATGAAAGAAGTATGCAAGGACAGGAAGAAGTGGCGGCTAATCTGCAATGTTGATTTCTAATGTTGGTGTATTCATTTGCTACATTTTTTGCATAGGAAATTTTTGACTTTTTTTGTATAGATTTCTTTGTAAGGTTTTGTTCTTTTTTATATTTAAATGTAATTTATTATTCATATTCCTTGACTTATAGGTTGGTATGAGGCTGACCACCCATACTGTAAAAAATGGTTCCCTTTGCCAATGTCACCCCTGTTTCAGGGAAGGTCGGCAAAAGTTGTGGGGCTTATGTTCATTTGAGGTTTGGATTTTATTTGTAAGTACACATTCAGCATTTGTAAGCGCGAACTACACTTGTTGGTTTGTGGGCATACATCTGAGAGCTTTAAATGAATATATCCTTGCAACTTAGATTATAGATTATAGACATAATAAATAAAATTACAAAATAAAAATATCCTTAATTCATATAGGTAAACACTTAAGATCTCGTCGTTGTTGTACAGACTGATTCCACGACAAATTAGTCAAGGACAATTCAGCCACAGACAGCTCGTTCATGGACAAATCAGTCACACGACAATTCGTCCACATGAAAACAACAATTAATAACAACTACAGTAATTATAAAGGTTTTATGGAGAGCAAGTTTCCTGTGATGGAGCTGTCTGTCGACCTATAGTGTATTGACCGAAAAGTCATGTAGACGAACTATCATGTGACCGATTTGCTCATAAACGAGAATCTTTGATTGATACGATACATATTTCCATATGAGACCCTGCAAGAATCAATTATCTTGTATCTCGCACAGTAGGCATTATCTTGAGCAGATATCTCGTCTGCGACAGTCACGGTGTTTGAACCATATTTTGTTGCAACGCCAAATTCGTTTTGTCGCTATCTTCTGCTTCCTTTGTTGTAAACTGTCTGCAGAATTTATATTGAGGCATAAAATCCAACGTAACCGTCTCTTTCTGTTGCCTTTATCGTTTAACACGATGAAAAGAGATGGTTAACTATGCAATTGAGATACTGTATCAAGAAAGCGTAGTTTGGATAAAATGAAACTTTGAGCATATGAAATTAAACAAAACATACTTTTACTTAAAAACGCAACTAAGCTACACATATAGTGTAACGTCTTGCCTGCGTTATCCCCGAAGGGTTCGCATGTGGCGATTCGGGACCTATTTATTTTAAGGGGGCCGGCCTCACACCAACCACTTTCAGTTTAAGTGGGGTAAGTTCCCGAGGGCGCTGGTTCTCATTTCTTGTGAAGGCTGAGTAAACCTTGAGATCGAACCCTGGCTCTCGGTATGGAATGAAAGCATTCTACCAATTGAGCTATCGACCTTTTTACGAGCTTGTAGCGATGACCAAGCTCGTAAACAACACCTTTGCGAATCTAGGAAGTCTTCCGCACAGTATTTATTTAAAAAAAAGGGGTTTGCTACGAGGAACAATGTTAAAACATACAAGATTTCAAATTTATAACCTAGTTTCGTTTTCAAGAAAAAAATATATCCGAGAATGGCATGTAAGTAATTAATTTCATTATTTTGTTTGTGGATTTTTAGCACACGCTAACAAAACAAAGAAAATAACTCAATTACTTGGCGGAGACTAAAATAACTGTGTGTTCAGATGGGGCGAGTATGGAGAGAACATAGTTGATCATATGCGTTCGTTTTTTGAGGCAAGTAAGGTGTTGCCATCAGTATGAAACATAGAACGTAAACATTTCTTCTTAAATATTGTATAATATGTTTATCTTTTAAAGAGAAAAGAAAAGGATTGATCTTAATTTTTGTATTATTTTCTTAAGATACCTACCATTATTTAGTTAGCTTTTGATGTTTTTTTAAGTACCAGTTTTTCGGTCGACTGAATTTTTTTTTATTTTTTTTATTTCACATTACTATTTCTTGGACCGGTCCGTAGTCCACTAGCAACACTTTGGACTCGTAAATGGAAGATTGTGGGTTCGAATCCCGGCGGAGCACAAAAAATATACCATTTATGTTTTCAAATTTGCTCTTCGTTTGCTCTTCGTTGTCCGGTCGATAGCTCAGTTGGTAGAGTGCTTGCATTCTACCCCGTGAGCTCGGGTTCGAATCCCACCGAGAAGGGTGTCAGAAATGATTTCCTCTTTCGGTGTTTATTTCAAACCCCATAATAAAAATACCGGCAAGGTTTACTCAGCCTTCACAAAAAATGAGTACCAGCCCCCTCGGGAGCTGGGAAACTCTCCCGAGTGAAGTGGTTGGCGTAAGGCCGGCCCCCTTACCTGTAAAAATAAATAGGTTCAACTCGCCACATGCGACTCCTTCGGGGATAACGCGGCAAGAAGTTACACTATATGTGTAGCTTAGTTGCGTTGTTTTAGTTGCGTTGTAGTTGCGTTGGGTTGAAAAATTCATAAACCTGTACCAGCGACTGGATCTTGCTTGAGAATTGGCGCTTTCTACAGCGACAACCAAGCTCGCAGAGAGCCCTTGAGGTGTGATACACACAAAAACAGCGCTCACGAAATAAATCAACCTATAAAATTTAAATATGCCGTTGTGCACCGTACTAGCCGCGCTTTATTGCTTGTACACTGTCCCTGTCTGAACGTGACAGTGAGAATTATTATTCAGCTTGCATTCCGGGTTGCTAATTTTAAGCGCTAGTTCAGACACGGCGGGAACCGTGCGATTATAGAATCGCATGGAAATCGCGCGGGTCTTATTTATATGAGTTAGTTAGTAATCGTTCAGACATAACCGCGCGGTTAATCAAGCCGCGCGGTTACCGCAACCCAACCGCCAGAAAATAGAATCGCGCTGCTCCCGCGCGTTTCTATTACTGTGGAGTCTTTACTTCGCGTTCAGTTGCGTTGCGGATACCGCGCGGTGAGCACGTCACTGTTCGTGAGTTCGCCATGGATCGTTTCGACACTGAACTATTTATTGATGAGCTTGGCCTCAAATGCGTTTCAGAGCATGAAATATCTTGCCTGATCAGTTCAATTAGTTCATCAAAAGATTTTATTGACATTCTCAAATAGTCAAAAAATTTGTTATCATACATTCTGTGAGGGTTTTTCCTCTCTGTCCTGCTGATTGACACAATTAATAATTAACAGCCACTTTAATATGTCTATTTTTATTCCTTTCACAATGTATACACAATAAACCACAGCACAATAATATTAATTATTCTTAATTACACAGGCTTGTGGCTATCCCGCCTGGCAAGCTTTTTTCTCTCTTTCTATATTCTTTTGTTTTCCTTTTCATTCAAATTCAAATCTCATGTTCCATTTTACCTAACAAACAAATCCATCTCGTTACAATACACCTCCTTCCTCTCATAAAAAAAAAACATTCCCAATTATTATTATTTTTTTTTTTTTTTTTTTTTTTTTTTTTTTTTTTTTTTTTTTTTTTTAATATGTTTACTTTTGTTTTATTGGAGGACCTTCTGTTTGAATTCTGTGTTCAATGAGGTTTGTGCATCCTAAGCCTATTTTTTCATAAGAGATGTCCTTGAAATCATTTTCTATTGTTTTTAATTGCTGTAATTGGTTATCTGTTAATTTAGTTCTATTTGTAATTTTACCTAATTCACTAATATTTTTGCTATTTGAATATGTAATTTTACTTATTAAACTCGGTTCTAATTCAAATTTTATCCAAAAATCTATTCCAAAAATTAAGTCTTGTTGTAAACCTTGTAAAACATAAAAATCTACATGTTTTATTTGATTGTCACATTTTACCTCTAAATTTATTTTACCAAGTATTTTTATATTTTTACCATTTGCTAACGAGATATTATCATGGGTTTTTATAATTTTGTAATTTCTTTGTAAAAAATAATCAAATGTTTTTTCATTGATTGCAGAAATAGATGCACCTGAATCTAGTAAACCTGTAAAATTTTTGTTCTCAATATTTACTGTTAAAAATGGTCTTTTATCAAATTGTTTAGCAAAAATGAGTGGTGCAATTTGATAATTTTTATTAAAAATTTGAATGAAATTAAGCCAGCTCTTCATTCTCCCGCGACGTTCGATTTTTAAATGTTCATTTCTTCCGAACGTAGGTAGGTAATTTGAATTCTCTTGCCTTCAATATTTTCAAAACAGCCGTTCAATATTTTCAAAACCGCCTTTTAAAACTTGCAATTTCTTGTTTTAAATTGTATAAGTTGATGCCTTCAATAGCTTTTAAACGTGTTGATGCTTTCACAACCATAAATCTGTCCAATTTTAATCATTTCATATATTGTATTGTTTTCAATGTCATTTGTTGAAATTGACTGTCATTTGTTTTTGTTTGTGAAAAATTTTCTTCATAGGAATTTCATGTACAGATTTTTCTTTTACGTTGGGCGCCAAAATGTGAGGGTTTTTCCTCTCTGTCCTGCTGATTGACACAATTAATAATTAACAGCCACTTTAATATGTCTATTTTTATTCCTTTCACAATGTATACACAATAAACCACAGCACAATAATATTAATTATTCTTAATTACACAGGCTTGTGGCTATCCCGCCTGGCAAGCTTTTTTCTCTCTTTCTATATTCTTTTGTTTTCCTTTTCATTCAAATTCAAATCTCATGTTCCATTTTACCTAACAAACAAATCCATCTCGTTACAATTCTTAATTTGGGATATAACGTTACGAACTGACCATGTACTAGTCGGTCACGTAATATTGGATGCACCCAATACCGCCTTTTTTTTTTTTTTTTTTTTAAGGAGCAACCACAGTAAACACACTTCTTCGTCGACCTCCATTTAGAAACTGACGAATCGCATACTAACCGCGCGTGTCTGAATAGCATCACAATTTTGCGGTTTGAAACCGCGCGATTCGTAAACGCGCGGTTCCCGCCGTGTCTGAACTAGCGCTAAAAGTCGGTCCTTTGTGTCCGAGCATGCACCGCACTTACTCGTGTGATATGCAGTCTCTCTCTTGCACTTGCTGATTAACATGTGTGAATTGTACTATTATATTTTGCATATTGTGTACAAACAGTAGAGGAGAGCATTGCATACAAATAAGTGTACCTATAACATGGACAGAATGTATTAAAAAATGCATTCAACCTTGAAATTAGGATTTAAATAGAATGTTATGGTTCCATTTGAATCATTTTTAGAACTCAATCAATTTGTAATCGGTTATTTTAAAGGCAAAGGGTTATTTTAATTGTGGAATATATTTGCCTATACTTAGTGGACGTGCCTGACAAGTAGATTAAATAAATCGTCCCCTTAGTTTTTGTTAGTCTTATAGCTATCAGAGGTAATATCCCATGAGCAATGTTTGTATATTTACTGCACCACGCGTCTTATGAAAACTAGAAATTCAACTCTTACATTATTGTTTTACGTTCTTTTTTTAGCTCAAATTGTGTAGAATGTGATTTTAAAGACAATTTCTTTGAAAGGTCATCTTTGAACCAAATAAACCAAGCACTGGGGGGACGAAATGACAATGAATGTAAGTCATAATTTTCAATTCTCCTCCTTACTTTACTTTGCGTACGGCAGGCAAGCCGCAAGAGTCCCAATTTTTGGCCAATTTGTTGTGACAAGGGCGAAGATCCAAGCTCTCCATCAACTTCTCTATTTTTGAAATGTCTGAAGAGGTATTCAAGGCCACGAGGATACGGCGTCTGCTTGGTTTATCCTACAGAAAAGCTTCGAATGATAAAGCAAGCAATCTCCTACGTTACAGAACGGCATGCCACAGGGATCGGTTTTGTCCCCTACTTTCTTCAATATGTATACTTCAGACATTCCTTTTTAACACGTTTTTTACTCATCATACAATTGAGGTAGAAATAATGTATGAACGTGTTCAAAGACATAATTGTTGCTTGACTATGTGCCTTTTTTTGCTGTCTTTAAGATATTTAGAATTAACGTTAACACTTTGAGAGCTGTTTTTGAATTAGTAAACTGAAACAAATTATTCGAAGATAATCGAAATGAATCGGTGGACGAAACTCGGATTAGATGTCTGTGAATAACACGGCAAGTGTTTATTTAATTAACATGTTATTCATACAATGTTTTTTTTATATTTCCTCATACATATATCAGTCTATGTGCTACTTCCCTACTTGGAAAATGCATGTGAAAGGTGATAATATGGACCGGTATTATAAAACATTACTAAGCATCCAAACAATAACAGAATTCAGAAAAAAATATTAAAATAATGTTCTTTGTTTGGTGTGACGTCAGCTTGAAAATTAATCCATTAATGATTAATCTTACCTCAATACAGAATTTCTCAACGATATAGAAATTTTGTGAACTTTTGTGACCTAAAATATATGATGTAAGATTAAAACGTGAATATTCATCTCGGAAGTACTAATTCAATATTTCGATATCGCAACGTAAAGGGATGGATGCATTGAAATTAAGCAAGTGCGAAGGAGATAGATAACAAAACGAGAAACATTCACAGGGAAACAGGGGTGACATTGACAAAGTGAACCATCTTTTTACCAGTATGAGTGGTTAGCTTCATAAAAAAAAAAAAAAAACGCAACTAAGCTACACATGTAGTGTAACTTCTTGCCGCGTTATCCCCGAAGGGGTCGCATGTGGCGAGTTGAACCTATTTATCAATATCATACCAACCTATAACTCAAGTCATTAATTAATCTTCACAAGTTTATTAAAAAAAAACATTGAGAGATACAACTGACCGGTCCGTAGTTTAGTGGTTCACACTTTTGTCTCGTAAATGGAAGGTTGTGGGTTCGAATCCCGGCGAAGCACAAAAATGTACCATTTATATTTTCAAATATGCTATTCGTTGGATGAAAAATTCATACACCTTTACCAAAGACCGGTCACTAACGGTCCATCCAGCCTTACAGCGACTGGATCTTGCTTGAAAATTGGTGAAAGCTTTCTACAGCGACGACCAAGCTCGTAAAGGGCTTTTGAGGTGTGATATACACAAAAACAGCGCTCACCAAATAAATCACCCTAATTTTAAGCAAGTGCAAAGGAGATATGTAGATATCAAAGCGAGAAGCATTCACAGGGAAACATTGGCAAAGTGAACCATTTTTTCACAGCACCTATGTATGTGTGGTCAGCTTCATACCACCTATAATTCAAGGTATTATTCTTCATAAATGTATCACAAAAAAAAATGTCTCAAATTTTCATGACTTATTTTGCCGGATTGTACCTAAGTACTTCCTAACCGCAGATAGGAATCGATATGTTGGCCACGTGTACGAGAATTTCCTTGCCGGTGCATTTACCCGCGTCAGGAGAGCTCCGTACGGGAAACTCAATAGCCAACAGTCGGCCGGCCTCGCTAAGTCAAGTCGCCGCAACCCGATTACGAGTCGCGGGAATCCAATTAGACGCCAGGGGCGGGGGGGCAGGCGGAGGGGCAGGATAAGTCATGGTGGCGCTAGCTTAGCCTAATGTTTGGGAATTCACTTGTCGATTGTTGTCATTGTTTTTGAGACACATTTTTTTTTATTTCAATCCTCAGTCGTCGTGCAGAGAGGGTGTCTCCTGAAGACGTTAGCTACGTCGCTAACGAAACGTCGAGAATAATGTAAGTTCTCTTATAACGGTTCGTGCAATGTCTTTGTAATGTCTAAATTTTAACTGATAGTTATTATTATTGTAAATAATTCCAACCTGAACCTAAAAATACTTTCTTTTGACAATTTTCAATAGGTTGGTATGAGGGTGATCCCTCACACTGTAAAACCTTTTAGAATTCAGGAAGAGGTGGAAAGAGTAACAAAGCTTATGTTCGTGTGCGGATTGGTTTATTTTGTACGTAAACGTGCAGCATGTGGAATCGCGAACTTGCAAGTGTCTGCTTGTGGATCTTCCGAGTTTGTTTCTTACACTTTATGGTCTTAGCAAAAGAGTAACAGTAATGAAATAATAAGTCGTGTTTATTTATTTTGTATCTAAATTATGAAGGTTAATACAAATTTGGGGATTTGAGACCCAAAACAACTTTGGCTGTTCAAAAAAATAAATATACGGTTGTCTTTCTATATATTTAAAAGCAATGAAAATATTTTTTTTATTTTTTTTTTCCTTCAAGTCAGCTGGAAATATGCAAAAAACCAATTTAAAAAGGCTCATTTTCCAAGGCGACTCACGTTTCTTTTCTTAATATTTCAAAACCAAATATATAATTTAATGATAGAGTATGTATTCAGCTAAATTACCAGGATTTCCGAAAATTCATTATTTACTTAGTTACTGAGTTATTAATTTATTTGAATATGTCTTTACGTAATATTTTTGTGAACGCGTTTTCAGTGTAATTTTTTCGCAAAAATCTCTTCGTCATTAAATGTTTTTAATTTTTATCGTCAATTTTTCTTTTGTGTTTCTTAAACAGCTCATTTTTAAAGACTTATTGAAATTTTTATTTTGGTAATGTTTTATTTTTTACACAGATGGTGCTTTTGTACTAAATTTGAGAAGATAAAACCACGGGCCACTGAAATGTATCCATAGATACAGTAGATCCATATGTCAATGAGTAGATCATACACACATATACATATACGTATAATTTACATATTCCGAGACATGCCATTGAATAAAAATAACACTAGTGCCATAATATTGAGTAAAATTATGCTTGTTTTGTTTTCTGGCTGGTTTTCATTTTCAGGGTTGAACAAACATACTTTTATTCATAAATCAAAATTTAGGATAAATATTGATAAGTTTTGTATTTTTCGTGATTGCAAAACAATAAATAAACATTATGTCTCAAACTATTTATTTAACTTTTAAGCATGTTTTGAGTACTTTCCTGTACTGTATCCTGCCACCGTTCCACTAGGGGTGGCCGGTACCTCCGTAGATGCGCCTCCACTTTTTTCTGTCCTTACAACCCACTTTCATTTCCTCAATATTCATCACCTTTTTCATACATACTCTTCTCTTATTCTCTCTCTGCTGTAACGAGATGTAAACCCTCACACTGCAGATTCCATTCTTTCACAATCTCACCTATTTGGTCTAACCATTCTTTCCTCGGCCTTCCCCTTCCGCGCTTTCCTCTGACATTTCTTTGTACACTTTCTTCGTTAGTCCTTCATCATCCATTCTTTCGAGACGTCCGAACCATCTCATCGTACTTTTTTGTACTTTCATTCTCATATTCTCTTTGATACCCCAATCGTTCATCACCCAATCATTACGTACTCTATCATTCACTGTCTTTCCAGCCATTGCTCTCAGGTAAGCCATTTCAACCGTACATACTTTACTCAGCTCACATTCATTAAGTGTCCACGCCTCACTTTCATACATCAATGTCTGAACCAATATGCCATTGTGGACCGCCAATCTCATATTCTTTGGCTTTTGGCAGCCATAATTTGCCAGTAGATGCACACAGGATTATGTCTACGAGTAGGTATATATATGTGGTGGGAAGTTTCATCTCTCAATTATATTATTATTTAGCATACATATTGTTGTGTACTAGTCAAATTCTCAAAATGAATATAAAAATTGCATTCAGGCTTCCGCCGGAAGAAATAAATGATAATGTGATACCATATTGAATTTTGTGTACAGACGATTTTGCGAAATTCCCTATCATCTGACATCCACAAAAAGCATAATAACAATATATTCTTCACTCATATGCCCGCTTGCCCTACCTCAATGGTGTCGCTCCAAAGTCCAGATTACATAGGTACAATACAACTGCAAATTTCATACTCACTCTAGCAGCTAGCTAGTCAATGCTCTAGCTCCAAAACAGAACAAATCAAAGATTTTACAATAATATTTACAGTTAGTTTTGAGATACATTTTTTTTATTTTAAAATTTAAATCAGTGTTTTTTTATAGCAATCAAAGCTTTAAATAAGTAGTAATGTATTTCATTACATATATTTGCTGGTTTTTTAATCACTTCAATTATGCTTTTTGTACCAAGATGTATCATGTTAAAACTGTTTGCTTGCTATTTAAATAAATAAATAAAATAATATAACATCTAAGATGAAGTGGAATCTAAGTACTCATTCGATAGTGTAGGGTTAGTAATGGTATAATTGTAACCTACTTATTTGTACAAGTAATATGCCAAGACTTGCAATACCTATTTTATTGTAATGAAATGTTCTTCCTTGATTTATAGGTTGGTATGAGGCTGACAGCCCATACTGTAAAATAATGGTTCACTTTGCCAATGTCACCCCTGTGTCAGGGAAGGTCGGCAAAAGTTGTGGGGCTTATGTTCATTTGAGGTTTGGATTTTATTTGTAAGTACACATTCAGCATTTGTAAGCGCGAACTACACGTGTTGGTTTGTGGGCATACATCTGAGAGCTTTAAATGAATATATCCTTGCAACTTAGATTATAGATTATTATTATAGAAATGTAATGGTTGTTCTGCTCACACATTTTGGAAAGTATTTTCCCTTGAAATATATATTATGTTCACTGGAACACTGTCTGAAATATCATTTTGAAGTTATAATGATAAAAACATGTTTCTTGCGTGCGTTCTATAAGAATCTAATTTTCTAGTTGATGAAGAAAAAATATCCCTTTAAAATATATGACGTTGATTAAGAACTTTCTACTTTTAGCACTATGCCAACGGACGAGATATATACTCAATGGATATAATATATGTATTGTTAGGTCGTTCGTCATAGTGTGGAACAATCTAAAATATATATGTAGACAAAAAATATTATTTTAGTTTGCACATCTGCCGGAGCACAGTCAAAGTAAAACATTATAAAAATGTACTAATCTTATTTAGTTACGACATTTATCAACAGATTACGAATTTTACGTTTTGTTACGAATTCCGTGTATCTATAACTTGCCGTTACTTAAGGATTGTCACCACAAAAATATATTTAAAAAACGCGTTTTTTTCATATTTTTATCGCTTTTTTCGTGTGTAGGTACTAAATTTTGGAAATATATATTTTTTCTTTTTAATTACAGAAGTATACATTATTTAATGCAGTATTAGGCCAATTTTTTTATAATGTTAATAGTTTTGAGTAAATATGAAAAAACGGTTTTCAAGATATGGTATGTTATGGGATGTTTTTAAAGCATACGGAGTGAATGGGGCTCTCCTAGGTGCGGTGCATGCCAACTATGAAAATAGTAAGGCATGTGTTCGTATTGATGGTGAGTATAGCGAGTGGTTTGAAGTTTATAAGGGTGTGAGGCAAGGATGTGTGATGAGTCCATGGCTATTTAACATAGTCATGGACAAGTGTGTCAGAGATGCTAGACTTAATGATTGTGGATTGATGATAGGAGAGAGCAAAGTGAGTGTTCTACTGTATGCAGATGATGCAGTTCTTGTATCTGATTCAGCAGTGGAATTGCAAACAATGCTCTCTAGATTGAATGAAGCTTTGTTAGGTAACCATCTGAAGTTGAATGCAAGTAAGACGAAAGTATTGATTTTTGAAAGAGATGATGAAAGTATGAATTATGAATTTAAAATTAATGGAATGAATGTTGATGTCGTAAATGAGTTTGTATACCTGGGAAGTAAGTTTGAAAAAGATGGAAGAATGACCGGTGAATTTGAAAGAAGAGTAATGAAGGGCAGGTGTGTACTGGGTGCCACAGCTTGTATCGCCAAAAATCAAAACATATCTAAAAATGCTCGATTGGCGGTACGCAGTGGCATACTTTTACCCACCTTGATGTATGGAAGCGAGGCCTGGACGGTGAATGAAAGTGAAATTAGTAAAGTCCATACTGTTGAAATGGACTTTCTAAGAAGTATGATTGGGAAAAAACGGAGTGACAGGGTGAGGAATGATTTTGTAAGAGAAGAATGTGGTGCAAGAGAAAGTGTGAAAGTGAAGATTAAAAGAAGTTTGTTAAGATGGTTTGGGCATATGGAGAGAATGAATGAGGAAAGACTGACGAAGAAAGTATATGTTGGTAGAATAGATGGATGTCGTGGTAGAGGAAGACCGAGAAAGGTATGGATGGACCAAATATCCGAAATTGCGAATGATTGGAATATCCAGAGTCATAATAAAAGAAGAGCCTGTATGAAGAAAATTATGACTCTGGAGGAAATGAAAGAAGTATGTAAGGACAGAAAGAAATGGCGGTTGATCTGTAATGTTGGCGGCTAGGGTTTATTAAATTGGAATTTGTTTTTATTTGTAAATGGATATTTTGTATTTGGATTTTATTATTTAGTGATGTATAAAATGTAATTTGTCGTGTGTGTGTGTTCCTTGACTTATAGGTTGGTATGCGGCTGACCACCCATGCTGTAAAAATGGTTCACTTTGCCAATGTCACCCCTGTCTCAGGGAAGGACGGCAAGAGTTGCAGGGTGTATGTCCATTTGAGATTTGGTTTTTATGTTGTAGGTTCACATGAGGCATGTGCAAGCGCGAACTTGTACGTGTCTGGTTGTGAGAATGCATGTAATGTGAATCTCCAATGTAACATATCTTTGCAACTTAGATTAGATTAGATTAGAAGAAATTTATTTTATTAAGTAAATTCTTGCTTCAGATTTAAATTCAGATTTTAAGCTCTATTTTATTTACGGTGTGTTAGAACCAAATACCTTCTAATTCAAGTCCTAGGCGATGACAAATTACCCACAACTTCATCAATATGTATATCTAGTTATTTACTTCTACATACTGCGAAACCATCCTGGGAATGCTGGAAAGGCTTTCCCATACCCTTTACGTTTAATAAAACTCAACCATTCCGTTTAACTTAAGAATGTATGAAAACTAAAACAGCACTTCTGATCTACGTTTAAGTTACGATATATTTTTGGTGTAACTCTATGGCTGAGTTTGAATGTACGTGGAGCACTGAATACACTAATATCTGAGAGAAGGATCTTCCCAAGTCACGGTTAGAATCCTAATTTGTTGCTGAGAGATGTCGCTCGTTGGTATTGTCGCAATGGGAACAGAAAATGTGTTTCTGTGATGGAATTGAATCAGTCCTATGCTCTGAATGCGGTAGTAGCACTTCTAACATTCAATAATATTCAAAAGGCCAAGGCAAATAAGTATTGTTACCAAGAAACAACTTCAAGCTATGAAAATAATTGTGCGAAGTATGTATGTAAAAAAGAGACTCTAGGGGTCTATGACACTTAATGGAGTGCCGCAGAAGTGTTGTATACATGCTTGGTCTTCGCTACAAAACCCTTATACTCAAGCAAAACCCAGTTGCTGTAAGGCTGGATGGACCTTTCAGTGACCGATCTTTTTGAAAGGTTTTATGATTTTTTCAACCCAGCAAAGAGCATATTTGAAAATATAAATGGTATTTTTTTGTGCTCCTCCGGGATTCGAACCCACAACCTTCCGAAGTGTTGTCACTGGACTACGGACCGGTCGAGCTGATGATAATGTGGAACGAAAAAAATGGTGTCATTTTTTAGTGTCACTTATTTGCCTTCTAAAATTGCGTAGGCCTTTTAAATCCTTAAGTTCACTTATTGAAATGAGTATTTAGACATTTGAATAATAATATTATAGAGATGTTACATGTTGCGAATTCCACCCCTTTAGTATTCTGTTAGGGTAGACGTTAGTAAAAGCCTGAAACGTATTAACTTATTCGGGAAACGTCGCAAAACTTTATGGCAAGTTAAACATTCGCAAAAACTTGCCGAGCAATATGACAGTGCAGGGTTATATTTCATGGTATTAATATAACCCTTTCTGTCTCAGAAGAAAACGATACTATAATGTCAAGATGAGGTTTGCTACGACGAGGTGTTTTTACTTTAACGATACTTACAAAGAGATTTATAAATCTATATTAATCTAAGTTGTAAAGATATATAACATGTAAGTTTTATATTAAAAATGCATTCCCACAAGCAGATACGTATAAGTTCGCGCTTAAATAAAACCTAATCTCAAATGAATCCAAGCCCTGCAACTCTTACCGAACTTCCCTAAAACAGGGGTGACATAGACAAAGTGAATAATTTTTATTTTTACAGTATGGGTGGCCAGCTTCATACCAACATAAAAATCAAGTAAGATAAATGTCATCATTCTTAAAAAAAACATATTTAATATCACCTGTTGTAAAATAAATATATTCAACCATATAAATATTACGTGAGCTCTGTTTTTGTTACAGTCACACCTCAAGAGCTCCCTGCAATCTTGTTTGTTACTAAAAGAAGCGTCAATTCTCAGGCAGGGGATCAATTTTAATAGTGCACATTACGTCAGTTTAAGCTGTCACTGAGCGATTTTCACGAAGATGATGCATTGAAAGTTGGCAAGCGAGGAAGGGGGCTAGATACACATAAAATGAAATCCTGCCGCTCAGGGTATTATCAAAATTGGATCCCAAGACCCAACTGCTGTAACGTTAAATGGACATAATTATGATGAACTATCTTTGATAAAGTAAGCCACATGAATTTTTGTACCTGAATAATTGTCGATTATTTGGGCAATGATTTATCTAAGATGAAAATGGTGTAAATGTGTAAATACAGAAAAAATGTATATAACTTAAGTTTAATGAATTAAAATACAGAAGAGTTGCTTTCCGGGATCTGTTACCTTGCACTGTTATATTGCCCTTGCAGTGAATTCACAAAACGGCACTAAAAATATTGTCAATTTATTATTTATTATTTATTATTACCGTGGTCTGTGGGAGCTGGAGCATCCGGACGTTTAGCCCATGTACCTATGCGATGGGCTTCGTCAGCGTGAAATAAATGATTTGGAAAATACTGTTAGAACATTTCTTCTTTTAAATAATGTATTGTACGAATTCGATTTAAAATTGTTGAGCATCAGACTTTAACACTTCAACTTTTAAATAATGTCTAGAATATGTCATCTAGAATGTCGTTGGTTCAACCCTCAAAGTTTCCAGGAGCAAATGCACTGCTTACAGAGATTCCCTTTTTTGTTAAGAAACTTTTCTGTGCAAAAGCACGGCTGGGTCCCATATGGTGAACTCAAATACCTAGACAAGAACCTTGTACCCCGAGTATTACACTTACATGTTATCTCAAGCACAGTGCTACATAGAAAATGTACCGTAATTCAAACGATCACTGGAGGTGCTGTTTTAGTTTCAATACATTTTTGGACTACACTTAAACTTATATTTTAAGTTCAAATATTTTATAACGTTTTTTCAAGAATGTATGGGAAGTTACACGCTCACTGGAGGTGCTCTTTTAGTTTGCATCCATTTTTTAGACTACATCAATTTTGTACTTTTCGTACTGAGATTCAAAAGACTGTAAAATTGTACATTTTGGTAGTAACAGGGTATAAAGACACACAACCAACCCTCATCTCAGTGAGAAAGAAATACAATATGAATATTCATAAATCAAAAAATTTAATATTGTATTCCATAAGTCTTGAAGCTTTTAAAGTCTTACTGAAGTACAGTTTTATGGACTTTTTCTTTTTCAAAATGAAATCACATTTATTTACATTGTTTGTCTATTTAGTGCTTGTTTGTCTTATCTCCAACAGAGATAATTTCACATGAGCAATGTTTATATGTATACTGGACTAATTTGTCTTATGAATGCTGGAAATATATTTTGAAAATGTTTACAAGAAATATCACATTATCGCGTTTTACGTTTTTTTTTCTTAGCCCAGATTGTTTGTAATGTGATTTTTAAGACTATTTCGTTTAAAGGTCATATTTGAATCAAATGGTAGATAAGCCAAACAAGCACCGGGGGAACGATTAGGTTATATGTGAAATAACCTGACACCAAATACAAAACGTACACGGTTACATTATCAAAAAATTAAATTCTTCACTATTATTATTATTATTTTTTTGTTAAAATCTACCCACTAGAGAAAAAATCCGTATAGCCTCAAAACACAAAAAAAAGTTTTGAGGAAAAAATGGCAAAAAACATCGCCAGCTGTTCGACGACGCTGCTAACAAAAAACCAAAAGGCGAAGCTCAAATTTAAAAATTATTTTTTGTTAAATGATGCGAAAAGAATGCTCCTCCACATGACTACACGGCATTCAGCATACTTGCGTTGTAGTTTTTGTGTCATTTTTTAATGGGGAGCCTCGAGCTATGGAGTCCCACACTATTGATTAAATTACACATACTTAAAAGTAGTGATTTTATGGCCATTTTATAAAATGTAATTTGTCTTGTATGTATGTTCCTTGACTTATAGGTTGGTATGCGACTGACCACCCATGCTGTAAAAATGGTTCACTTTGCCAATGTCACCCCTGTTTCAGGGAAGGACGGCAAGAGTTGCAGGGTGTATGTCCATTTGAGATTTGTTTTTTATGTTGTAGGTTCACATGCGGCATGTGCAAGCGCGAACTTGTACGTGTCTGGTTGTGGGAATGCATGTAATGTGAATCTCCAATGTAACATATCTTTGCAACTTAGATTAGATGAGATTAGATTAGGTAGCAAGAAAAAGCCAAGTAATATCTTGTAATTGGTTGAATAGGCCACTTGTTGCATATAAGTCACAACTGTGATGCCAAGAAAAAAAAATCTGTTCATAGTTCAACTTTGCCACTTACTTCATGCAACTGCTTCGTGGAGAACGCAGCAAAAAATGACACTTCTTGTGCAGCTGAATTATGTATCGTTTATTTCACACCAATTCGCGAACTAACACATGTTTGATTGTAGGCATGCATACATTCATCTTCTTTCGATGCCACTTCTAACGAAATCATGGCAATTTTCATTTTGAATGCTGTGGTTTGAAATATAAACTTGGTGCATGCATAAATTATGAATCTGATATGTTAATACATCATCCCAACTTCAACAATAGAATATGATAATTATTTTTATTATTAAAAAATCGTTCACTTTGCCAATGTCACCCCTGCTTCAGGGAAGGTCGGCAAGAGTTGCAGGGCTTATGTTCATTTGAGATTGGGTTTTTTATATTGTAGGTCCACATGCGGCATGTGTAAGCGTGAAATTATGCATGTCTGCTGGTGGGAATGCATTTAATATGAATCTCAAATGTAATATATCTTTGCAACTTACATTAGATTATTAAATAGGAAAAATGATTATTAAATTTAGATTAGATTAGGACAATTATACAGCCACCCCTAGGGTGCTTTATACATACTTTTTGAATTGTCTCACGCAAAAACGTTGAACGAGAAGCGTTCGTTTGTGAACATAAGCTCCAGCATCCACGTTCATATTCTACCATGAAAGGTTCGTAATTTTGGGGTATTTTGAAAATTGTGGGACTTCCGCGTGGAATTTGAACCACATGTGGCAGATACGGCCCTTGAGGTCCTATACACGGTGAAGTTAGAACGGCATAGTGATAAAACGACACACGACATAATGACACATGACTTTACAAAACATGAAAGTACATCGCATGACAAAATATCAAATGGCAGAACGACACATGACAGAACGACACATGACTAAACATCACATAACATAATTTACATGACAGAACATCACATGACAGAACATCACATGACAGAACATCACATGACAAAACATCACATGACAAAACATCACATGACAAAACATCACACTGACAATAAATCACACGACAAAAGATAACAATGACACAAAGTCACGGGAAAGTACATCACTAAGACAAAACATCACAACAAAAAACATCACATGCCCAAGACAATGTGATGTTTTTTTAAGTGCCGTTTATAGTATGTTGTGCTTTAGGTATGTGATGTTTTGCCATTATGATGTTCTATAATGTGTCGTTTTGTCACTGTGCCGTTCTATCCTGACTCCGTCCGACGCACACCCCGCTTCTAAAAGCTTCCCGCACTGACAAAACAGCTTCCACAAGTCGTGTCGGGATTGGAACCTGTAATCCGCCGGATTAAAACATAACAGAAATCTCTTTGTGTACCAACTAAGCCCCTGTTGTCGTAATCTCGCGTATTAATAAAACACGCGTTATTGTTTGTTTTGAAAGATTAATTTTTGCGTTTAAAATACAATTCACGTTTATTTTTACTCTGTGGATTAAATTACATGTACGACATGTTTTTATTTCTGATTTATTTATTTATTTTACAACGCAATGAGAAAATTTACGGAGTTGGACCGTTTTTTGGGCTATAAAACGTAACTAAGCTGCATATATAGAGCGACTGCTAGCACGTGGAATCTTTTTTTATTTTTACAGGTATGGGGATTGGTAGTTTTTTTATCAGCGCCCAAAGGTTTTTGGTATTCACAAATCTCATTCGCAATGAAGGTGTTTTATATGGGTGAATCAAAATAAACACCTAAATATGAAATATTTTTTGACAGCCTTGGTAAGGATCAAACCCTAGCTCTCAGACATGGGTTCATCTGACCAACTCAGCTATCAACTGGCTAACAAATAATTTGATATTCATTGCTAAGGATCCTAGTTAGGTACATAGACATGTGACGTTTGCCTGCCTAGAAAAAAATACAATTTTCTTACAATAATTCAAAAAAGTTCTCTTTTATGACTTATTCGTTTTTTTGACATTAACGTCCCTCCAGAGCTTGTTTGACTTATCTATTACTTGTTTAAAAGATGACCAGTCTTTTATTTGTCTTAAAAATCAAAATTTTCACAATCTGAGCAAAGAAAAATACGTAAAATATGAAAATGTGATATACATTTCTAGTTTTCATAAGACACATTGGTCCAGTACCTACACATACAAACATTGCTCATGTGAAATTACCTCTCATGGACATGAGACAAACAAGCACTAAGGGGACGATAACATAACATAACATAATCTTTGACTTAAAGTTCAACAAATTATTTAATGGCCTTTGCAGATGTTCCATAATGAGTTTAGCAGACAGACGAAATGTTAATGTGTACTTTATGGTATTATGTGAGTGTGTTTAAACTGTGAACACGTTTTTGTGATTTAGTTCGGATAGGCAAAAAATGTGACGCTTGCCAAACATCCGGAGTGACAAAAAAAAACTACGCCATGTGAGGGTAGCAATAACTCATACTTTGAAATATTGAAGTTTCGTTAAAATTCAAGTAAACATTTGCTTTTGAAAGATTTATGAATTTTGTACATTTTTATACTTTTCGGATATTAGATAAACCGCAGTGGGAGAATTTTCATAATTCTCTACGTTTCGTTGGTGTCATTACCAACGTCTTTAGGTGGCACATTTTCTACACGACGATTGAGCATGAACTTGTTCTTTAAGGGTTTATTGAATGTTTAATTTTACCTTTGAAAGGTGTGATATTGTTAAGAGATGTGCCATAAAAAACATGTTTATTTCCAAGAAAATACCAGTTTTATTTCCCTTGTTTTAATTTTACAAAATATTCCAAATATTGTCTGACAAATAAATAATGCCCATTATCTATAATCTAAGTTGCAAAAATATATTAACATTTAAGGCTTTTACTCTATAGGTACACGCGCACATGCAGACAAGTGTCAGTTCGCACTTACAGATGCCATATGTGCACTTACAAAACAAATCTCACATGAACATAAACCTTGCAACTCCTGCTGTGCTTAGATGAATTTTATTGGCATTAATTTGATTTTTTTGGGTGGCATTAATTTCGTTCATCGCTGAAATTTAAACAAAAGTATGAAAACATCATATTACTTATTAAGGGGGCGCTTACCTCTCCTTTTAAACTTTAAGGCACTCCCCTTCATTATACCATCCCCTCCTACTTCTCAGGTCCTCCTTTGATGGTGTTTACTGATGCTATCTTTATAGCTGTTACAATATTAGCAAGAAATAATCTCCCAACAAAACTTTTGATAAACCTTGGCGCAGTGTATTGTTAAATAAATAACCAAATATAGTAAGTGAAACATTGTGGTATTGAGCTTATGACTTATAGATATGTAAATATACATAGACCGGCCCGTAGTCTAGTGGTTAACATTTCGGACTCGTCACTGGAAGTCAGTGGGCTTGAATCCAGGCGGAGCACAAAACTCAAATATGCACTTCGCTCTATAGGATAATTTATTTGGTGAGCACTGTTTTTGTGTGAATCATACCTTAAGAGCCCGCTGCGAGCTTGTCATCGCTACAGAAAGCGCCAATTCTCATGCAAGACCCAGTTGCTACAAAGCTGGAGGCATCTTTGGTGACCGGTCTTTGGTAAAGGTATTTGAATTTTAGCCCATCGAAGAGCATATTTGAAAATCTTTGCTGGTTTTTTAAATTTTATAACTATGTTGTTTATCACATATATTACATGTTTAACTGTTTGTTTGTCTAATAAAAAAATAAAAATATATGTATGAATGGTACATTTTATGTGCTCCAGCGGGATTCGAAACCGCAATCTTCCATTTACGAGTCTGAAGCTTTACCACTAGACTACGGACCGGGCCTGTTGCACCAATCTCCAATCAATATATTTGATTGACACATCAAATTTGATTGCTTAATTCCGGTAAGGACCTCGGTTTAATATCTTCGGAAGTGGGTATTAATATGATGAAATTTGAACAGGAAATATGATGCACATCAGCTGATTTACGTATTTGCAACAAAATTTTCGATTTGAAATGGAGAAATCACACCTAATTTTGATTTTTGTCTGATTGGATTTTGATTGAACAGGCCCTAAGCAAAGAAGTTAAAATGATCGTAATGCTTTAGAATATTTTCGAGGCTAGTAAGGTACTATCATCAGTACCAACTCTAAGTACGAGTTGCAAAACTTGATTTAAGTAAAGTTTACGGAAATTATTTAAGAGTGGTTTTCCCCAAATCTGCCGTTTTTGTTTGTTTGAACTTGATTTTCTTCATCACTGTAACTCTTTTGCTAAGACCACAAAGTGTAAGAAACAAAAACGGCATATTTTGGGGAAAATCACTCTTTAATACTTTCCGTAAACTTTAATTTACTCAAGTTTTGCAACTCGTACTAAGGGTACAGTATAAAACATAAAATGAAAAATGTGTAAATATCTATTGCCAGTTTGATGGTAGGTAGGTGCGTAGCGCTCTTAATTACGTTGCCAGGCATTTATAAACCGTTTGTGAGGAAATTAGGGGAAGTACCTACTTGTATGTGAGCTCACTGACAGATATTAAAACATCCCCCATCGTACAGGGGAGGAACCTGTTTGACATTTCGCTTGCGGTTTGTGTAAATACGAGCGCACTGAAAATACCCAAATACACAAATTACGTGTGTGAACCTTACTGACGATAATTACTTCAAAGTCATTCAAAATATGTCACTAATTTCATGAAATGTAAAGCTAGAAGTTATAATCTAAGTTGCAAAGATGTCAAAACCTTTAAGATTCACTTGCATACTCACAAGCAAACACATGTAAGTGCCGCATCTGGACTTACAAATTAGAATCCAAATATGAAATGGATGGTATGCGGCTGACCACCCATGTTGTAGAAAATTGTTAATTTTGTCAATGTCACGCATGTTTCAGGGAAGGTCGACAAGAGTTGCAGGGTGTATGTCCATTTGAGATTTGGTTTTTACTATATTGTAGGTTCACATGCGGCATGCGCAAGAGCAAACTTGTACGTGTCTGCTTGTGAGAATGCATGTAATGTGAATCCCCAATGTTAAATATCTTTGCAACTTAGACTAGATTATATTAGATTAGATATGTAAGATGCACATAAAATGCATGCTCACAAGCAGACACATCTAAGTGCCGCATCTGTACTTACAAATTAAAATCCAAATATAAAATAAACATAATCCTGTATCTTTTGCCGACCTGACCTCAAACTGTGGTGACAGTGGGCAAAGAAAAAAAATTGGTACAGTGTGGGTGGTCAGCCTCATACCAACTTATAAGTCAAGGAGTACAAAAAGTAAATAATATTTAACTGTATAAAAAGAACAAAAGCCACGCGAAAAATTGGCAGTGTTTGGCAAATAAGTCTGTTCACATTTAATCTATAATCTAAGTTGCAAAGATGCATTAACATTGCTCTTGAGGATGTTTGTGGATGAAATGAGTTCAGCCAAAAAAAATACCCTCAAGGACACGTACTCAATCTTCACAATAAAATAAACCAGCCACCTCTGGAGTTGAGAAATTCCCACCTCCAAGTGAAGCGGTAAGCTTTACCTGTTAAAATAAGTGAGTCCCTCACGTCGACGTCACGTCACGTCCTTCGGGGACAACGCAGTGTTAAGTTGCACTACATATGCAGATTAGTTACTTCTTTTACTGTTTTTTTACGTGATTGAGGTGAGTTGAATCAATTTTTTTCTTCTTGGAGTAGGTACTGTACACCGAGTACGAGTTGCAAAACTTGAGAAAATTAAAGTTTACGGAAAATATGAAAGAGTGATTTTTCCCAAAATCTGTCGTTTTTGTTTGTTTGAACTTGATTTTCTTCATCACTGTAACTCTTTTGCTAAGACCATAAAGTGTAAGAAACAAAAACGGCAGATTTTAGGGGAAATCACTCTTTAATATTTTCCGTAAACTTTACTTTACTTAAGTTTTGCAACTCGTACTAAGGGTACTGTTTACTTTTGACAAACTAACAGGCAGGACTTGAAATAAGGCCAGTGACCTAAAAAACGCGACGTACATAATAATTAACAAAGAAAAATATCAACAGTATTTCGTGTTATCTCTTTCCAACGCATGTTGAACATCTTTTGCTTAAAAAAGAAATTAATAATATTTAATTGGCAAGTGTGTCGATACCTTAACGTCGAGTAAAAAACGATCGATGGTGTATATCGAAAATATATTAATAACTAAATCACTCACTAGGAGTGCTGCTGTAGATTCCATACATTTTTGAATTACACAATCGAGATTTTTTTTCATACTCGGTGCTCTTTTACATTTTGTAGTGGTAAACAACCACAGAGCAAGGGCAGGTGCAAAGTTTTCATGCATTCTTAATCAGTTCATAATATGCCAAATGGTTTTTTACCTCTGTTATTTAGTAGCCATTAAATCTGTACCGCAAGTATTGAAATTTGCGACCAAACGAATTTATCAAGTATTGAAAGTTTTGTATGAAAATAAAAGAGCGCCTTTAATTTTTTTTATACTCTTTTCCTATTATAAAAAAAAACCCCTATACTAGCATTGGTGTGATATGAATCTTGGACGTTCATATATTCTTGCAACATAGATTCAATCAAATCATAGCTTAAATGTTAAATGAAATTTGCGACGAAACGAATTTATCAAGTACCTATTGAAAGTTTTGTATGAAAATAAAATAACACCTTTAATTTTTTTTATACTCTTTTCCTATTATAAAAAAAAACCCCTATACTAGCATTGGTGTGATATGAATCTTGGACGTTCATATATTCTTGCAACATAGATTAAATCAAATCATAGCTTATATGTTAAATGAAATTTGCGACGAAACGAATTTATCAAGTATTGAAAGTTTTGTATGAAAATAAAATAACACCTTTAATTTTTTTTATACTCTTTTCCTATTATAAAAAAAAACCCCTATACTAGCATTGGTGAGATATGAATCTTGGACGTTCATATATACTTGCAACATAGATTAAATCAAATCATAGCTTAAATGTTGGTATAAGGCTGACCTAACATTCTGTAAAAGCTTGGTTCACTTTTGCCTCAGTTTCAGGGAAAGGCGGTGGGAGTTTGTTATGTTATTTTATAATAACATTGAAAGAACAATCCCGAAGTGTGCAGTGTGTGTTTGTGGGCCGAACGGAGCCGAACGGTCACGGAAGCGGCCGAACTGCGCCGTGTGAACTAATCGGGCCGTCGGTCATCAGTTCCCGGCAAGATGTCAACCGACTAAGACGTCAGCGACCAAGCACCAAGCGGTGCAAGAGGGGGCCCTACAATGGAGCTCCCTCCCCCCCCATCTACTTGGATTTCCTGCCAGCAAGGCACCCGCCTTGTAGACCAGAGGCATAGGAGCGCCCACCCAGGGGCTCCCACGTGTGGAGGCGTCCGCCTTGTGAGCCACCGCTAGCCTGGGGCGCTGGCCCAGGCGTTCCGTTCGGAACACCAGGCAACAGAATAGGGAGTGTTCTAGGGACAACCTGCAGGTCGTGCCAAACCCTAAATTCCCCTTTTCCCCCATATTAGTAGATAAATGCACCTTTCTTGCTGTTTTCTACGATAAAAAAAACACTGAAAATGTGAGAAAATCCTGTAAGGTAGAACTTTTTCATGAGCACTGCTCATGAGCTACCGGTCCGTAGTCCAGTGGTAACAGTTTGGACTCGTAAATGGAAGGTTGTGGGTTCGAATCCCGGCGGAGCACAAAAAAAAAAAAACATTTATATTTTCAAATTTGCTCTTCGCTGGGTTGAAAAATTCATAAACCTTTACCAATGACCGGTCATCAAAAGATCCATCCAGTCTTACAGCAACTGGGTCTTGCTTGAGAATTGTCGCTTTTTACTGTGACGAATACTCTCGCAGAGGGCTTTTGAGGTATGATGCACACACAAACAGTGCTCACCAAATAAATCAGCCTAGTTTTTGTTTTTGTTTTTACTGCCTTATAATTAGTTTACTTACTATGAAAACTTAAAAGGTTTCATCCAAAATTTCTCAAATAAGTGAATCTGCAATTATTCAGTCTTACATTGAGGGTGGCGATATCCTTGCAACTTAGATTACATGTAGATGTTTGTAGATATAAAAATCTTGCTGATTTTGTACCACCTTGTTTGTGGTTGTCACCTGTCTGGTAGGTACACATGTGTTTGCCAGGTTTTTTTACTGGAATGACAAATTGTTTTGTCGAAATGCGTGACAGAATTTTAAATTGGGAATGATGTAACTGATACGGTTTTTTATTCATTGTGTAATTTATATGAAAAAAAAACATAAATAAGTTTGTAAAATTAATAAGTAATCATAATCTTTCTCCAGTTGTTGTTTTTTTTCACATTTACCTGTTTTGTATTTGTGTATAATCTAAGTTGTGTATAATTAAGTAAAGATATGTCAGATTTAAGATTCAAATTCACCGTTACGCATACTACATGTAGACTCACAACATACAAACAAACATCAACAAAAATCCAATGTCAAATGAACGTAAGACCTGCCACTCTTGATGATTTTCTCTGAAACAAGGATGACATTTGCTAAGTGAACCATTTTTTACAGTATAGGTTGTCCCTCTCATGCCAACCTATAAGTCAAGGAATGGCTTAGTAATGTAATAATAATATTATTAGGATGATTTATTTGATGAGCGCTGTTTTTGTGTGTAACACACCTCAAGAGCC
Source organism: Agapetus fuscipes (assembly GCA_951799405.1). NCBI lineage: Eukaryota > Metazoa > Arthropoda > Insecta > Trichoptera > Glossosomatidae > Agapetus > Agapetus fuscipes. Next base: position 13,066,991 of record OX637349.1, on the reverse strand, counting down.
CTCTAAATGTAATTAAGTAATAGTACCTACTTTAAATAAGGTACAACTCATCATATATTAATTTAACGAAAATGTATAATATATTGTTAGAGAAATAATCATATTCTTTTACAATTTGTTAAAAAGATTTAATCAATACTTAAAAGAGTAGGTACTCTTCACAAAAGAGTATCTTTTTTTCATTTGACTCTTGAGAGTCACCGTCTCGAGACTTTACTAATAAGAGTTCATTAACATTACAAGCAGTCGATGATTAAAAAAATCGCGATGAGTAAAAATTAACGACTCCAAATGAGAGAGTCCTGGCGACGAGATAACGACTAATATTCGATGAGTCAACTCTACGGTGTACAGGCGTTTATCGATCATGAAAAAAACTGAGAAATTTTGAAAACGAGTTCCTTGACTTATAAATTTTTGTGATGCTGGCCACCCATACTGTGAAAACTGGTTCACTTTGCCAATGCCACTCCTGCTTCAGGGAAGATTGACAAGAGCTTCAGGACCGTTGTTTATTTGAGATTCGGGTTTTTATGTTGTCAGTCCACATGCTTCATGTGTAAGGGAAAAATTATGCGTGTCTGCTTGTGGAAATACATTGAATATTAATTTGAAATGTTAATATTTCTTTGCAACGCAGGCTAAAGATAATAATTATTGAAAAAAAAAACAACTAGGTTTATACGAACTTGTATTTCGAATGGAAAGAAACATTATTGCGAAGTGTGAATATGTTTCTTTACAGTTGAAAATATGAAAAAATTAATTGTTTCCAGTACGTCAGGTACGAAAATACTAGTTGAATTCTGCCTCATAAAACTCATCCAAGCAACATGAAACCAAAATGATATTGGTCATTATGAGACTGAAATATTTTATGCCACTGTTTCTCTTCCTAAATCTTTTTTTTAGATCTATGAACAGTTTTCTTCTACAAAAACATACCGAGTTATTCACAACACACTTCGTTCATAGCTGATCCATGGATCATCGTTTTTTTGTACGGAAAATTCACGTTAGGTGGCGGTTGAGCCAAGGATTTTCTGTGTGTGAAAAACACCGATAGTATCCTTACTTTTTTTTTTTTTTTTTTAAGAAATCCTGTGCGGGAGACTCCCTAGATTCTAAAGACTCTAGGGGTCTATGACACTTGTTGTAGTGCCGCAGAGGTGTACGAGCTTGGTCGTCGCTACAAAGCGCCAATACTCAAGCAAGACCCAGTTGCTGTAAGGCTGGATGGACCTTTGGTGACCGGTCATTGGTAAAGGTTTATGAATTTTTCAACCCAGCGAAGAGCACATTCGAAATATAAATGGTATATTTGTGTGTTCCGCCGGGATCCGAATCCACAATCTTCCATTTACGAGTCCGAAGCGTTGCCACTACGGACTTCGGACCGGTCCAATAATACTGCTCTTAGAAAACGTGTATCATGTTCGCCCGTAGATCTTTATAGACCATTATTTGACAATGGACTTTAAACTTATGTAAAACCATTGATATTAAAGCGTACCTACCTCTACAATCCAAAAATAAATCTAAAGCCATGGTTTTTGTACCAATTTCATTTGTTAAAGTTTGCTTTGTCGTGGAAGAATTTAATTATTCACTTAGATAAAATAAGAACACTCTTCGAAGGTGCCAACAGTCCTGCGTGAACATGATAGAGTTAACGAGAATTTTTCGATGAGTTAACGACGACTGTTCGCCCATTCGATCGAGGATGTGGGTTATTAAGGTTTTTGCGATATAAATCGACTGATCGTAACATCTCTCACCTGTCGCAAATCTGCTCCATTTTATAAATGAAATATCATGGGAGGTATCGATAAACAAAATGTAATTGAACATGTGCTCAAGGCATACGAATATACTCGTATTTATGTTTATATTTTAATTTGATTTGATGGGGTATCGTTTTCTTCCTTGTTTCGGAAAATTTGACAATGGTATAAGTGTGTAATCATTAACAATTTGGGTGGTAAGCCTCACACCAATCTATGAATACGTTAATCGCGTTGAATAAAAAGTTTCAATCTGGATATTGTTTTTGATAATTAGATGTTGCATGCATTATCAGTAGAAGACACGTATAAATTCGTGCAAATTTTACTGACCTACTCTGAAACAGGGGTGACATTGGCAAAGTGAATCTTTTTTTGAAGTATCCATTTGTAAAAATGTCACCACCATTTCAGGCGGCAAAGTAAGAAAGTTTTGTGTTCAATTTAGATTCGGTTCTTTATTTTGTTAGTGCACATAAAGCATGTGGAAACGCAAACTTCCGCGTGTCTGCTTGTGGGGATGCATTTTACATTATTTAAAAATGTTAATATATCTTTGGAGTCTTAATTGTAGTGTTACGAATATGTAATTGTGTGTAGTGTTTGTCTGCATGAGTTAATAATACAGTCTTTGAAGTATCCCTAGAAATAAATAGATGTTAGGTACTTATAACTTACACCTCTGCGGCACTTCAACAAGTGTCATAGACCCCTAGAGTCTCTAGAATCTAGGGAGTCTTTCACACAGGATTTCTTAAAAAAAAAAAAAGGGTAATAATTTTTTCGAAATTGCTGGAATTTTATGTAAAATGTTCTTGCAAAATCTAGCGAGTAGCAATTTTCCATGTTTTGTGCATGCAACAATCTTATTCTAACCATAAAATAAGGACCTAAGCTCTCTAGCTTCTAGAAGTCAACCGACCGTTGTATTGTGCAAGTGTAAAGTGACTCAGTATCCGAACCGAATCTGACATAAATTGTGGAAAACAAATCGCCGCAATTTTCATGAAAAAATAAAAAGATAACAATAGATTGCTGACTTTTATCCTATCTTACTAATATAGGTTGCATAAAATTTAGTGGGGTATATAATATTATATTCTCCCAATAATCCACCAGGTATGCGAATATACTGGCAGGCCTTGGTATTCGAATCATCGGTCCATTATGGATGCTCGGCACGTCGCATGCCGAACAAAACGTACGAGAGGGCAATACGTGCGCCTTATATCAGCCTTATATCCTACCAAATAGTCGAGCGATGCCAAGTTATTCGAATGTCGAAAAAAAGAAAATTCGAATTGTTTGTTAAAAGTTTTTGTTGATTTATTACATTGTTATAGATAATTAATTCATAAGGTACGTAGGTACACATAATTGAAGAGCGCCGTTTTTGTGTGTGTCACACCTCAAGGGCCCTCTCAAATTACGGATAAGATTTTTTGCAAAGATGCGTCTTTAGGGCTCCTTTAAAGATACCAACAGTTTCTGCCTTCCTCACATTACGTGGTAGTCTGTTCCACTCCATTGGGACCGCAAACCGGAAAGCACGGTCCCCAAAATTAGTGCGTGTCTGACGGTAGATTGATATAAAAGTTTAATTTTTCAGTTAAATAATTCTTTAGTCTAAAAGCACAAAAGTGTGCTTAATTTTTTTAACCTTTATTATAAATCTTACATTTCACATAATATTGATTCCTCTAAGATAAAATTGGAGAAGTGACAAATTAAACTAACATCGGTTTCTCGGATAAATGCGCTTTTTTCCCTATTTTCTACGAGAGAAAACACAAAAAAGTGTGAAAATCTTGTAGTGTATAAGTTTGCCATGCGCGCTTCCTTATTATGGGTTCACTAACTATGAGAAATTACACCCAATAAAGAGTTTTCTTCACGATTTTTAAAATGAGTGAATCAGCACGTCTTATTCAGTTGATTGATAGTGTAAGACCAAACTCCAATTTAAAAACTGTAAAAATAAAGAAATAAACTGCACTCCTAGTTTAAAAAAAACATCACACAAATAGAACAAAAAATGTATTAACATTAAACCAACACAACTGCACCAAAATGATAACCTGTCACCATTTGTGGAAAAAAGTTAAAAATTGCTTTACTTTCTTAACTCGCAAAATTGAATTTTGATGCTTTTTAAAAATACTTAAATTGAGCAATTGACTTGGAGTACAAATCTTGATGATTTTTAATTTTTAATGATCAGATAAGATATTCGAAAAATATATATTTTTAGCTTCAAATGTCCCATGATATTTACCATCCCTAGTCGTTCCTTCTCTTGCTGACCGCTCAGTCTTCCTATGAGAAATTGCTATCAGTCTAGGGATGGGGGGGCAGGGGCATTCTCGGCAATTTCGTAACTTTTATTTTTGTTGTTGTTTTGTTCCTTAACGTGCTCTTGAAGCCTTTGCCTTTTATAGAAGTTTGTATGCAATCGACATTCCTCTGATAAACGATACATCTCCTGCAGTTCTTGCAATTTACGAAAAGTGAGAAAAGAGAATTGCATTTTACACTTGTACGTAAAATGTGTCTTTTTTAATTATTTATTCCATCTCTTACATGAACAATGTTTCTGCGTGGACTGGATTAATGTGTTTTATGAAAACTGGAAATTGTACAAAAAAAAATTAACATAATTCTCACATTATCGTGTTTTACGTTTTTTTCTCAGCTCAGATAACGTAGAATGTGATTTTTAAGGCAATTTAATTTAAAGGTCATCTTTGAATCAAATGGTAGATAAAGCATTCTCCCACCACCTCCCACTCAGTTCATACAACTCATGCGGAGTTGCTTCACTCGGTGAACATTACAATATTTTTTTCAAGTGGCTGAAGGCCTTCTCGATAAAGTTAATCAGCTAGTGTAACTCTATTCGTGTCAAAGAAAAGAAAGTCCTCCAGACCAGGACAAACGAGCATTAAGGTGACGATAACATGAGAAACTAAAAAAGTAAGACCTTTTTTAATCTTGCAAAAATGCATTTTGTTAAACGCAGCTCAGCGTTGTGCATAATTGAAAAAAAGAAAACGTTTCAACGTAATTAATTGCATGTTATCCCCAATTTCTTATACTCTCCCCTCTTGAGTGAAATGATGAATAAACAAAGGAATAAACGAATTCAATTAAGGGATGTTTCATTGCCTCACCATGAATACATTAATTATTAATTGTACTTTAGCTAAACTGAGGATAAAAGTGCCTGCATAATCCAATCTAATAAATTAATCTGATGAAGACAGTTTGCAAGAATTATAGGACAGTTGGTAAGTCGAATGTTAAAAAGTGTGACAGTGTTAGAAGCATTCAACACTAGATTCTGTAAATGCAGTAACTAGAAAAAGAAAAAAAATCTATATATTTTCGAATCATATTCCACAGCAGGGAGATTAGTCCGTAGTCTGGTAGTAACACTTTGGACTCGTGAATGGAAGTTTGTGGGTTCAAATCCCGGCGGAGCGAACAAAATATACCATTTATATTTTAAAATGCTCTTCGCTGGGTTGAAAAATGATATACCTTTATCAATGACTGGCCACTAAAGGTCCATCCAGCCTCACAGCAACTGGGTCTTGCTTGAGAATTGGCGCTATCTATAGCGACGACCAAGCTCGCAGAGGGCTTTTGAGAGGTGATTCACACAAAAACAGCGCTCACCAAATAAATCATCCTAATATTATTATTATTATTTATTATAGGAAAAAACAAACGTTCACCTTCTATGTCATTTGCATTGCTCGATAGTCTGTTCCTTGTTTTCTGCCTCCGTCAGAACTGCCCTTACGATCTTGAGATTATTTGCTTCCTTTTGGTTTCTTCTAAGGCTGAGTACTTAGGGGGGTGCAATTTCTTCGCGAAGGGATGATAAAAGTTTTTGACTGGAGAGGTGTGTAATAGAGGGTATATCCCTACCCTCCCCTACCCTTATAGGACGGAATTCATTTGCAATTTGTTACAAAACTGCTGGGGGTTTTTTTCTTATCCTACCAAGGAGATTGGATTTTTTTAATGCCATCAAAAATTGCATGTACCAGGGGCGAACATTGCATACAAGACTATGGAGGCAACAATGGGCACAAAATTCTTATAAACTTTGAATACATTTACTTTGCAGTTTAGTAATCGTTTATATACCGCCTTCTCCATCTTATAGTTATGTAAATAGCAAATACATATAAATATTTAGGTAGGTAGGTATATCATTTATAGCTGATGAGAGTTGTATATAAGTAGAATTAATTATTATAAGTAACTAGGGTAAAGAAAGGGGTAAAAAAGTTTTAAAAGTCTAGGGTAAAAAGTTTTAAGTTGACACCCGTCGATGGTGGATATTGACCCACCGAAACTAGTAGTGTTTTAAAAATAAAGCTCACACAGTGAATTATAACAAAGTTTTTCATTTTTAACAAGGGTAAAGAAATTTTAAAAAGAGGCCACTAGATTATCTGCTTCGAGAAGATTCTAGCGAAATCCGCCTCTAGCAATTTCTATTGCTGAGGTATAAAAGGGCGCGAACAGCTTGCAGGCAGACAGTCTTCATACGACACTCTACTTTTAAACACGAAAGACAGTATAAATGAACACAAACAATCTGTGAAATAAATGTAAATTGCTAAATAAATGTAAAAGTGTAAAAAATAAATCTAAGTGCAAAATAACTATCCTGTAAAGAAGACCAGTTTTTTTTTTATTTTAAGACTATTTGAACCCAAAATACATAATCTAATCTAATCTAATCTAATCTAAGCTGCAAAGATATATATCATTTAAGATTTATACTAAATGCATTCCCACAAGCAGATATGTATAATTTCGCGCTAACACATGCCGCATGTGGACCTACAATATAAAAACCCAATCTCAAATGAACATAAGCCTTGCAACTCTTGCCGTCCTTCCCTGAAACAGGGGTGACATTGGCAAAGTGAACCAATTTTTTTATTATGGGTGGTCAGCCGCATAACAACCTATAAGTCATAACATTATCTTATATGGAAAGATTGAGCGAGAATAACTAAAGGACGCATTGTGGATGAAAAATTTGCGACAGTGGTTTGGCAAAAGCAACAAATCCCTATTTTGAGCCGCAGTATCCAAAGCGAAAAAACCCATAATGATCGCCGATCTTTGTAAGAAGCGGCAGCCCCCTCGGGAGCTGGCAAACTCCCACTTTAACTCAAGTGGTTGGCGTAAAACCGGACCCCTTACATGTAAAAATAAAAATGTTTCCCCACATGCTATCCCTTCGGAGAAAACGCAGCATGAATTTACACTATATGTGTAGCTTATTAGCGTTTTGTTGCCCTTTCATCGGGTACAAAAATAATGTTTTTTTAACAAATGCAATAAAAACTTTAGCAAAATTTTAGCCGTTGCAACTTGTGAGAGTTATAAAGTCGTAAAGACACATGTAGATAATGGAATTACCCAGCTTCGTTTATACTCAACCATAGAGTTTTCCAAAAAAAATGTACAGAAATTAGTAGACTGCATTCTGGGGAGCGTTTTTGTTCACATACATTTTTCGTTAAACAGTGTGGTCGAGTTAAAACGTAGACTGGGTGTTACCATGTTACAAAATGCAAAAGCTTTTTGGGTCGTAACTTTGGGGTTAATCGTTGGTGGTAAGCCGAGTCGAGTGTTGGACACGGCTTTCTCATTATAATATTATCATAATATGGTGGTGAGAGGATCATAAAGGACTTGCATTACAAACAGTCCTGAGCTTCTGTAATCTGTAATCTAAGTCGCAAAGATATATTCATATTCAAAACTCATATCAAATGCATGCCCACAAACAAATACGTATGAGTTCGCGCTTAAACATGCCGCATGTGAACCTAGTACCTACCAATAGGCTATTTCAGAGAAAGTCGGCATGAGTTACAGGGTTTACGTTCATTTGAGACTTGGTTTTCATGCTGTTGGTCCACATTCGACATGTGTGAGCACGAACTTACACGTGTCTACTTGTGAGCTTGCATTGAAATATACGCCTTAGATGTCGGTATACTCTTGCAACTTAGATTTTAAACTTAAGCTAAACAAATTCGTAAAATAACTTCAGAGCTTTCGAGTAATAAAATCTTGCAAGCATTATTTTGACAGCATGTCTCTCTTTGCCCTTACAAAGTGACCGCCACTGTTTAGAAATATTTTGACACTGCAAAAGCAAAATGAACTAAAGCACTTTCGAGTATCAAACTCTTAGCTTTACGTTTACACTCGAACATAGCGTTTACACAAAATGTGTGAAAAGAAAAACGTTCACTGCATGTGCTGTTTTAGTTTCTTTACATTTTTGGGTAAATTCTGTGGTGCTGGAAGAGTATTTATGATATGTGATGGTTTGGAAGCGTTTCAGCAGCTAGTCTGCAGGTTTTAGGTGCATGTGCACTGAATAGCCTCCCCACAAGCACATTATGACGAGAGTGCACTTTGTTTACAATGGAAATGTTGTCATATCGTCTGTTGTCGGGAATGGCATAATTTACCAATGAAAATGTATACACTTGTGTATTCAATAGTGCACTTAAAAATTAATCCTTGTTGCTTGCATTGTACTTTTTTGGCTGTTAAGTATGATGCATAAGTTCGCGCTTACAATGTAAGGACCCAAATCTCAAATGAAGAAAAGTACTTCCATAGCCATTTCCTCTCAGTGTCTCAAAACAAAGCAACGCAGCACACACGCAGCTAACGGCCCTGCAATCGAATAAGGACATCAACTACTACATCACCAACACCTCTGCGGCACTACAACAAGTGTTCCCTAGACCCCTAGAGTCACTTGAATCTAGGGAGTCTCCCTTAAAAAAAGTATCGTATTGATAAGACACATTGGTGCAGTACAAATACAAACATTGCTCATGTGAAATTAGTTCTAATGGACAAAGTCAAATGAACACTAAGGTGACGATTTTTTACTCCAAATAGCTTATATTGTCCGTTTATTTTGTCTCCCACTCTAGACATGAACTCCAGCTACTGCAGTTCTAGCTCTAATCTAATTTTTCTCGCGTGCTCACAAACAGTATTTCTGTCCTACCCTCTTGCAGTTTCCTTTGCTTCGTGCACCGTGAAGTTTCTACCGTCCACTGTTACATTTCACGCCTCTAGTTGCTTCCATGTGCATTTTTGTAGGTAGCCTGCGTACAATGTGTTACAATGTAAAGGAGAAGAAACTAACTTAGGGCTAATTTTGGTTTTATAATCATTTCTGACACCCTTGGTGGGGATTGAACCCTAGTCCTCTGCTATTAAACGCAACATCTATACGTCAAATTGGTGAACTACTATCTCCATAGTTGTCCGTGGCAATGAGGATAGCCTGGAACGCCTGTACCCTTAGTACGAGTTGCAAAGCTTGAGTAATGTAAAGTTTACGGCAATAATTAAAGAGTGATTTCCTCCAAAATCTGCCGATTTTGTATGTTTGAACTTGGTTTTCTTCATCACTGTAACTCTTATGCTAAGACCACAAAGTGTAAGAAACAAAAACGGCAGATTTTAGGAGAAATCGCGCTTTAATATTTTCCGTAAACTTTACTTTTCTCAAGTTTTGCAACTCGTACTAAGGGTACTGGTTGTGATCAGTGGCTTGGGGGGGAAAAGAGGAAGAGGTAAATCCTCTACACGATGGAACGATCAAGTAAAGACAGCAGCAGGCACCTCGGTGGTTGGAGCGTTGCGGGCAGCGCAGTCAAGAGAGAACTGGTGAAGATTGGTTGCTTCCACAAGGGTCACAACCCTCAGTAATGAGGAATAGGATTAAGAAGAAAAATCTGGATAGTTTTTTTTTAACAATTTCACTTGTTTCATTAAACCTTTTATCCTCAATTTCCTTTCACCATTTTACCTTAGCACTAGACTACGGACTGGTACGTAGTCTTAAACCTTTAAATGCCCCTAGTCTTAGACCTTTTAATGAAATTGTATTGAGAATCACTTTCTCCACAAGCTGAAATAAAAAGTTCAACACACTAATGTGAGAGTTGTTTTTAATGTTTTCAAATCAATTTCCAGCATTCATAAAACACATTGGTCCAGTACACATACAACCATTGATCATCTGTTATTACCTCAGCTGGAGATCAGACAAACAAGCACTTAGGTGACGATATCACACCAGAATAATGTTGTGTGTCCATATGAGGTGTACGGGAGTGTGTATGTTCGCGCATTAACATGCTTTGCGCTTTTACATGCAAGTGCAGCCGGTCTGCCCTCCCAGCGATATCATCTCTGCTTATCGCGGCTTAAAACACGGTACGGTGTTCGACTTACATAATTCAGATTACCCACTCGAGTCCTGCCGTTGTAAAAGGTTCACTTTTGCGTGCCGTTTTTGCATTGCAGCGAAACGAGCTACCGGTATCTGTGACCTTGACTTATGGGTTGGTATGCGGCTGACCACCCATGCTGTAAAATTTGTTCACTTTGCCAATGTCACCCTTGTTTCAGGGAAGGACGACAAGAGTTGCAGGGTGTATGCCCATTTGAGATTTGGTTTTTATGTTGTAGGTTCACAGAGGCATGTGCAAGCGCGAACTTGTACGTGTCTGGTTGTTAGAATGCTTGTAATGTGAATCTCCAATGTAACATATATTTGCAACTTAGATCAGATGAGATTAGATAGCTCAGTTGGTAGAGAGAGTAGAGCTCTGGTTCGAATTCCACCGAGGGTGTCAGAAATGATTTTCCGTTGTGGTGTTTATTTTAAACGCAAAATAAAATACCGGCAAGGTTTACTCAGCCTTCACAATAAATGAGTACCAGTCCTCTCGGGAGCTAGAAAACTCCCTCGCCCCCCCCCCCCCCCTTACCTGTAAAAATAAATAAGTTTCACACGCCACAGGCGATCCCTTCGGGGAGATCGCGGCAAGTAGTTACACTACATGTGTATCTTAGCATTAGCGTGTCGCCATCCTAATTTAATCCGGTCCTATTCCAAATCTGTATCAATCACCACTTTATTTAGGTATTTCAAAACAAAGGCAACACAACACACAACACCACATTTCGCAGCTAACAACCCTGCTACAAAGAATCAAGCCATCAACCGCCATATCACTAACGTCTCTTCTTATTTTTCTTTTGGGGTCACGTCTACCAAAGATCGGAGATCATCATGGCTATTTTGATGCTGCAGCTCGAATCAGGGACTCAGTGATTTTGTTTAATCCTTGTTGCAAGTTTTTCAGCCGCGGTGTCTTTCGGCGTCCCTGAATTCTTCTCCCCTCAATCTTACTCTGTATGATAAGATGGAGACGGCGGTATATCTCATTTCTCATAACGTGACCGAAGTACATCAGCTTTCTCTGCTTAATTGTTGGCAGAAGTTCCTTTGTGGTGCGCTTACTTTTCTAAAAGTGGCACCAAACAAGAAGGAGAAAGTCTTTATCATTTGATTTTAGATTCTGGCAAACATCCCTACAACTGCATGCAAAAATGACACGCAAAACATAAACATTTGAGGTGGTCGTTGAACAACCGTTGCTCGTTATTTTGAAAAAACGGAAGGCTTAAAAACAATTAAAAGTGAATGATTGCGAATGCCCTCCTTCGGGTAGAGGGTCATTATTATTTTCGAGTTTTTGAAATGGGTCATAAAAGTTTAAAATATGTACAAGAATAACTTTAAAAGTGATAAGCTTTCCGAATTTATAACAAACGGATACTCATACAGTTGGTATGAGGCTGACCACCCTTACTGTAAAAAATGGTTCACTTTGCCAATGTCACCCCTGTTTCAAGGAGGGTCGGCAAGAGTTGCAGAGCTTATGTTTATTAGGGATTGGGTTTTTAAAAGTCCACGTACGGCAAGTGTGAACTTATACATGTGTCTGCTTATGGGAATGCATGTAGGTAATATGTATGAATCCTAAATGTAATATATCTTTGCAACTTACATTACAGATTATAGGATTATTATGCGGCTGACCACCCATACTGTAAAAAATGGTTCACTTTGCCAATGTCACCCCTGCTTCAGGGAAGGTTGGCAAGAGTTGCAGGGCTTATGTTCATTTGAGATTGGGTTTTTTATATTGTAGGTCCACATGCGGCATGTGTAAGCGCAAAATTATGCATGTCTGCTTGTGGGAATGCATTTAATATGAATCTCAAATGATACATATCTTTGCAGTTTAGATTTAGATTTAGATAGGATGCGGTGTTAAGTTTAATATTACACATTATTTAAATAAACTTGTAAACTTTCTAAATACTGCTGCAGGGACAGGTCTCGGATCCCTTTGAGATCAGTTCAGACCTAAAGCAGGGTAACGCTCTTTCTCCATTGCTCTTCAACCTAGCCTTGGAAAAGGTCGTGAGAGAAACCAAATCTAAAAGGGAAGGACGGCAAGAGTTGCAGGGCTTATGTTCATTTAAGATTGGGTTTTTATAATGTAGGTCCACATGTGGCATGTGTTAGCGCAAAATTATACTGTCTGCTTATGGGAATGCATTTAATATACATCTTAAATGATATTTATCCTTGCAGCTTAGATTAGATTAGACGACATGTGAGCGTTAACCAGTACATTTCACACTCGTGGTACTTACTTACTTTCTTCGGCTCGGAAGTCTTGAAAGCTCAAGGCCTCCCTCACCACAATCCTCCAGGACTCTCTGTCTTGTGCTGCTTCCCTCCATGGTCCTCTCACTCTCAGAACTTCGGCGTCAGCTTCGACGTTCTCTGCACACCGCATCCTGGGACGTCCGAGTGGTCTAACACATACATAAGTGGGCACCATCAAAAGACAGTTCTGATGATCCTGGAGTCCTCTGCACGTGCCACATGTCCGGCTCACTGGAGTCGGGGTATTTAGTCCAGAAAAATCAGCTGTGTAAAAACTAAACTTTTTCATAAATTAATCAAAAAGGCTTCAGGTACTTTGGAGTTCAGGGAACTCTACCTGTGAATTTCCTCATTACACAATCACTTGTAATTTTGTTAAGAGCCGGATGTCACGTTGGGGAGAAATTAGCCCCCTTTTGTTCTGTCTCAACTTTGCGCATAATCACTTTTTATTTTTTAACGGCACATTGTGGGATTGAACTTTGTAATGCGATGAAGTTAATCTGTAAAGTTTTGTCAAAAATGGACTAGATGTTACACTACGCCATTTTTCTTATGTTCATGAAACCTGTTATTAATATCATCAATCATTAGTTCATTAGTGTATATTATATTAAACGAATTATTAATTAATAATTACTCAATGAAATTTGTTGAACCAGAATCAAAGTTATGGTCAAATGGACCAAGCGAGGATCGAACCAGCGTTATTATGTACATTCCAAATACACCATAAAAATCAGCCACTTGACTCCCTCGGCCATAATACCGATGTTATACAAGTACAGTCCGGTCGATAGCTTAGTTGGTAGGGTGCTTGCATTCCATGCCGTGAGCTCGGGTGCGAATCCCACTGAGGGTGTCAAACCCCAAAATAAAATACAGGCAAGGTTTACTCAGCCTTCACAAGAAATGAGTACCAGCTGGGAAACCCCCACTTCAACTGAAGGGGTTGGCGTAAGGCAGGCCCCTTACCTGTAAAAATAAATAGGTTCAACTTTAGTTAGTGACGTTATTAAATTTAAGGAGAAAGCTGTCAGGTTCCTACTCGCACAGCGCCTCTGACATAACTGTTTTTGTTTTGACTTGATATGTAATTGTTTAAATTAGCATTATTTTGCTAGAATAAAAAAAAAAAAAAAACAAATCGCCACACGCGACCCCTTCGGAGATAACGCGGTAAAAAGTTACAATATACGTGTATCTTAGTTGCGAAGTTGCGTTGCAGTGTGTGAAAAATTACTTGAAACTCGTTAAAAACTCAGCCTTTCTCATGACTAAGCACCAATGAACATGCATTATGGACTCAATAATAAATATGCCCTGATAACATCAACCCTGTCTTGGTCGTTTACCGTCTCTGGTAAATTCCACGCCATCATTCTTGATAAACCATCTACGCAAGCATTTAAATTTGCTTCAACCAACGTTTTTTTTTTGGCGGCAAACCTCATTACCTCGTTCATATCTTTCTGTAACAAATTGCAACGAATTTCGTTCCAAAAACTACGTTTAAACTGAACCAAAGCGTTTTACTAAAACAATATGTTAAGTAAAACTCCCAGTACGTGTGCTGTTTTAGTTTCCATATATTTTATCGTCAAGTTTTACTATATTGAGTTTCAGTATATTCCAGTAATGGCGAATCTGCATGAAAAGCATTTGAAGACCCTTATATAATTGATTAAAATATGCAGGTTTTTTGAAGCGCAATTTGTTCTTTCAAGAAAACCAGTCCGTAGTTTAATGGTAACGCTTCGGATTCGTAAATAGAAGATCTTGGGTTCGAACCCTGGTGGAGCACAAAAAATATATACCTTTTATATATTCAAGTATGTTTTCCTCTGAGTTCAACAAATCATAAACCTTTGCCAAAGAGCGGTCACCAAAGGTTCATCCAGCCTAACAGCAACTGTGTCTTGATTAAACCCAATCTCGTAAAAAGTCGTAGAATGCTTGCATTCCATACCAAGAACTCGGGTTCGAATCCCGCTTTCCCGTTTTGGTGTTTATTTTAAACCCAAAATAAAATACTTGCACTGTTTACTCAGCCTTCACAAGAAATTAGAGCTATTCCGCTCTAGAACTGGGAAACCTCCACTTCACCTGAAGTGGTTGGCTTGAGGCCGGCCCCCTAATCTAATCTAATCTAATCTAAGTTGCAAGGATATGTTACATTGAAGATTCACATTACATGCATTCTCACAACCAGACACGTACAAGTTCGCGCTTGCACATGCCTCATGTGAACCTACAACATAAAAATCAAATCTCAAATGGACATACACCCTGCAACTCTTGCCGTCCTTCCCTGAGACAGGGGTGACATTGGCAAAGTGAACCATTTTTACAGCATGGGTGGTCAGCCGCATACCAACCTATAAGTCAAGGAACACCTAACCCTTAAAAATAAATAGGTCCCGAATCGCCAAGGTGTATTGTTAAAAATAGTTGTTTTGAAGACAAAGTACACAAAAAGGGAACTTTATTATTTATTTTCAAGTAAATAAATACTGTTTTTCATCGATTTATCATAAGCAGAAATATGTAATCTAAAAATGAAATTGATTAATCTGAAAAATGAAAATTGCATAAAAATCGACTGAAAATAGATTCGCAAGTCGATAATTTCCATTTTAAATTGACATGATTATTTGATAGCGCCAGGTGGTGGAGATTGTCGGTCCCTCATTAGAGGAATAATTATACGATCACGAAGTAATATACATAGGGGAACAGTGAACCTGAAAGAATAGGCGCTAAATCTCAAGTTTTACGTTTTTGCCAACTTTTTCGGAAAAAGGGTTGGTAAAGAATATAGACATGGCAAAAAAAAGAAAAAGAAGATATTTTTCATTCATGTGATGGATGAAATGAAATAGTTTGTAAGGACTGAGGGAAATGGCGGTTGATCTGTTATGTTGGCGGCTAGGACTGGAGTTTATTAAATTATAGTTTTACATTCTGTATTTGTTTTGATGTGTATACATATTATTATTTGAGATTCAAAAATGTATATGTTCCTTGACTTATAGGTTGGTGTGTGGCTGACCACCCATGATGTAAATTTTTTTTCACTTTGCCAATGTCACCCTGTTTCAGGGAAGGTCGACAAGAGTTGCAGGGTGTATTTTCATTTGAAGTTTGGGTTTTTATGTTGTAGGTTTACATGCGGCACATACAAGCGCGAATTTATACTTGTTTGCTTGTGAAAATGCATATAATGTGAATCCCCAATATAACATGTCTTTGCAACTTAGATTAGATTAGATTAGATGAATAAATGCGATCAATATATCATTTCACATATAGAAACCAAACCACACGTGTAACATTTCTCTCTCCCCCATACATACCCAAATCGACACACCATTACACGATGTTTTAAATTCAATTTGAATGCCAAACGCCCAAAAGTTGGCCACTTTTGACTTCAGGGAATTTGGGGAGCGCTCACAAGGTTGAATCATCCATCACCAAATGAGCCCCTCGCAGGAGGGCTTCGCAGAGTTTTTAGTATTTCAGGTTCTTTTTTTTGTTAGGATTACCAACCAACCCCCACAAGATAACATAAAAGTTTTCAGCCCCTTCCTAAACACGAATAGCTGTGGGTGGATTTTTGTTGAGTATCTCAAATATAAAATTTTAAGCTTAAATTCAACTATAGCGTTTAAAAAAATGTATGGCATTTAAAGAAGCGAATCTAGTGAGTGTTTTAGTGTAAATGCATTTTTGGTTAAACGCAATGAATGAGTTTAAACTTAAGGACAGGTGAGGTAGAAAAAGCCCTGAAGTTTTTCTGCAAAGCAATAAATCTTAAAAATAGATTTTTACGTCTTTGTATAAGGAAAGTGAAAAAAAAACTGTTTTTTTAATGAAAAGTAAAAGAAATAATGCATTCGTACAAATTTGAGTTTAATTTTTTTTTCTCGGCGGGAATACGTCACGCTTGTATGAGACTACGGTTTTTAGCAACCAACAATAAAATATCAGTAAGCATTTTACCTAGCAACCCGGTTGTGTGACGTCCCAATTTTGTCACTGGGGAAAACACAGTCGAATCATTAACAGCGCTTTATACCCTAAGCCTGTCGTTTTTGTTTCATAAACTTTATGGTTTTATAAAACAGTGACAGTTATGAAAAAAAAAAATTCCGAAATCATAAAAAATGCGGTAAAACGTGTTTTCAAAAAAAATGTTGGGACAGTTTTTAAGTATATTTTTTTAGAAACCTTTATTATTTTGTTTAATAATTATAATTATTAAACAAGCCTGATTTGTTTCATTCCTGCCACTCTTTTCCTAAGACAATAAAATTTAAGAAAAAAAAAGTTAGATTTTGGGTAAAAAGCACTCTTCTGATATTTTGACTTCCATGATGCTTCCAAGTAAAGAATTTCGTAAAATCTCAACACGGATTATTTCTTTGTATCGGACAGCACGTAACAACTCCTCCACATTCCCAAACGTTAAAAATACAGCATAGCTCCTTTTTTTAATTCCTGTGCAATTTTTCGTTTTTCTAACAGTAAAGTGTATTCAATTAAGAGTAATTTTGTTTTTATTGTTCTTTCAGACACTTTTCAACTCAAGTCTTATCTTTTATCCTGGAATCACTCACTTGACTGCTTGTCTAGATTTCATCCCCTCCTCAGTAGGGGTGAACTTTCATTATTCTGCTTATTGCGTTACTCTGTACTCCTAACTCGGTCTGTCTTTCATTGCATTCTGCACAGTGGAGCGACAAGGGTGTGAAAAGCTGACCAATTTTTTTTTTCTTTGTTTTTGTTAATCGATGAAGGAGTTTGTTTTTTCTTGTAAATGCAGAGAAAGAAGCAAATATTCTTATTTATCTATAATCTAAATTGCAAGGATATATTACGTTTAAGATTCATATTAGTAGACACGTTTAAGTTCACTTTGGATCTCCAACTTAAAAATAACCAAATAGCAAAATGTACAGGGTTGAAACAGGGGTGACATTGGCAATAAGCAATATTTTCTACTGTTTCATCAATACCTACTAGAATTTGCATTTAGGTTCATCTATATTTTACACCATTTCTATCTATTCATTTTTTTTGGTTAATCCTCAAACCATCGATATTTCTTATTGAATTGGATAAAAATTTAAGCATCTTTTATTTCAAAGGCCAAATTAAAGAATAGGTTTTTTTCGGTTATCATTCCAGTTATTAAATTTTCAGTCAATAATAGACTTAAAAACGACCGCAGATGCCAATAATACAACGTTAAAATTAAATATGAAATCAAAATTGACTTTATCGCTTCGCAGCAAAATGAAAGCAAACTACGAATAGTATTCTTGCCGTACTATTCTTACGAAGTAAATCTAAAGCTCATCTAATGGTAAAAGTAAATCCTCCAAACAGGATTTGTGGACTTTAAAGGTAAAACTTAATAGTTGCTGATTCAATGATTGGAGAAATCGTGGATCAAACATTTTATTGGGTGTAGCTTCTCATAGTAAGTGAACTAATTAAAAGGAAGCTCTCATGAATAACTTGTTTACAACAAGATTTTCACACTTTTGTTGTGCTTTCTCTCGTTAAAAATAGGAAAAAACGTGCATTTATCTGAGAAAACTGTGTATGCCACTTATTCGATATTACTTATAGGTTGGTATGAGGCTGACCACCCATACTGTAAAAAATGGTTCACTTTGCCAATGTCACCCCTGTTTCAGAGAATGTCGGCAATAGTTGCAGGGATTATGTTCATTTGAGGTTTGGATTTTATTTCTAAGTACACAATCAGCATTTGTAAGCGCGAACTACGTGTGTTTGTTTGTGGGCATACATCTGAGAGCTTTGAATGAATATATCCATTATCCTTGCAACTTAGATTATAAATTATAGACCTGTATCGTAATGATTGTAAAATAAGAATGCTGGAGATTACACAAAGAACTAAAACTTTACGATAAAATATCAATTTTAGGCTGTTTTTTTTTGGCTAGTTTGCCATGCAAGATACCCTTCTGTGCTGCAGTTTAAGGGCAGGAGTTGCACCCCTTAAACCTACCACTAAAAAAGCTTCCCTCGGCGTCACCCTGTGGTAATAAGCTTAAGTGGTGGCGGTTAGCTGAGGGGAGGGGGTGCGCTTATACCATGATTAAGAATGTCGCTCTAATTGCAGGAGAGCAACTCCCTTGTATGTGTACCTACTGCGCTTACTTTAAGTGAAGCTCGACATTGCTTAGCTTGGAAATAATAAACAAAGAGATCTCTTAGATATTAAGATGAGAGTATGCAGCTGACAATCTACAATGCTGTAGAAAATGGTTCACTTTGCCTATGTCACTACCGTTTCAAGGAAGGTCGGCAGGAGTTGCACGGTGCATTCCCATTTGAGATTTGGTTTTTATGTTGTAGGGTCACATGCGGCATGCGCAAGCGCGAACTTGTACGTGTCTGCTTGTGAATATGCATGTAATGTGAGAATACATCATGTGAGAGAGCTAGAGGACCATGGAAAGTTCCGGAAAGCACTGAAGACAACCAAATTTCTGGCATCATTTGCACAAGCGGCCTTGGAGTGACTACATCACGAAACGGCGCTATAAAGAAATCATCAACTCATAATCATCAATGTGAATCTCCAATGTAACATATCTTTGCAACTTAGATTAGATTAGATAGTCAACGACGTTAGCCATGTTGAAAGCACCGGTTCCCATAGATCACCGAAGTTAAGCAACATTGGGCGTGGTCAGTGCTTGGATGGGTAACCGCTCAGGTACACCGCGTGTCGTTGGCATCTTGGACCGGTCCGTAGTCCGTAGTGGCAACACTTCGGACTCGTAAATGGAAGGCTGTGGATTCGAATCCCGGCGAAGCACAAAAATATACCATTTATATTTCGAATGTGCTCTTCGCTGGGTTGAAAAATTCATAGACCTTTACCAATGACCGGTCACCAAGGGTCCATCCAGCCTTACAGCAACTGGGTCTTGCTTGAGTATTGGCGCTTTGTAGCGACGACCAAGCTCGTACACCTCTGCGGCACTACAACAAGTGTCATAGACCTCTAGAGTCTTTAGAATCTAGGGAGTCTCCCGCACAGGATTTCTTAAAAAAAAATATAAATATTATATTACATTTTTTTCTTGAATGAAATGAACAAACTTATAAGAATCGTGCAGGTAAGTTTTTTATTGCACAATCAACGCAACTAAGCTGCACATATATTGCAACCTCTTACCGACATAGCCCCGATGGGATGTTACGTAAAATAAAATGTGACATAGACTGACTTAGAGCACCATGCCCAAAGTAATATAAATTATCGACTAGAATAAAGTCTGTAGAAAGAAATCTTGACTGTTTTTATCCTGATTGTTTGGGACTAGCCCTTTCCTGATTGGCCTTGCAAGAGTACATGGATCTTGTAAGAGACGTGTAAGCTCTAAGCTTAAGATAATTGGATGAGCTGGAAGAAGGCATAAATATCTGAGCGCATTTATATCACTGGAAAAATGTCTTTCTAATTGGCTTTCTATTTGTAGTCATGGGCTCAGCCATAGACCAACACTGCTATTCAAAGACATTTAATTCTAGAATGATCCGCCGACTAAAGTAAATTTTTCATACAATCTATCTTCAATCTAAGTTGCAACGATATATTAAAATTTAGAACTCATATCAAATGCTTGTCCACCAACAGACACAAGTAATTTCGCGCTTACATATGCGGAATATCTACTTACAAAGTAAAATCCGAAACTAAAATAAACGTAAACCCTGCAACTTTTGCCGACCTTCCCTGAAACAGGGGTGACATTGGTAAAGTGAACCATTTTTACAGCATAGGTGGTCAGTCTCATAACAATGTATAAATCAATTTAATTGGTCTTCATTTGTAAAACGATCTTCCTTTTTGTTTATTTTTCTTCTAATCTAAACCGTAGTACCGGCAAGGTTTTCATTCTGGAGCAGACTAGCTAAATGTGTGTGAAAATAAATAGGTTACACACACAAAATACAAAATCGGCAAGAAATTGCAAGAAATTTTCAGATATTTTTTTTTAAGCATAAACAAATATTTAGATACCTTTGAACAAAGTTGTTCGTTTTGTTTTAATTAAGATGAATGGTTTTAAAGTTATTATATTTTAATGAACACATTTTTTTTGTGTGTTACTTAAGCTTCCTGTATTTTCAACAAAAAACCTTATATTAATTACTGGTTACGGTTTTAAACATGTATTTAAAGTTTATTTTTCAATAATATTTTGACCTCGTTCTGCTCGTACTTGTAAAAAAAATACCATAATTAGGACGATGTTGAGGTAGTTAATCTATAATCAAGTACAAAAAATACATCAAAACTTAATCACAGCGTCTTCCCTAAAATGTATGAAAACTGAAATCATCACTCGGGGTGCTGCTTTCGTTTCGATGTATTTATTGTAAACGCTCCGGTTGAGTCTGAACGTAAAAATTTTACTCCACCTGGCGTGATGATGATTATGCTTGCAGTAGCTTTTGTAAGGCTTACCCTCAGTAAAAGGATTTATTACTGAATCCGTATTCGTATGAGACAACGCAAAATTTCAATCGGTAACCGAAGCGTTAAGGAAATTTTGTATCAGTTCATATTCGAAAACCAAAATGAGAAGGTATACCTACTATTTAAAAAATAAATTTAAAAAAAAGTTTTATTTTCACAGATTAAGCATTTATTTCACCTCAAGTACTTTCGACTTTTTTTAACGTCATTTTCAACAATACACTAATTTTAGAGGAAAATGACGTAAGCAAGTCGAAAGTACTTGAGGTGGAATAAGCCAACCACTATGGTTCCTCTCTGAGCTCAAGAGCTCGGGTTCGAATCCCCCCGAGGGTGTCATAAATGATTTCCCGTGTCGGTATTTATTTCAAAAACCAAAGTACTGGCTAGGTTTACTCAGCCTTCACAAGAAATGAGTACTAGCCCCCTCGGGAGCTGGGAAACCCCCCACTTCACTGAAGTAGTTGGCGTTAGACCGGCCCCTTACCTGTAACAAATAATAGGTTCTACTCGCCACGTGCGAAATCCTTGGGGATAGCGCGACAAGGTGTTGCACTATATGCGCGTTAGTTGCGTTTACTCAGCCTTCACAAGAAATGAGTACTAGCCCCCTCGGAAGCTGGGAAACCCCCCTTCACTTAAGTGGTTGGCCGGCCCCTTGCATGTGAAAATAAATAGGTTCAAATAAACAAATGCCACTCCTTCGTGTATAACGCGTAAAAAAATTACGCTCGATCTGTAGCTTAGTTGAGACGCGTTTTTATTTGCGCATTCTAAAAAAAATAATTGTTCCAAAAAATCAATGTCGAAGGCAGTCGTATTCCAATGTATGTCAACGACGTTACCATGTTGAAAGCATCGGTTCCCATAGATCACCGAAGTTAAGCAACATTGGGCGCGGACAGTACTTGGATGGGTTACCGCTCAGGTACACCGCGTGTCGTTGGCATCTTGGACCGCTCCGTAGTCCGTGGTGGCAGCACTTCGGACTCGTAAATGGAAGGATGTGGATTCGGATCCCGGCGGAGCACAAAAATATACCATTTATATTTCGAATGTGCTCTTCGCCGAGTTGAAAAATTCATAAACCTTTACCAAAGACCGGTCACTGAAAGGTCCATCCAACCTTACAACAACTGGGTCTTGCTTGAGAATTGGCGCTTTCTACAGCGACGACCAAGCTCGCAGAGGGCTCTTGAGGTGTGATACACACAAAAACAGCGCTCACTAAATAAATAATCCTATTATTGTTATTATTATTCCAATCACAAGACATGCAAGTATTGAGGTAAAGCAAGTTTGTATTAAAGCAGGAGATCTGCGCTCAGAAATCTGTGTCAGTACATTGGCTATCGGATTTCAGTTGCACCTGCCTTCCCTCCAATACGTTATACGAGTAGGTACTACTATACAGCACAGCCTACAAACTGTAAACAATATTTTTTGCCTGCGCCTGGACGCGTTGTCGTGAACCTTTTCGGTGAATGAAACAGTTTTGGAAATAACAATTTTTTTGTGGTTGCATTTAACTGACAATGTTGAGATATTTATTGAGTGAAGAAATAATATTTTGCGGTAAATAATTGAAAAAAAACTTCTGTGTTTTTTTGTTATTCTAAAACGCTTCTAAGCTAAACAAATACAGTGTAACTTTTTGCCGCGTTTTCCCGAAGGGGTTGCATTTGGCAAGATGAACATGTTTATTTTTACAGGTAAGGGGGCCGCCCTTACGTCAACCACTTCAGGTGAAGTGAGAATTTCCCAGCTCCCGATGGGGCTAGTATTCGTTTCTGGACAAAAACTAGTAAGCCTTGCCGGTATTTTATTTGGGTTTGAAATAAACACCGATACGAGTAATCGTTTCTGACCCCCTCGGTGGGGTTCGACCCCGAGATCTCGGTATTGAATGAAAGCACTCTACCAACTGAGCTATCAACCGGACTACATTTATTTACATTTTATTAAATTACAATGTGACTTTCCTTTAATTCTGTCACAAAATTTGCATTTGATTATTCGTACGATACTTAGCCATGTTGAAGACGGTCAACGTACTGTACAACGGAGGTCAACAATACAGTCAACGACGTTAGCCATGTTGAAAGCACCGGTTCCCATAGATCACCGAAGTTAAGCAACATTGGGCGCGGACAGTACTTGGATGGGTGACCGCTCAGGTACACCGCGTGTCGTTGGCATCTTGGACCGGTCCGTAGTCCGTAGTGGCAACACTTCGGACTCGTAAATGGAAGGTTGTGGATTCGGATCCCGGCGGAGCACAAAAATATACCATTTATATTTCGAATGTGCTCTTCGCTGAGTTGAAAAATTCATACACCTTTACCAAAGACCGGTCACTGAAAGGTCCATCCAACCTTACAACAACTGGGTCTTGCTTGAGAATTGGCGCTTTCTACAGCGACGACCAAGCTCGCAGAGGGCTCTTGAGGTGTGATACACACAAAAACAGCGCTCACCAAATAAATCATCCTAATATTATTATTATTTATTATTATAACATTATGCCTAGAATTTTTTCCAAAAATATTTTTGTTATAGGAAATCATTTTTTTTTGTGTTCGCTTACTTGGGTTGATATCCGCTAAATATACTTGGATGTTTGAATCAAAATGAGCGCATACACGATTTTTTTAAATCGCTTTTATTACAGATGGCGTTAATGAGAATAAATGCAGATTAGAATCTAACTCAAAAGGTTGTCAATCACTGCTATTCTATGGTCAAAGGATTACAGGCACATCTGTTGAGCGATCCTGCATTTGGTTGGTTGAATACAAACCACCGCATCTCCCAATCTCACTAACACTACCCTAAGGCCTCACTACCACTTAGAGTGGTTTTTATTTAGATATTCAGGGAATAAGTAAATACCATTCTAAGCGCTAGTCACCACTAGACCGGTCCGTAGTCTAAACTCGTAAATGGAAGGTCGTGGGTTCGATTCTCGGCGAAGCAAAAAAAAAATGCCATTTATATTTTCAAATATGCTCTTAGCTGGGCTGAAAAACTCATTAACCTTTCCCAAAGACCGGTCACCAAAGGTCCATCCGGCCAACTTGGCCTTGCTGATGAATTGGGGCTTTCTTTAGCGACGACCAAGCTCGCAGAGGGCTCTTGAGGTGTATATATCTATAATCAATTATCTCAGCTGCAAAGCTATATTACATTTAAGATTTGTATTATATGCATTCCCATAAGTAGACACGTATAAGTTCGTGCTTACACATACCGCATGTGTACTTACAGTATAAAAACCCAATCTCAAATGAACATAAGCCTTGCAACTCTTGACGACCTTCCCTGTAATAGTTCTTTGACTATTGCGTTGGTGTGATGCTGACCACCCAAACTGTTAAAAATGGTTCGCTTTGTCAATGACACCCCTGTTACAGGAAAGTCGGTAAGAGTTACAGGGCTTATGAGGTGTGATCCACACAAAAATAACGCTCACCAAAACCATACTTTTATTGAATAGAAGTTTTAGGCTTACACAACCGGCTGATGATGCTGGAAAGATGTTTTACGTGATCTGTTGTCGTGGTCTGTAGTAAAAGGAGCTTTCGTAAGTTTCGTCCATGTCTACTATGAGTTTCTTCAGCTTGAAAGTGAAATGATGAAAACGTCCCGAAGCTCTAGCTCCCACAAACCAAGACAACAGATCCCGGAAAAAAATCCTCCAGCATCATCTTATTATTTTTATTATTATTAATATTAGTGAAGTGTTAGTAGGATTAGTGAATACGGGGTTACCTAAGTATTGTGTCTATAACCATAGCTAATACTGTGTACATATTTAGAAACTTGAGTATTTCAATTCTACATAGACTACAGGTGTGTGTATTTATATTTTGTGGAGAACACTTCAATATCCTTTTGAATAAATAGAGTATGCTCTGCTGGATTCGCAGGTTTCATCTTTCTTTTCAAATATCCTGTTTTCAAGTGGTGTGGAGGTCTTTGAGTACCTATCGATTTTGAAAATTGTAAAACTTAAAATATGGGTGGGTACTTAAATGAGGATAAAAAACGATACTACTTACATACATATTATTTTTTTTTTTCAGTTTCTGGTGTCGAAAGAAAATTTGACACTGACTGAATTGAAAATAATTTAATATTCATTGAACTCGTGATTGGAAGGTAGTGGGTTCGAATCTTAGTGGATCACAAAAACATTGAATTTATATTTTCAAAAATGCTCTTCGCTGGGTTGAAAATTGTCATATACCTTTACCAAAGACCGGTCACCAATAGTCCATCCGGCATGAGAGCAACAGGCTCTTGCTTAAGAATTGGCGCTATTTTTAGCGACGACCAAGCTAGCAGAGGGTTCTTGACGAGGACCACACAAAACAGCGCTCACTAAATAAATCATCCAAAATCAAGATGATTAGGTATCGAGGAACAATTTATTTCTTTCGGTGGATTTAAACATATTGTATGAAAATTTAGTTTCCGCTATCAATCAATATCTACTTACGATGATGATGATGAGTTGATGATATCTTTATAGCGCCGTTTCGTGATGTAGTCACTCCAAGGGCGCTGGTGCAAACGATGCCAGAAATTTGCTTGCCTTCAGTGCATTCCGGAACTTTCCATGGTCCTCTAGCTCTCTCACATGATGTGGCAGGTGGTTTCAGGCCAGAGGGCCGGCAACTGCAAATGCACGCTCTCCAAATATACATTCTTATGTTATTAAATCCTTTTTCGTATAACAGAACAAAGAGATTGCTTTGCAGCAAAAAAGTAACTCTAAATTGCTCTATTCTAGGACTAATGACATCATCTATTTAACGATGGGAAATTGTTGGTTGAGAATTAATCATAGTCATTCATTTTTGTCTATTTTGTTCCAGATAATAGAACTGAGGGCCCATGTGAATTAGTGACCATTATCTGCCGCCCTTCCTCAAACAAAGTGGTAAGCACCTAATCGAATGCTATTTCATAGTTTATTTCATTCAGAGTTATACGGGCAATGTTTTATTTATACAAACCTTAAATTAAAAATTCAAGGGTTTGTGTATTGACATCGTGAAGATTCGTTTTAAATTTGTAATATAAAAATTAAACAAAAAGTTGTTATTCAAGAGTTGATTTATTACCTCGAGCGCTTTCGGTGTTATCACACCATTATCAAGGTTGTTCTCTTAATAATGATGTGATAACTACTAAAATCTCTGAAATATAGGGAGTCTCCCGCACAGGATTCATTAAAAAAAACTATCCACATGTTTGACATAAATACATCATTTTCATTCAGAATAAAGTCTCTATGCTTACGTTGAAATTTCCAGGCCTAAAATAAGTTATTATGATTTTATGCCGGTTCAATTTAAAAGAAAAATTACATTAAACTGCGCTGGTTGCTTATACACAATTTATTTTAGATTTGGTTCAGATACTGAGTCACTTTACACATAAACAATGCAACTGTTGGTCGACTTCTAATGCTACAGAGAGTTGTGGCCCTTACTTTACAGCATAAACAAGGATAATTCTCGTTTCATTGAGAATTGGTTCATGCGAGACTTTACTTGAACATCCGAACAAACACTCGAGCACTCTCGAACAATACAACTACAAATTGTATGAGTGCCTAAGATTTTTTTTAATTTTAGAGAAATTTCACAGACACTACAAAAACATTAACACAGACAAGCCACAACACACAACTAGGTACATGTTGGTAATAATACTGAAGCTAATAGCATGCTTCGGGTGGCACTCTTTGTGGAATCTTTGCTGCAGTGTGGTAGGTATATATTTGGGCGCCTTCTAGTCCGCATCTCTTCAACTCGCACCTGTCGCTTCGACCTTTTTTTTCTGCACACACATACACTCACACGCATACACACACACACACACTCACACGCACGTACAAGAACACAGATGGTTTTCGCGGGCCGAAACCTGTACCCAAGTGTAAAATTTAATGTTTAAGCTCAACCAATGCGTATCGTCCTCTCAGTGCTTGTATGGCTTATCTATCATTCGATTTAAAGATGACCTTTCAATATAATTATCTTAAAAATCACATTTTGAGCTAAGAAAAAAATATATAAAACACGATTATTTGAGAGTAGTTAATATTTTTAAAATCAGTTTCCAAGCATTTATAAGACACATATAGGAACAGTACACATTTCTCATGTAAAATTACATCTGATGGACATAAGACAAACACTAAGGGAGCGAAGCTCGAATCGAATCAAATAACTTCTAATTTTTTTGGAAACAGGTAATCTGTACCTAAATTATTTTAAAAACAGATTTTAAAAATAAAGTAAACATAATGGACATTAAAAACCAAAAACACCGTTTTGGACTTATTCACTCTATGGGCTCTTAATAACTTTTATATTATATTGTTTTTCTTAGCAAAACCTTCAGTTACCCCAAGTATACTCGTACGTACGAGTATAACTTTGCGTATAAACTCAACAATAGCGTAAACCAAAAAGTGCACGGAAACCGAAATTACGCATTTAGTATACGTTTAAATTTTCACTTATACGTATGTACCTACATACTTGGGGATCAGTACTCGTAGTACGAGTTGTTTCACAATACTCGAAGTATCAAGTATTCGAGAAAAATATATGTGAACTTGAAAAGCACCCCTGGCGAAGTTTCGAAACTTTTTTTGCCCGAGGTGCTTTTCAAGTTCACATACATTTTTCTCGAATACTCGATACTTCGAGTATTGTAATAAAACTCGTACTCTTCGTGTACAGATTGTTTTTGACTGCGAAGCCTGTTTGTTTTTAAAGCGCCCAATTCCATATTATTACGCCAAGAGAAGTGGAGTTTCGTGTTTCTTCATAATTATTACCTGTAGAAGATTATTAAATGCTTCCTGATATTTTTTTTTTGTAAGAAAGTTATGTGTTTTATATCGTGCACCTGTATTTGCATTTAAAACAGTTATAAAAGACGTAAAATTGATTGTTAATAAAAAATATGTCTGCTTACATGATTGGTGTACGTTTATGTTTTCACATGCTGCATGCGTAGGAACTATCTTCTTAAAAAAAATTCCTATATAGAACATTTCTTGTCTTAAACTGAAATGGGGTAGCTTTGGCAAAGGCAATCATTTTTGCATAATGCTTCATCGACGGGATGTTTTAAGGAAGAGGCAAACTTATTAGTTTTGTTGTTGGTTGCTAACGACCCTAGTCACTTAGACCTGACATTATTTGTCTTCCAAGGAAAAATCAAATATATAATTTTGTGCCGATTCCATTATGGTAACTAAGATATCTACAATATTTTTATAATGCATGCCCACAAGCAGGCACATGTACTCACAAAACAAACCTAACCTCACATTACCGTAAGCTTTGCGCAACTCCTCCTGTCTTTCCCTGATACCAAGGGTGGCGTTGGCAAAAGCAAACAAAGTTTTAATAGCGTGAGGGTCAGCCACATCCCGACTTATTGGTCAAGTAACCTAAAACAAACAGGTTCCCCAATTATTTACAAAATCGATCAGTCTGATATTTAAAGAAAAACTTGTCAGTCCAGTTATTTATTCAGATAGTGTGAAAATTATATAAACCGATTTTTTTTGAGTTATCACGTATTAAATCCGAAATGACGCACTTTCGATTGTAATTTTCGCAAGGCAATTATTGACAGCAATTGGGCTATTAAGCAATTAAAATGACATTTCAGAAAGTGTCGCCATATTTTTCACCAAACTCAAGGTGTAATTTTTTTATGGCGTTTATGGGTAAACAAGAAGGTATCGATTATTTTCAATGTAACGAAAATTGACATAATGATTCTTTCTGTTTATTTTATTCAACATGGTTCACTTTTTCCAGTGCCACTTCAGTTGTAATAAAAGCGGCAGGAGTGACGTTTTTTGTGAGTACACATGCAGCATGTGTAAGCGTGAACTTTCACGTGTCAGCTTATGGACGTGCATTAAATATAAGCTTTAACCGGTTTTTGGTAAAGGTTTATGGTTGGTGTTTTTCAACCCAGCGAAGAGCATATTTGAAAATATAAACTTTATATGAAGATGAAAAAGAATGAATGATGATAGACTCACGAAGTATATTATATACAGAGGAAGAGTGGAAGGAAAAAGAGGTAAGGGAAGACCGAAAAAGTATGGAGTGATCAGATTGAGGAGATTATGAAAGAATGGGATGTACAAAGTGAGCGTAAAAGAAGAAAATGCATGAAAAAGGTGGTGGATATGAATGAATTGAAAGAGGTATGTAAGGATAGGAAGAAACGGAGGCAGCTCTGCAGAGGCTCTGGCCAACCTTAGCGGAACGGCGACCGAGCTAGAGTTACAGTTACAGTATATATTTTTTGTTCTCCGCCGGGATTTGAACCCACACCCTTCCACTTACGAGTCCGAAGTCGCTGCCTTAGTTCTTGTTTACCGTATACGCCATTGAGAAAATTTAACATGAACAATGTTTGCATGTGTACTGGACCAATGTGTCTTATGAAAACAAGAAATTTATTTAAAAAATATTTAAAAAAACTCTCACATTATCGAGTTTTACGGGTTTTCTTAGCTCAGATTGTGTAGAATTTGATTCTTAAGACAACTGCATGAAAAGTTATATTTTACAAGATTGGCGTATACGATAAACAAGAACTGGAGGAGCGAAGTGTTACCACTGGACTACGGACTGGTATAATCATCAAAATTCGATAAAAAAAACTAGTAACGCGATACGCATTTCGAATCTGAAACCGCAACATTTTATACTGACAGGTGTTAAACTAAAGTCACTTTAAACTAATGTCCGTGGTTTTGAAGGGCAAATTTCGTCAGGCCGATCAATCTTGACTAGCTAGCCAGGTGCCGTCTGCGGTCTAAGGTTTCAGTAACAAAAAAAGCTCTATAAAATATGTGGCTACCTGAAATTTTTAATTTGTGTATAAATTTGATTTAATTATTCCACTAAATTGTGGTTTAGGGTGAATTGGATTGACCAGGGTTTTAAGGAAAAAAGTTATAGCTTGTTTAACTTTCAGTTGTGTTTCTGTGACAAAATTAAACTGAAGATATATTCTACCTACATGTTCATATTGAGTTTTCATGAGTATCGTGTAGGTAAAGAGAACGGTTGTTTTCTCGATAAATCTACCTACCAACAACCGTTCTCCTGATAATGGTTGTTCAGTTTGTTCAACAGTTGTTCTCTTGATAATGGTGTGATAACACCAAAAGCGCTCAAGGAATAAAATCAACCCGTATAGCAAACCTTTTTTTTTAATTATTATGGTTCACTTTGCCAATGTCACCCCTGTTTCAGGGAATGTCGGCAAGAGTTGCAGGGCTTATGTTCATTTGAGGTTTGGATTTTATTTGTAAGTACACAATCAGCATTTGTAAGTGCGAACTACACGTGTTTGTTTGTGAGCATACATCTGAGAGCTTTGAATGAATATATCCTTGCAACTCAGATTATAGATTATAGATTAAAATTAAATAAATGATAACGCAACTAAGCTTAGCATATAATGTAACTTCTTGTCTACATTATCCCCGAAAGGGTCGCATGTGGCGATTCGGGACCTATTTACTTTTACGGGTAAGGGGACCGGCCTCACACCAACCACTTTCAGTTGAACTTGGTGTTTCCCAGCTCCCGGGGAGCTCTCATTTATTGTGAAGCCTGAGTAAATCTTGAGATCGTACCCTTGCTCTCGGCATGGAATGCAAGCATTTTACCAATTGAGCTATCGACCTTTTTATGAGCTTGGTCATCGTCGCTACAAAGCGCCAGTTGCTGTAAGGCTGGATGGACCTTTGGTGACCGGTCATTGGTAAAGTTTTATAAATTTTTCAACCCAGCGAAGAGCAAAGTGGAAAATATGAATGGTATATTTATTGCGCTCCGCCGGGATCCGAACCCACAACCTTCCATTCAGAGTCCGAAGTGTTACCACTGAACTACGGCCCGGTCAATTATGATGAATTAAAATATATTCCTCTCACGGACATTTGTTTATTTCACATTTTATATTTAGACTCTTCTTGCTTTTAATATGACAGGAAATCACCGTCTTGTACATAGCTGTCTATATTTCATTACTTCAAGTATAACACTTACGTTGAAACTCAAACAAAGCGTTTAATAAAGTATGTATTGTCACTAAAATAGCGATTATAGTGAGCGTATTAAATTCAATACATTTTTGTGTTCAACTTTTAACAACTTAGGTTACTGATGGAGACAATTTACTCCAAGGTTGGTTTCCTGCTTATTAAGATTCAGGAAGATACCTTGGCGTGCGGAAGATCTGCACCCTGAATTTCTAATGCCCTCCCATCTAGAACACGGCTGTGGGTTAATGGTTAACGCTCCAAAAGGTACATGGTTCATATAGATATTGGACGTTAAAAAAATCTGTTTTTTTTTCATTCACTAATTCACCAACCTATTTTGCCTGGCTAGGAACAGGTATTCACATTAGTAATTAATAATTAATTACTGGATATTTTAATGATTTTTTAAGGTTTTGTCATGTGATGTTATGTCATGTGTTGTTTTGTCACTGTGTCTTTCTATCATGGAACTTTTTTCTATATTTTATTTAATATGCAGATGGTCGTTTTCAACACTAAAAATTTTGGACTTTCCAGTGAAATATAATTTTTCAATTTTTAGCTAACCTTCATTAGGAATATAAACTAATAAAGTGTATTTTAAAAAGTGATTGTCAATGTCATGGACATCTAATATATATCTGCTTAATCTATGTCCATATAATCAATGTGACAATGTATGAATAAAATTATTAATTTAGATTGTAATTCGATACTTTTGTTTACACGAAAATTCTCAGTAAAAAATAAGCGTACACAGTTACAGTACATTGCAAAAAAGGTTGTCAATTGATGGATTAAATTACTATGTTGTTACGTATGTGTGATTGTGTGTTTTTATTTGTGTGAGTGTGTCTCTAGATGTAAGTGTTTCAATAATTTTACTTGTATTCGTTCGATGGTGAGAGCATTCGCTCGAATCTTCTAAGTAAGAATATTCTAGCTTGATCTGGCGTGTGTCAGAATAACCCTTGTACACCTATAAATAGGGATCGCGATGCTTTGAAGGAAGACTTGTATAAGAGACGCCGAGATGAACAGTATCAAAGCCGGTGAGCGAGATAGTAAAAAAGTTTACTGTGAACCAAATGCGCGCGAAATCTTAAAATAAATTGTGGGAAAAAAATTCACCGAAGTTTCTATTAAATTGAACGCGTAAGGTAAACAAAATATAATATTTCACAAAAAAGTTCTGAATTCTCTAGAGTCTAGAGTCTAGATGATAAACCTGGGCTGGAAGTTTCATCACCATGCCAATTCTATCTACCGAATATCAGTAATATTTGTATGAAGACCTGCCAATCCAAGATGGTCGTAAGTGAATAGCTGATTATTATTCTTCATACAAATATTACCGATATTCGGAAGCTAAAAATTACCGTGGTGATGAGACTTCCTGCCTAACTATTTAAACATGAACGATTTATTTGGTGAGCGGTGTTTTCGTGTAAATCCCACCTCAAGAGCACTCTGCGAGCTTGGTTAACGCTACAAATCGCTAATTTACATTCAGCAAACCCATGGCTCAACTGCCACCTACCGTGAATTTTACTTTTCAGTGAAACGATAATACATAGATCAGCTATTGATCAAATGAGTTGTGTATAACCCTGAAAGTGTCTAAAGAAGAACTAAAAGGTTTTCTGAAGTATAAAATTTCAGGACATTTTTTCTCTAGCTGTGTCATCTAAGGATGAACCACGGATCATCCAGACGCGTTGTCTCGTTGAAAGCCGCGAAGGCTGAGTACACCTTTGGGCGTCAAAAAGATTGTAAAGCTCGTTCGTGCACAAAGGGCGAGACAACTGAATACTGCATGAAGCAGGAACGTCTTGATAGAGAAAGCTACATAGCTGACGATGTTCGTACATGTATGCTGAGGAAAAAATATAAGAGATTCTTCTATGTTTAAAGAGCTACTGAAATCATAATAAATTAAACAAAAAGTTCGTGATTACTTATACTGCATGTGTACGTATTGCGTTCACTATAATCTAAGTTGCGAATATGTATTACACTTAAGATTTATATGAAACTCTGACTCTCAAATGTTAGCATATCTATGCAACTTAGACTATAGATTATTACCTTGACTGATAGGTTGGTATGAATTCCTAGACTGATAGGTTGGTATGAGGTTGACCACTCATACTGTAAAAAATGGTTCACTTTGCCAATGTCACCCCTGTTTCAGGGAAGGTTGGAGTTGCAGGGCTTGTGTACATTTGAGATTGGGTTTTTTATATTGTAGGTCCACATGCGGCATGTGTGACCGCGAAATTATGCGTGTCTGCTTGTGGGAATGCATTTAATATGAATCTTAAATGACACATATCTTTGCAGTTTAGATTTAGATTTAGACATTAACGTGTATTTGTATTTTAGAAAAAATAAAGGTTAGATACAAGGCAAATGTAAGTTAAGGGTGCCCTATAAAAGCTTGGCTTATTAGACCAAATCGTAAAGTTTATTTCTTTTCCCTCACCCACTAGAGCCTACAATAAAATGCCCTCCCTTAACCCTTCACTTTATGACCTCTGCTGCTGTTACGAGGGTCATTTTTATATTTCAGAAATAATTTTTATGTTGAGCCCTGTATTTTATTACTGATTGTGAAAGATACATATCACGGTAAGCAGTTGCACGATTAGTGCAGCTTTGATGCGATGCATTAGTAAAGTCATGTGTGTACATGCTGTTTTAAGAAAAATTGAGATTGAGAACTGAAATTGAGACAAGCCCTTCAACTTTTACCACCATTCCTGAAACAGGAGTGACATTGGTAAATACGGTGTAAATACGGTGAACCATCATAAATAAAAAAATCGTAATGTCGCCCTAAAGGTACTGAAACTGAAGGTACTGAAACTGAAACAGTGCAGATTCACTGATTGATAAATCGTGGATAAAACATTTTATTGGGGTTAACCGGGTGGTCGACCGGTCCGTAGCTCAGTGGTAACACTGCGGACTCTGAATGGGAAGGTTGTGGGCTCGATTCCCGGCGGAGCACAAAAAATATACCATTTCTATTTTCAAATTTGCTCTTCGCTGGGTTGAAAAATTCATAAAACCTTTACCAATGACCGGTCACTAAAAGGTCCATCCAGCCTTACAGCAACTGGGTCTTGCTTGAGTATTGGCGCTTTGTAGCGACGACCAAGCTCGTACACCTCTGCGGCACTACAACAAGTGTCATAGACCCCTAGAGTCTCTCGAATCTAGGGAGTCTCCCGCACAGGATTTCTTAAAAAAAAAAAAAACTTCTCATAGTTCAGAATTTGCACACTTTGGTAGTGTTTTCCCTCGTAGAAAATGGGAAAAACGTTGCATTTATCTGAGAAACCCATGTGAGTTTAATGCGCAACTTGTTCAGTTTTACCTTTAATGTATCGACATAACAAAACAAAATAATAAAAACCGTTCATATGACTCTTACATCCACGCATTGAAACGAATCAATGGTGGGTTATCTGCAATGTTGGTGGATCTATAATCTAAGTTGCAAAGATATATTAACCTTTAAAGCTCATATCAAATGCATGTCCACAAACAAACACGTGTAGTTTGCGCTCACAAGTGCTGAATGGGTATTTACAAATAAAATTCAAACCTCAAATGAACATAAACTCTGAAAATTTTGCTGACCTTCCCTGACACAGAGGTGACATTGGCAAAGTAAAATATTTTTTACAGTATGGGTGGTCTGCCTCATACCAACCTATAAGTCAAGGATAGTTTTTTTAATTTGTTTAATTGTCAACCTACAAATTTATTTCATTAATGTTGTATAGTTAATCGTTTATCAACATTTTTGTAACTTGACTTGAGGTAGACCACCCACACGGTAAAATTTGGTTTATATTTTGTATTGTTTGTGTATTAACACTGTGAAAATTCATATTGTTTAATTTTATAATTTTTTTTAATTTTTTGATTAATTAAAAACACTGTTTATTTTCACGGATAAATTTATTCAATAAGATTAAAATCTTTAAACAAATTACTAACGTTTTCGACCTAGAAGGTCATCATCAGGTATGATTATTGATTCAAGATTCAATTCAATAATCATACCTGATGATGACCTTCTAGGTCGAAAACGTTAGTTATTTGTTTAAAGATTTTAATCTTATTGAATAAATTTATCCGTGAAAATAAACAGTGTTTTTAATTAATCAAAAAATTAAAAAAAATTATAAAATTAAATTTGGTTTACTTTGCCAATGCCTCTTCTGCTTAGGGAAGGGCGATAAGAGTTGCAGGATAATTTTTCAAATGAGGTTTGGGCTGTTTTTATGTAATTATACATTCAGCATGTGCTAGCTTGAACTTACACGTGTCTTTTTGTGAACAATATGAATAATATGAAACTTAAATGTTAATATATCTTTGCAACTTCGATCAAATGGAGTAAGTAAAGGCTGTGTTTATAGTCCCCTTGCTTCATCTAAGGTACGATTTATCCACACAGCCAGTCCCCCGATGAAAAGGCTTGTTTGCTATAGTATTCAACCATTCATGTGGAATGAGGCTGTTTTTTTCGTTGAGTGAAATTAATTTGCGGCCGGTGAGTTATTTATGGACCAAGGGCAAATGTTTTGGGAGGTAAGTTATTCAAATAAAAATCCTCCCCTGTGTTTTTTTCAGGAGGGAACTTTCAACCGCCCACTGTTCTACTGAATTTATGAATGAATCATGACAGCTTTGAAGTTACAAAAAAAGTTCAACAAAAAAAAAATTGCAGTTGAACCTTCCCTACACACGAAAATTTATGCTCCATTGGTTTTGCGACCAATAGGTTTGTAGAAAACTTACTTAAATGTTGTACAAACTTGGTTTATATTTTTTGTGTTCCGTCTGGATTCAAACCGATGACCTTCCAGTTTCGAGATCGAAGCATTACCACTAGACTACGGACCGTTCATTGCACTTTGTGCTTCCTTTTTTTCCAATTCATTCAGTTTTGAAAAGTGAACAACCATATATGTGCTGAGGGTCCTTCTGACACATACATACAGGACGGGTACGAGGAGGGTTTGAGCATATTGCTTAATTAATTGAAGGTTTTCTTGTAGTCTACACATTTTTCAGTCCATGGCTAACACCCCTTCAAATAAACACGTGTAGTTGCGAATAAATCCACGAGGAACCCTTTAACAATGGGGTCGGTACATATAGCAAATACTGGAAGGGTGGTTCCATGTTTGCATGTGATTTGTTCCACCCTCTGTTAAAGCCGCGGCTATAAATCAATCTGGAAGGTTTCAGCAATCAACTGAAAATGGTAAAATTACTAGGTATTAGATGGAATTCATGAAATTGTTAAAAAATGTGAAACAGAATCTATCACATCAAAACGAAACTATAATCTAAGTTGTGAATGGCAATGGACATAAGCGATTCCTGTTTAATTATGTGGGTATGCATTTCGTCCCCCCAGTTCTTGTTTGCCTTATATACCATAACTTGTCTTAAAAATCACATTCTGCATAATTTTGGCTACAAAAGAAACGTAAAACACGGTAATGTGAGAGTTCTCTTAAATATTTTCAAAATCAATATCCAGTTTTTATAAGATACATGCGTGCAGAGCACAGACAAACATTGATTTTATGAAATTACGTCTGTTGGAAATAAGGCAAATAAGCACTAAGGAGATGATTTTCCTTTCCTGAAAGATAATTTTATTCTAGTAAGTACTTTTGTAGAAAACACATTCTTTGTTAAAATGTGATACATGTATTTTGTTACCCTTTTACAAAGTTTTTTTTAATACAAACTGCACTAAGCAATTGTATTTTTACCCTGTTGTATTGCATTTCAATTTGAAGCCCGCATTGCATTCGCAGATGCATTTTGTATTCTTTGTGTGGGTACGTCAACAAAATGCCCATTGACAGAATATCCACCGACATAACGTCTATTGACAAAATTCCTCACGACAAAATATCCACGCGACAAAATGTACACGTGACTAAATTTCCACCGACATAATGTTCACCGACATAATATCCACGCGACAAAAATATGTAGTACACGCGAAAAAATTTACACGTGACTAAATTTCCACTGACATAATGTTCCCCGACATAATATCCACGCGACAAAATGTACCCGCGATAAAATGTCCACGTGACCAAATGTCCACCGAAATAATGTCCAGTGAAAAAATGTCCACCCGACGAAATGCCCACTGACAAAAAGGCCACCGATAATTTTCTTTTGAAATGTCGTAAAAGATTCAACTATTACATGATGTTGTACTTAGTCGGTGTTGTAGCCCAGGGGGCCAAGTGAGCTGATCTTTCTAGCGTATTTGGAATAGAATAACGTTGGTTCGATCCCCGCCTGGGTCATTTGACCATAACTTTG
This sequence comes from Agapetus fuscipes, assembly GCA_951799405.1. Lineage (NCBI taxonomy): Eukaryota > Metazoa > Arthropoda > Insecta > Trichoptera > Glossosomatidae > Agapetus > Agapetus fuscipes. Next base: position 13,029,585 of record OX637349.1, on the reverse strand, counting down.
ACCCTGGTTCAACATATGTTATTGGGTAAATAATTCATTAAAATAAACTTTAATGAATTATTAATTTATGATACTAATATCTGTTTCGGGCCACGCAGAATAGGTTGGTAAAAACATTTTGTTGGTGGACATTCTGTCGCGTGAACACTTTGTCACGTGGATTTTATTGGTGGGCATTTTGTCAATGGACATTGAATCGGTGGATATTCTGACAATGGACAATTTGTCGTTACACGCTTTATGTGTGTGTTTTTTCACATTTTTTTATTAAAGTGAATGCTATTATCTGCCGGTTGCGACCTGCAGTAGTGGAAGCCTTGATTACTTTGTCATGATTTAATAATTCATTTTAGCAAATAGTCGTTATATATGATACGGGCTGTATAATACGTGAAGTTGCATTTTGAAACATTTCTTTAAGCTTTTTTTTAGATTTTTGAAGAGGAATAGTCCGGTCGATAGCTCAGTTGGTAGAGTGTTGGCATTCTACCCCGTGAGCTTGGGTTCGAATCCCACCAAGGAGGGTGTCAGAAATTATTTCCTATTTCGGTGTTTATTTCAAACCCCATATTAAAAATACCGGCAAGGTTTACTCAGCCTTCACAAGAAATGAGTACCAGCCCCTCGGAAGCTGGGAAACCCCCACTTCAACTGAAGTGGTTGGTGGAAGGCCGGCCCCCTTACCTGTAAAAATAAATAGGTTCAACTCGCCACATGCAAAATCCTTGGGGATATCGCGACAAGGTGTTGCACTATATGCTTGTTAGTTGCGTTTACTCATCCTTCACAAGAAATGAGTACTAGCTCCCTTGGGAGCTTCGGGGATAACGCGGCAAGAAGTTACACTTTGTGTGTAGCTTAGTTGCGTTTGGTTGCGTTTATGCGATTCACCAACCTTTTATGTCTGTCCACTGTCCAGTTGTCTTCATACGAAAGCAAAAGCTTGTAGAAGGCGGCAAAACGCAACACTTAAATCTTAAGGCGTGTTATAAAGCTTTTTTTTACATTTTTAGCTTTTTTTCGTGTGTGCTGTATTTTGGATTTTTTTTTTGCTTTTTTCTTACAGAACTGTACATTGTTTAGGTTCAATACTCAACATTTTTTCAATAATGTCAATACTTTTTGAGTAGGTATAGAAAAACTGAAACAACTAAATGAATTAAATTTTAATAAAATCAAAGAACACAGTTTTTCCATATTTACTCAAAAACTATTGACATTATTGAAAAAATGTTAAGTAATGAACCTAAACAATGTATAGTTCTGTAAGTAAAAAGCAAAAAAAAAAAATCCAAAATACAGCACACACGAAAAAAAAGCTAAAAATGTAAAAAAAAACGCGTTTTTTTTAAATATTTTTTTGTGGTGGCAATTCTTAAGTTATATAATATTTTGTTTAAGCTTTATAATTAAGATAAAAAATTAATAAACATGCTTGATTTTTTTCATTACTGTAACTATTTTGCTAAGACCATAAAGTGTAAGAAACAAAAATGGCAGATTTAGCTTTATAACACGCCTTAAATAGTGCCTTAGCAACCAATAACTTTTTTGTTGTTGTCTTTTTTACGTTTAATAACTTATGTTTATAAAGCTACAAAGCGCTTTTTATTTTTGGATTGTCGATCAATTTTTAACAATGAGAAAAGTACATTTTTGATTTACCTACACGAAACCCAGAAAATAGATTAAAATACAATACTTCTTTGTTATAATTCACATGAGTTTTTATTTTACACCCATAAACATTTAAAAAAAAACCGTGTAAAATGTATTTAAATTAATGTTTATTATATTTAATACAAGGTTATGAAATCATAAATATTTAAAATTGGTAGACAGTATAGTTCTTAACCAAGTACCATTAAACCTACTAAAATTCTTATTCAAGTCTTAACTCCATATTTTACTCGTACGTATTTTATACCTGAATTCCTCTTTGTAAACTGCAAGGAATTTTCCTGCAAAGTCTTTAGTGCAGACTTCATCCGAATTTTCATGCGGTATCAGACATCGCTTATGATAATCTGAAGTCAAAAGGGCTTTACCATGTTATGGAAAATATACAAGCAAGCCCGGATTCACCCTTCTGGGGCCCTGGTACGCGTAAAGCCCCCTATATGCCCCCCTCCATGATAATTATCCTCACCGTTCTTCCCTATTTTTTCACAACGCAAAAGATGGAAATCTATAATCTATAATAATCTATAAGCTAAGTTGCACATATATATTACATTTAATATTCCATATTGAACGCATTCCCATAAGCAGACACGTATGAGTTTGCGCTTACACGCGCTGCATGTGGATCTACAATTTAAAAACCCAAATCTCAAATGAACCTAAGCACGGCAACTGTTGCAGATCTTCCCTCAAACAGGGATGACATTTGAACAGTGAACCATTTTTTTACAGTATAGATGGTCAGCCTAATACCAACCTATAAGTTCAAAGCTTAACTATATTTTCTTCTAAAAACTAATAATAATAATAAGAACTAAAATATCTTTTCCGCAAAAAACATTGAAATGTATTCCATACTGGTCACGTTTTCCTTATAAGATTTGAGCCTTAAAGATATTTTGGTTTTATTGTATTTTTAAATACTTTCTATTAAGACTGTCATCGAAGTCTCTTTGATTGCAAATGCCGGCAAAGTCCTGGGCACTGAAAAAATTAACAATCAGTTTTTTAGCTCTTGCCCTGGTCCAGTCGCACCACTCGAACCGCCCTAAATTCGGGCCAGTAATGCGGGTCTTCGGGAAAAGCTGCGTCGAGCCTAACTTGCTTTTTACGATACATCAAAGATGAGCCTTTCACGCTGAACAAATATTTGTATGAACAGAATAAGGCTTTGGGAACGGGCTTACAAAATTTTATCCGATTACGCGGATAAAAATCTCATATAAAATGATATTATAGAGTTCAATGCATTGAATTACACACACTTCATGGTCTATAATGTAATTTGTTTTTTCTTTTTATAATCTATAATCTAAGTTGCAAAGATGTATTGATATTCAAAACTCATATCAAATGCATGCCCACAAACAGACACGTTTTAGTTCGCACTTACAAATGCTGAGTGTGTACTTACAAATTCAAAGTAAACCTCAAATGAACATAAGCCCTACAACTTTGCCGACCTTCCCTGAAACAGGGGTGACATTGGTACAGTGAACAATTTCTTACAGTATGGGTGGTCAGCCTCATACCAACCTATAAATCAAGGATTAACCAAGGACCCTTTAACGTTGTAAATTCGTATTTCATAGACGTTTACAAAAAGTAAACACGCGTTAGTTTGCATTTACACATGCTGTATTTGTACGTAAAGAGTCTATCCCATTGATACGAATTTAAGGATAAAAAACATGTGTTTTAAGATCAGTTAAATTTTATGTTAAAATTTGGTGTTTGACGTAGAGCAGGTCCCTTACCTGTGACCTGAAAAATTTGATTTATTTATAATTTGTTTTTCAAAGGAATTCAAAGAAAACACTGTTTATTTTCACTAAAATTTATTTAGAAAGATTAAAATCTTTAAAACAAATTACAAACGCGTTTTCGACCTAGTAGGTCATCATCAGGTATGATTACAGTAAAAGAAAAATTTGAGTACAATAATGAAACAAATCACATACTACCAGTGCTAGTTATACAAAATTTGAAGCAACGAAGATCTACGTAGAATGTTTTTTTTTAGTGGAAAACTCTTTTAAGGCGTTGAAAAAGTCAAGGATTTGCTGTTTGAAAATGACATCATTTATTTGTAGTTAGAATTCCTTTTTTTACAGTTTCGTTGATAAAAAGAAAGAAAAGTAAGCCAAAAGATCTATTACAACAAACTACAATCTATTTTTTGTGTACTCCTTGAATCTTGTTATACTTTCAGGTTTCAACTTTAAGTCGTTGTTTGATTTTTAGTTTAAATAGAGACTTTTCTGAGCACAATGCGCTTTCTTAATTCTTTGCGGCTTTTGCGGTATTCATGAAAGCACAAAGAGCGACCTAGTTTTACGGAAATTCTATTTAAGCTTTAGAGTAAATCTGTGTCTAATAAAATAAGTTTAAACAAGACAAACATAAGTAGGTAAACAAACTGTTTAAATTTTTAATATAGGCAAACCTCATCTGGATTATTTACTGCTTTGTATTTACGTTCAATACCTTACATTTTCATGTTTATGCCGCTTGGGCTGTTAGAATTATGTATGATGAATATACATCAAGAAAAAGAAGAAGTGTATATGTAAGTGTGATTCGTTTACATGTAAAAGTAAATATATATTGTAATCCTCAATCCCGTTTCGGTGTTTATTTCAAACCCAAAATAAAATACCGGCACGGTTCGCTACAACTTCGAAAAAAATCTGAGCTAGGGCATCTCTACTTCGACTGAAATGGTGGACGTAAGAACAGGTCCATTACGTGTAAAAGAGATATGTTCCACATGCTAAATGTGATCCCTTCGGGAAATACACGGTAAGACGTTGCTCTATATGTGCAGAGCATAGTTGCGTTGCACACCTCAGTGCTACCTACCGGCTTCAGCAATCTTCTTCTTTTGAATCTTGTTTCTCATCACTGAGGGTTGTGACCCTTGTGGAAGCAGACACTCTTCTCCAGTTCTCTCTTGACTGCGCTGCCTACAACGCTCCAGAAATAAAGCGGTAAAAGTTGCACACTAAAATATGCAGCTTAGAAATAATTAGATTAAACTGAATGCGCGTGCATACTTTGTGGCACGTATACGGAGAGAAACTTTTCCAAAATTAATCCAATTCGCAGGGCTGCAGACCGCCCTTAAATCTCCCACCCCCTTCGGTACCCTCATTAAGCTCTGCGCGTTATTTTTCTCAAACCAAGCCAAAGGGATTTCCCCCTATCCCCCAGTTCTTCCTTTTCGGGTAGTTTTCATGCAATTTACTTTTAAGCCCTGCCAGCCTAGAGCTTCCTCCTGTGGTAAGGACCCTATATTTTTCAACGACACTCTGAATAATTAACGGCTGAAAGACAATGCAATTTTTTCTTACAGCCCGATTTTAATTTGAACAGTTTTTCACTTGGGAAAACTCGATAAAGAGATTTTATTAGATTCAGGTTTCAACGGAAATAAAAAAGGTATGAATGTGAAATAATTATACATAATCAATCAGTTATCGGAAGCAATAGGAAGAAGAGCAAAGAACAAGCGATTGACGATGGATCTGAGAATGCCGGTACACAATGGCATATTGTTACCGACTTTGATGTATGACAGTGAATGATAGCGATTGAGTAAAGTATGTACGGTGGAAATGAAGCATTTGAAAAGCTTGACAGGAAAAACTCTGAGGGATAGAGTTAGGAATGAATGGGTAAAAAAAGAATGTAATTTGAAAGAGGATGTGAAAGTAAAGGTACAAAAGAATGTGATGAGATGGTTTGGGCATGTGGAAAGAATGAATTATGATAGACTGACAAAGTATGTATACAAAGAAATGGGAAAGGAAAAAGAGGAAAGGGACGACCGAGAAAAGTATGGAGTAATCAGATTGAGGAGGTTGTGAAAAAATGGGATGTACAAAGTGAGTGTACAAAAAGAAAATGCATGAATAAGGTGATGGATATGAATGAATTGAAAGAGGTATGTAAGGATAGGAAAAAATGGAGGCAGCTCTGCAGAGGATCTGGCCACCCCAAGCGGAATGGAGACAGAGTTACAGTTACCTTTGGGAATATTTGTTTGTACGAGTACTTTCCAGTGATATAACTCAATTTATAAATCTCTTAAAACGCATTTTAGTGTACAGCTACTTTTACACATAAAACTCCACTATTTCACACAAAACGCATCCTTGGGACTCGAACCCAAAAGAGCTTAATGTCGCACATACTACTCAACCACCGTCACAGCGCCTGGAACGAAGTTCCAATTAATTTTGGCAAATATTTCACGCATACCGACCCCGAGGCGAAAAAAAAATTTGGAACGTGCCAAATTCGCGAGCCGATAATTTGGTTGATAAATAATTTGACGAGGATGCGGACCGTGCACAAATTGTCGCATGTTTTTGCAAATTGCATAAAATATGTTTTGCCCCCTAATTCCGTTACAGAATTTATACTATACCGATAGATTTATTGTGGTATTGCAGAGACGGCACTAATTACAGCGAAAAAAAATATGATGTCACTTGGCCGAATCGCTAGGGAAAAAGCTTAGTTATATATATTATATAAATATATATATTTAAATATATTTTTTTATTGTGGCAAAATAATGCTAATTGAAACAATTACATATCAAGTCAAAACAAAAACAGTTATGTCAGAGGCGCTGTGCAAGTAGGAACCTGACAGCTTTCTCCTTAAATTTAATTACGTCACTAGTTTGCAATTTATGGATGTGCCATTTTTTTTATTCCAATTATATAAATATTCTTTCAATAATAAATCGGTTTTTGCAAAGACTCAGTGAACCTTTATTCACCGGTCTTCAGAAATAATAATAATATTTGGATGATTTATTTGGGAAGCGCTGTTATTGTGAATTTCACACTTCAAGAGCCCTCTGCGAGCTTGGTCGTCGCTGTAGAAAGCGCCAATTCTCAAGTAAGACCAAGTTTATGTAAAGCTAGATGGATCTTTGGTGACCAAATCTAATCTAATCTGAATCTAACTTGCAAAGATATATATCATTTGAGATTCATATTAAATGCATTCCCACAAGCAGATACGTTATAAGTTCGCGCCAACACATGCCGCATACGGACATACAATATAAAAACCCAATTTCAAATGAAAATAGCCCCCGCAACTCATGCCGGCCTTCCCTGAAACAAGGGTGGCATTGGCAAAGTGAATCATCTTTTTAGAGTATGGGTGGTCAGCCTCATATCAACCTATAAATCAAGGAGACCGATCTTTGGTAAAAGTATATAAAGTTTTGAAGCCAGTGAGCAGCATATTTGAAAATAAAAATGGTATATTTATTGTACTTCGCCGGGATTCAAACCCACGAGCTTTCATTTACGATTCCGAAGCGTTACCATTAAACTATGGATCGGTCACAATATTCTGGTATTACCTTCTCGTACTTAGATGTATTTTTCTACAGCTGCCGGTTGAATCAACATGAAATTTTGATCCGTAATAATTTATTGTATGGAGATAAATTCCTTGCACAGTCACCGCATATTTGTTTGTGATACGTGAACAAATCAAACAACAAGGGTGACTAAGATATCTTCCCAGAACAGTGTCCCATCTATACGTTTACACTCAATCCTAGCGTTGTACGAAAAACTTGAGACAACTAAAACGTCCACTAAAGGCACTGCTTTAGCTTTCATATATTTTTCATTAAACGCTTTGGTTTAGTTTAAAGAAAAGATTTATACTCGTGGTGCTGTTGTTGGTTTCATTTATAAGTATTAATATTATTTGTACAAGGATCCCATATCGCCGCATCCAAACGTGGCCTATAAATAGATGGCTCAGGATGAATCACACAAGCAGCATTTGGAATATTCCTTCTCGTAATTTATGAAAAAAATAATACGCACAGAAAATAGCACGTCATTGAAGCGTTTTTCGGGTTTCTTAGGCTTACAAAAAATCTGCAATTTTATTTAATTTTAGTTTACACCGTGGTTATTGGAAGACAAATTAATTTGGAATCCTTTTACATTCGATGGTGTTCTATTCGCAGCTTTTTTTTTATCAAGCGGAAAACATTTTCAAGGCTCGTTATCAAAGCGACGCGGGGAGCTTTGCGTCCGCTTACTCTCTGGAAACATGATGCGTTGTCTTTAACTTTATTGGCGGATAGACATTAAGACCTCCATAGATGGGGATTAGCTCATGTCTTATGAATGCTAGATATTGGTTTGGAAATATTAAAAACCACTCTAAAAATATTGCATTTTGCGTTTTTTTCTTGGCTCAGATTGTGTAGAATGTGATTCTTAAGACAAATGATCAGTCTCTTCTAAAAGTACTATAATGGTGTATGTTATAATAAAATATCCTAACTCTATACCTCCTTCTCCCGTCACAAAAAGGACAACTCGTAGAACGGCTCACATTCATCCCTTTGCAGTCAGTATACAACGATGAGAACTTGGTGTTTTCACGACTCATTCCTTTGCCAAACTGCCCGCTTATGGAACGAGTTACCGGTATCTGTGTTTCCACCCCAATTTAAAGTTGCCATATTTAAAACGAATATCAATCGCCACTTCCTTTCAGTGTCTCAAAACAAAGGCAACGCAACACACAACACAACAAAACACTATGCTGATAACAGCCCTGCTACAAAAATATGATCAGGACGTCAACCGCTACATCACCAATACCTCTGCCGCACTACAACAGATATCACACATCCCTAAACACATTTAAAATATAGGGAGTCTCTCGCAAAGAATTCCTTAAAAAACATTTAAAGGTCATGTTTGAATCAAATGGTAAAAAGCACTGGACGATAAGATAAAAAGCACTGGGGTGACGAACATATCAATAGATCTAATATGAAGAAGACGATAGCTATTTCAACATTTATTTTTTACCCATCATGTATTTTATCACTAGGCTTTTATTTGTCCAGGTTTGTTTAATATCACAGTACCCTTGCGTATCTCCGTCCACCACCCTACTATCATCCCCTATTTGTTATTTGGTGGAGCCTCATAAAGTACACACTATATGGCGGGGTTGTTTTTTATGATCATGTCCGGTCGCATGTAGACACCGCGATAATAAGGTGATTAAAAAAATGCAATTAGGATCAGGACCCAAAGTACAAACACAAAAAATGTACCGTAATTAAAGCAACGCCTCTACTGAGAGTTTAAATTTTCATACGTTTTCTCGGATACCGCAATGATTGAGTTGAAACGGAAAGTTGTACATTTTTGTACAGAAATATGGGTTTGTGGATGAAATAAAGTCGAAATGCGTTTGTACGAAAACTAAAACAGTGTCTCCGTTGAGAGTTTTAGTTTTCATACGTTTTCTCGGACTACGCAATGATTGATGTTTTATATTTTTAGTACAGAAATATGAGTTTGTGCAATGTGTGGATGAAATAAAGTCGAGAATGCGTTTATACAGAAACTAAAAAGGCGTCTCTATAGAGAGTTTTAACTTCCATACATCTTCTGTAAAACGTTATGGTAAAAATTGAAGGTAAAATTTCATACTTGGGGTGAAAAAAATATGGTTTCGTGCAGTGACAAGAGTTAAAAATGCGTTTCACTTAGATTATGATTTAATTTATTAATGTACTATGAAACATATGGTGTACTAAAAATTATAATTAATATAAATACCCAAATGTTACGTCATTTATTGTTGATAAATAGCTTGACGTGACGCCACGAACTCGCAAACAGAAGGTTGTGAGTTCAATTCACGGCGAAGCATATTTTGCCTTTACCAAAGATAAATCTCGCTTGAGAATTGGGGCTTCTATTGTGCGACGACCAAACTCGTTGAGGGAAAAAGAGCTTATTTCAAAACTAAAGTGGTTGGTATATCACTTAAACATCTAATCTAATCTAAGTTGCAGAGATATATGAACATTTAAAATTCATATTTAAAGCATGGCCCTGAACAGACGCACGTAAGTTCATCCCTGGAACAGGGGTTACATTGGCAAAGTGAACCTATAAGTCAAGGGATGCTGTTGTAAATGTGCAATACATTTAATAGTAAAGTTATATAAATAAAAAGTTTAATTTTATAATTTTTTTGATGAATTAAAAACACTGTTTATTTTCACGGATAAATTTATCTGATAGATATCTGATAGTAGTAGATATCTGATACCTGAAGATGACCTACTAGGTCGAAAACGTTCGTAATTTGTTTAAAGATTTTAATCTTTTTGAATAAATTTATCCGTGAAAATAAACAGTGTTTTTAATTCATCAAAAAAATTATAAAATTAAACAATATGAATTTTCACAGTGTTAATACACAAACAATACAAAATATAAATAAAAAGTTCTGACAAGGATGACTAGAAAAATATTATCATTTAAGAAGAGCGTTTTTCATACCGAAGCGATTGCAAAACGCTGCTCAACTAAGCTTCACATACAGTGTAATTTATTTCCGGTTATCTCCGAAGACTTTCGCATGTGGCAAGTTGAACCTACTTACTTTTATATGTAAGGGGGCCGGCGTTACGCCTACCACTTCAGTTGAAATTTCACAGCTCCCCAGGAGGCTGATACTTATTTCTTTTAAAGTCTGAGTAAACCTTGTCGGTATTTTATTTTGGATTTTGGAGTTTGGAAATAAACACCGAAACGCGAGCATGATTACTGACACCCTCGATGGGATTCGAACCCGAGCTCACGGCATGGAATGCAAGCACTCTACCAACTGAGCTATCGACCGTACTTGGTCATCCACATACATTAATTAAGCTTAAGTTTGCCTTCCTGCTATTGATACATTGCAGTGTTCCCATACCACGCACCTTTCCCTTATGCAACCCTTTCGCCAAACATTAAGCCCTCTGTAAGCTGCAGATTTGGTCACCGGACAACGTGTATGTTATGCGCATACACAAGATAAAACATACCGTTTCAACTCAAGCGAAGCATTCACCACGACCGGCTGACCACCCATGCTGAAGAAAATGGTTAACTTTACCAATGTCACCCCTGTTTCAGGGAAGGTCGGCAAGAGTTGCAGGGTGTATGTTAATTTGGGATTCGGGTTTTTATATTGTAAGTCCACATAGGGTATGTTTAAGCGCGAACTTATACGTGTTTGCTTGTGAAAATGCATTTAATATGAATCTTTAATGTTACTTACCTTTACAACTTAGATTAGATTAGGTCCATGGGTCATCGTTTTTTTTTTTATAAGAAAATTCACTTTAGTTGGCGGATGAGCCATGGATTTGCTGTGTGTGAATAGCACCGTATTAGTTCAAACAGAGAGGGTAATACTTTGAGTCCAGGTAGAGGGTTCGCTTTATTCTGTGGTTTGGTCCGATCAGATTAAATCGTCACAATAATTAGTACGCTACAATGCTCGGCAGCCATTTTGCACGTGCAGTTTTAAAGCCGAGCTTAGCTGTTGTCCCCCTTATATGTTGCAATTTAGCTTTCTGACGCAATGCAGAAATGTTCAAATTTATTCAATAGTCCTTCGCTTTTATTTCATGACAATTTTTTTCTGAATTTTTTCATGTTACAACAGCTTTTCCATCTCTTGACGTTTCGTTTTCTAGAGCAGAAAGCATTTTGGAGGTTCTTTATCAAAGCGGCACGACGGTCTTTGCGTTCCCTTGCTGTTGGTTATTTCTTTAAAGTATGATGAGCTTTCCTCAGTGACAGGTTAGAACGACACAGTGATAAAAACACATGACATAACGATACATGACAGAACCTCATATGACATTACATCACAATGAAGGTACCTAGATCACATGCTGAAAACATCACAATGATAAAACAACACAGAAAATACATCACTATGACAAAACAAGGACAAAACATGATATGACTAAACATCATATACATAAAACTGTGCATAAAACAGAACATACGAGTTCCATAAACGGTAAATGAATTTTTGTTTTTTTTTTTTTTGACATATCTTTGCATGCTATAAACTAATATTTATAGGTCTAAATAAATTAAAAGAGCCTTGTTCTTTTTGTGCCTTTTTTTTCGTAAAAAATATTTAAAAAATAATATGTATTGGGCGTCCTACCAAGAAAAGGAACAAAATAGGGGAGTTTTACCTACCATTAAAACTCTTATTATGTTTCTATAGATGTCTGGAGTCCATATTATGAGGAGAGAAACAATCACTTTTCCCCTTTTATGTGGTTTTTTAGTCTATTCCTGGGTCTTTGATTTGCACTTTTTTACACTTTAGGCACTTTCTACTCTATGGTCGCTTTTTCCCCATTTCCTGTTCCCTATTTCCAGTTTCCCCATAACCCGGTCGCAATTTTTCATAAAGCTCATAATACACCAGGTAGGGGTTACCTGGACTCCAGACATCTATAGAAACATAATAAGAGTTTTAATGGTAGGTAAAACTCCCCTATTATGTGTTCTGAGAGATGTCTGGAGTCCATATTATGAGAGATCTGTCTATTATCTCCTGGTGACCGGGGACGTCTTTATTTGATATTAACTGGTTGAAATAGGGAAAGATCTTCTGGAGCTGTATGTTTCAACATCTCTTTCTGATAGTATTTTCTGAAAGTGTTTTCCTTTTTCCAGTTGCCTCTTTCCAGTATGTTATCTATTGGATTAAGTGATGCGACCGCTGAACGTGTGCTGCCGGGAGTGGCCTCTACTCCTGCTGATTTTAGCGTGTTCTTTACCCATCCTCCTATGATTGTTCTTGCAGCTGCCTTCACTTGTACTCGGGTGCTGATGAACAGGTTATAAAGATTTTGTCCTGATCTCCTTTCGCGTGATAGTTCAATCAGCTTCCTTATCCAGAAGACTGGGTTGACGTTGTGTTCCTTGGATTCCAGAAGTCTCCGATTAGATTGTCGGTGTTTGAGGGTATCTGTTTTTGATCTAAAGAATGGAATTAACACAATTGATGTGCCTTCGTCGAGAATGTTTCCTTCTGTGATATTTAGCAAGGTCAGATCGTGTACTCTTCTTCCTGAAGATAACAGAAGTAAGATTGCCGTTCTACACGCAACTTCATAGAGAGAATCTGATCGAGGAGTGTTCCTGACTAGCCAGTCTCTCACTATCTGCCGATTCCACACAGGGGACTTAGGAGGGGTGATCTTTACCATTGCTAGTGCTTTTAATGTTTTTAAATTTAATTTCACTAGGAAATCTGAGCTGAGATTATTTTCCATCATTGCGTTGCAGAAGGTTACGATGGCTGACTTGTGTACCAGCATAGTTCTGTATGATAGTTTTTCGTTAATGAACAGTTGCACTAGATACCTTGCCAATTGATTAGGAGATGGTGTGTTGGGATGGGTATTATTCGCCAGTATCCAGCGGCACCATCTTTGCCAAGCAGGTTTATATGTGTTGAGTGGGGAAGCTCGCCATCCTGACAGGAACAGTCTTTTCTCTTCCGCGTTCCAGGAATTTAAGATACTGTCCCCAGTCCCAATTTTCCACACTTCCATTTCCAGATCCTGAATCCTGGGTGGTGGATTGCCTGTTGATGTGTTGATTAGTACTGACACCAGGTTCGGTATTTGCATCGGAGGTACGAGTGATCGACGAATTAAGTCTGGACGCCAGAAGACCCTCTGCCACCTCGGGACCACGAGTAGGTAAGTTCCGGTCGCCCCGTTTAGGTGCCTCAGGATCCTCGGTATAAGGTTTGGCGGAGGAAATATCCGACCCACATTGTAGAGCCAGTGCCGACTGAAGGCGTTTTGAAAGATTGCGCATGAGTCTGTGGAGTCTCTGGACACGTAAGTTGAACTCATGTGTGCCATGGTGGATGCGAACAGGTCTATATCTGGTACCCCGAAATATTGAAAATGGCCTTCGTTGCTGTTGGTAAGAGATGCCACTCTGGAGGGGATCTTCCTCTTGATAGGTGATCCGCGTCTCCGTATCTTCCCGGTAGGTACTGCGCTGTTAGCGAGATTTCCCATTGGTCTGCCAGAGTCAACAGATCTCGAGTAAGATTTAGGAGTGTTTTGGATCTGGTGCCCCCTTCCTTGCGGATGTAGGCGACTACTGTCGTGTTGTCTGAATGTACCAGAATTTCGGAGCCGGAAAGGTCGTGCGCTGTGCGTTGCAGGGTTGCAAAAACAGCGAACAACTCTTTTCGGTTGGAGTGCTACTTCTTTTGTTGAACGGTCCACTGTCCTGACAGCATCAAGTCGTCCAGAGTTGCTCCCCAAGCTAAGTCTGACGCATCTGTTGTCAAGAAATGTCCGAAGGTTTCCCTGTGGATGGAACTTGATTCGTTCGCATTCCCTATCCACCACTCTATTTCTTGTAAGCTGTCCTCGGTCATTTGTATGGACCCTCTTGGTGACAGGTGCTTCAGTGGCTTGCTCGCTATCTGCAATTGTCTGCAGTGGAGGCGACCATGAAGCTGGCAAAGTTTAGTCTTCCTAGGAGACTTTCCGCCAGTTTTAAGGACCATTTTCGAGAAGTCAGTATTGCTCGAAGTGAGTGGCACAATGCCTCTTGCTTCCGGTAAGAAAGACCTACTTGGTGACAGGTGCTTCAGTGGCCTGCTCGCTATCTGCAATTGTCTGCAGTGGAGGCGACCATGAAGCTGGCAAAGTTTAGTCTTCCTAGGAGACTTTCCGCCAGTTTTAAGGACCATTTTCGAGAAGTCAGTATTGCTCGAAGTGAGTGGCACAATGCCTCTTGCTTCCGGTAAGAAAGACCTACTTGGTGACAGGTGCTTCAGTGGCCTGCTCGCTATCTGCAATTGTCTGCAGTGGAGGCGACCATGAAGCTGGCAAAGTTTAGTCTTCCTGGGAGACTTTCCGCCAGTTTTAAGGACCATTTTCGAGAAGTCAGTATTGCTCGAAGTGAGTGGCACAATGCCTCTTGCTTCCGGTAAGAAAGGAATTTGCAATTGTTGTGCGTGTCCCAAACGATTCCCAAGTACTCTAATTGTTGAGTGGGGAAGAGCACTGACTTCTGGAGATTTACATACCACCCCAGAGATTGTAGGATATCTACTGCTAGATGCGATTGCCGACAAAGATCGTCCTTGGATTGGCTCGCAAGGAGGAAGTCGTCGAGATAAACGATTGTCCGAATACCTCGTCGCCTCAGTAGTTGGGCTACCCAATTTGTAAGGGTTGCAAACATTCTGGGGGCAGATGAAAGGCCAAAGGGCAGACTTGTCATCTGAAGTAATTCTCCTCGATAGACCAGTCGCAAAAATCTCCAATGTTTCTGTGCACTTGGGAGATGAAAGAAGGCTTGCGATAGGTCTATTTTCGACAACCAATTGTTTGGCTGCAGAAACTCTGGCACTTTGTAGTGGCTATGAGTTTGAACGGAACCGGGTCCAGGAAGAAGTTTAACGATTTCAGGTTGAAAATCATTCTCGAGGAACTGTCCGATTTGGGTGTTAGGAACATTTTTGATAAGAAGCTGGGAGATGACTCCGCGGCCTCTATAACGCCGAATTCCGTCATTTCCTTTATTTGAGAGTCCATTTCGGGTGAAGGACTCGTCTGGTATAGCATTAAGGTCTTTTTGTGTGGTAATATCAGAGGGGGAATTGAGATGAAAGGTATTCTTACTCCGATTATCATCTTCAGGATGTGGTTTGGTGCTCCGAGTGACGTCCAAACCTGTAGGGAGGACTTCAAGCATCCTCTGCGAAATGGTTTCTTGTCATTTTCGTGGATGCCTCCGTCTGTCTCCTTTGAGATTTCCTGACCGTGTGTTATTCCCTGCCCTTTTTCCTCTTGAAGAGAAATTTGGAGCGTCTCTAAGGCCTCGATTGCTTTCCGCAGTGGGTCGTTGCTGCCCTCTAAAAAACTGATTCCTTTTCTGTACTGGAACGTGCGGTTTCGATGAGGTGCTGGGTTGAGGGCACTGGGTCTTCACTGACAATTTGTCGGTGGTCCCCACTCTAGAGAAAAAAGACGTGAGACTGTCTTTGCCAAACAAGTGTTCGGTACTCGGCGGGAATTTGTTTAACCCCTCTCACATGCTCTTCCTTAACATGCCCTAGCACAGCTTTCCTGCGGAACTGGAGGGCCTCTGTCCGCCTCCCCCATACCGTCTGGAGGATGTCTTCCGAGACTTTCTGGTATGGCGAGTCCAGAGCGAACAGCGTTTTGACCTTTTCGAAAAGGGCTTTCCTCGCCAAGGTCGTGTCGCTCCGGGCTCCCCAGTTGACCAAGGTCTGAAGCCCAGACTGGAACTCCTCTTTCTGGATGAGGAGGGCGTGGGACATGGCTGCAAACGACCGCTCGCCTGAATAGGGGAGCTTACGTCGCACTGGCTAAGTTCATCGTTCACTGCCAGGTCGACGAACGCCGGTTCTGCCAGGTACTTTTTCTGTACCTCGGCGTACCTTACTCCGGCCCAGTTTTCACTGTCGAAGTGCTGGAGCCTTTGGAGCGCTTCGACCCTGTTGCTCTTGGCCTTGGGGTGAGCTGGTTCTTCCACCGTTGTGGCGGCTTCCTGGAAGCTCAGCAGTAGCTCTTCCTGGGCCTCCTCATTCTCTTCCAGTCCCGAAGGTTGTTAGAGGAAGTTGCTGGAAGAGTTTCCTGCCGCCGATTCAACGAGATTTCCCATAGAACTGGCGGGCCAGTCACCGAAAACTGCGTTCGTCAGCATCACGATGTGGGAAACCAGATAATCTATCCTTGGGTCCAAGACAACCCTCAGCCGTTTCTGACGCCGCGGCGGTGAACCTGATTCCGAAGTGTCGTATCCGCGTTTTAGTGACGCATCACCTGAATCCTGTGAGATTTCGTCGAGAGGTTGCCCTTTATTGTTATCACAACTCATAACATTGATTTTGATGTTATATAAAGTAAAAACTCCGTTAAAATAACGAAAAACGTTTTGCGTAAATATGACAGCGTGGCATAACCAACAAAAATACGTATGCGAACTTTTAACCACCACAATATCACCTGTTTTAGTTTTTAATTGTTCACAAGGACACAAGATGGTAAAATAACACTCTTTTAAATGTTTTTGCCCAGGAATATTGTCAATTCACTCAAATTTTCGAAGGTAAAATCAACTGACATGTGACCACAAGGGGAAAATGACGCTTTATGAAAAATTGCGACCGGGTTATGGGGAAACTGGAAATAGGGAACAGGAAATGGGGAAAAAGCGACCATAGAGTAGAAAGTGCCTAAAGTGTAAAAAAGTGCAAATCAAAGACCCAGGAATAGACTAAAAAACCACATAAAAGGGGAAAAGTGATTGTTTCTCTCCTCATAATATGGACTCCAGACATCTCTCAGAACACATAATAAATATATTCTGTGCGTGAAACTCAATCGCTTTTTAAATTATTATGAGAAATATTTTCTGAAATTGACAGTTTCTTAGAAACTTATTAAGTAATTTACAAAATTACCTAGTTATATATTTTGTTTTTGTAAAGCTTGTGGCGAAAGAAAAAAACTAAATATATTTTTGTATCTGCGTATAATGTTAAAACAAAATTATCAGCCAATTTAAAGTTTCCAATATTCTATGTAAGTACATTATTTCTAATCTAATCTAATCTAATCTAAGTTGCAAGGATATGTTACATTGAAGATTCACATTACATGCATTCTCACAACCAGACACGTACAAGTTCGCGCTTGCACATGCCTCATGTGAACCTACAACATAAAAATCAAATCTCAAATGGACATACACCCTGCAACTCTTGCCGTCCTTCCCTGAGACAGGGGTGACATTGGCAAAGTGAACCATTTTTACAGCATGGGTGGTCAGCCGCATACCAACCTATAAGTCAAGGAACACACACACACGACAAATTACATTTTATACATCATTAAATAATAATATTCAAATCCAAAATATCCATTTACAAACAAAAACAAATTCCAATTTAATAAACCCTATTCGCCAACATTACAGATCAACCGCCATTTCTTTCTGTCCTTACATACTTCTTTCATTTCCTCCAGAGTCATAACCTTCTTCATACAAGCTCTTCTTTTATTATGACTCTGGATATTCCATTCATTCGCAATTTCGGATATTTGGTCCATCCATACCTTTCTCGGTCTTCCTCTACCACGACATCCATCTATTCTACCAACATATACTTTCTTCGTCAGTCTTTCCTCATTCATTCTCTCCATATGCCCAAACCATCTTAACAAACTTCTTTTAATCTTCACTTTCACACTTTCTCTTGCACCACATTCTTCTCTTACAAAATCATTCCTCACCCTGTCACTCCGTTTTTTCCCAATCATACTTCTTAGAAAGTCCATTTCAACAGTATGGACTTTACTAATTTCACTTTCATTCACCGTCCAGGCCTCGCTTCCATACATCAAGGTGGGTAAAAGTATGCCACTGCGTACCGCCAATCGAGCATTTTTTGATATGTTTTGATTTTTGGCGATACAAGCTGTGGCACCCAGTACACACCTGCCCTTCATTACTCTTCTTTCAAATTCACCGGTCATTCTTCCATCTTTTTCAAACTTACTTCCCAGGTATACAAACTCATTTACGACATCAACATTCATTCCATTAATTTTAAATTCATAATTCATACTTTCATCATCTCTTTCAAAAATCAATACTTTCGTCTTACTTGCATTCAACTTCAGATGGTTACCTAACAAAGCTTCATTCAATCTAGAGAGCATTGTTTGCAATTCTACTGCTGAATCAGATACAAGAACTGCATCATCTGCATACAGTAGAACACTCACTTTGCTCTCTCCTATCATCAATCCACAATCATTAAGTCTAGCATCTCTGACACACTTGTCCATGACTATGTTTAATAGCCATGGACTCATCACACATCCTTGCCTCACACCCTTATAAACTTCAAACCACTCGCTATACTCACCATCAATACGAACACATGCCTTACTATTTTCATAGTTGGCATGCACCGCACCTAGGAGAGCCCCATTCACTCCGTATGCTTTCAAAACATCCCATAACATACCTCTGTCTACTGAGTCTACTGAGTTATTTAATTTTCAAAATATACAAAAATAATCTTAGTTATGTTTAAACACACTTTTATATATCATTACGATGAGAGGTTGGTATGAGGCTGACCAGTCATACTTGGTTCTCTTTGCAAATGTCACCTCTGTTTTAGTAAACGTCAGCAAAAGCTTCACAGCTTATTGTCATTTGAGATTGGTTTTTTATGTTGTAAGTTCACAGGCGGCATGTGTAAGTGCGAACTTGTACGTGTCTGCTTAATTAAAAATACTCAATTTTGTTTTGGAGATAAATTTCTATTGTGTTTGTATAACTCATATATCATGTAACTGCTTTATTTTTCAAATGATAGATAGTAAAAACATAGCATTATTTATATTTCAAATTTTAAATAGATTTTTTTAAAAACAGCCCACGTTTTCCAACTAATTTCATCCTTTATGTATTCAAAAACCTACTCATTTAAATAATTTACATTTAGTAATTTTATGCAAAAAAAAAGAAATTACTTTTGGAAAGATATTTTATAATGCCGCTTACATCAATCCAGGGTTGAATAAAATAACTTTAACCCTCTCAGACCGAGGATCTGATTAAACCATACAAATATTTAAAAAAATATATTATTTTACCCACATAACGTTTTTTTTAATTATTTTTCAGAAGCTGGTTCTATTTTTTATGGTATTAAATATTTTTCTATTTAAATACCTTCCTGCCTGTTTTGTGACAATCATAGCGTTTGACACATCGCTGCCCCAGTTCTTGTTTATTGTATACGCCAATCTTGTCAAATATGACTTTTTCATGCAGTTGTCTTATGAATCAAATTCTACACAGTCTAAGCTAAGAAAACCCGTAAAACTCGATAATGTGAGAGTTCTTTTAAATATTTTGTAAATAAATTTATTGTTTTCATAAGACACATAGGTCCAGTACACATGCAAACATTGCTCATGTAAAATGTTCTCAATGGCGTATACGATAAACAAGAACTAAGGCAGCGACATGTCAAGTCGGCTTGCGTTTATCTCTGAGAAGTCATTGTCTCAAAATCATCAATTTCTAAGGTATAATTCATTCAACTTGTAGAAAAAACTTATTTTTTAGCTAAAAAAATTATCTGAAATTGTAAAATTTGTCGTGAGTGGACTGTGTAAGTCATTCATAAATAAAAATATGTATTATTTAAATAATGGATTAATTTGGGGAAAAAAATTTAACCGTTTCCATACAAAGACTTCTTCAGGTCTGAGAGGGTTATCCAAGCTTTGAAGTCGACCTTGAGCGGGTTTTTTGCAAATATAAAGTACATGAATTATTCAAAGAGCCTCTGCAAAAAAACAGGTAAAAAATTCAACGTGAAAACTCAATCATATCGTTCAAAAAAAATATGTACAGAAGCTAAAACTCTCTCTTGAGGCACTGTTAAAGTTCGCATATATTTGTTACTTAAATTCTACGGTTGAATTTAAAAGTTTTTCTTACTTGAAGTCCTGTCTTCACAATTCTTCTCACGAAGGTTCTCACGTCGGAAAAGTGGATTCTGCCCAGAATAAAATGAGAATGAAAGTAAAAGAAGCAAATATGTACATACCATCTGAATAAGGATAGCCTCGAATTTGAACAACATAAAGCTTGGTGAAAAAACAATTCGTATTTTTCTGACATCACACCCTAAGAAATACTCGTTTTTTTGCTTGTCGAAAGAGCTTTATTTTTCCAGGACTGAATACGAAATATGTTGGTTTGGAATTTCAAGCTTCATATAAATTATAAAGGAATGAAAAGCATTGTATTTCTTTGAAATGGAGCAGGGTGAATCTTCAAAAAATCCATATTTTGGAAATTTAGATTTGTCACTACAGGAAATTTGAAAAAAAAAAACAGTAAATAAACTGCATGCGAGTGGAAAATAATCGTCAATTTTAAAAAAATACTTTTTTTCTCCTCTTATTCTCTATTCTTCTTCTAATTCTTAGTCATCCCTCGGCAATGTGACGTCACCCATAGTATGGTAATAAAAATTATGTTCCTCATCCCTCCAAGTATCTTTAATCTACTAACATCATGTTGTATTAATGTTATAATGTTACCAAAGGTTCATCCAGCCTTACAGCAGCTGGGTCTTGCTTGAGAATTGATTCTTTCTACCGTAACTACCGAGCTCGCAGAGCGCTCTTGAGGTGTACTCACACAAAAACCGCCTCACCAAATAAATTCCGGCGTAATTTTTTTTGTTCACTGTTAACATAAACAGTTGACACTAGCTGTTGTCCTAAATGCAGAAACTAGAGCTTAAATGTCTTCCAATCGACCCACATAATGATCTATTTAAGAATTTTTTCTTTCTCTGGCCTGCCTATAGCCCTGCCAAGTGACTTCACATTTCACCCCTCTCTTCTTCTTATGCTCGGATCGATTTTTCATAAAATCAACAATCTTACAGCTCTGCGGAGTGCTTGCCAGTACCTACCTCACCCCCTTTGTAAATAATATGTTGAACGTGATTTCGCCAAACTTTCGGAGCTTTTAAAGTGCCCCTCCCCCGTTTCACTTGTGTTGCTCTTCGCCAAGTTTTTGATCATTCAATAAATTCAAATTCTGTGGCCCTAGTACAACAACAGGATGTGTAAACTCACCTCGATTGCGTAAATCGAAAAAATGCATGAAATCTAATTCACTCTCTAGGAGAGGCATCGTACATTCAATACATTTTCAGTTTACGCAATCGAGGGGAGATTTGCGAAATGTATTTACTTGGGTACTGTTTCATTTTAGCGCCACGTGCTTGTGTTTTATTTAACTGTATCCCGTTTAAACTCTGAAATACAGTTTAACCTGAAACCTATCCAAACTTGAACGCTAACTAGGAGGCATTGTTTGCAATTTCGTACTTTTTTTTTTTGCACACTGTGAGTGAGTTTAAGCGATGGGTTTTGTACTTCAGGTGCTATAAACTTTTTTTGGTACTGTAGATATGGAAGCAAAGGCTTGCTTGGCGGAGAAGATGTATTGCCTCAGTATTTGCCATTTGAATAAATTTTATGCCACGTTAAATTTACTCTGCCAAGTGCGAAGTAAAATAAAACTTTGAATCGTACTTTGTTCTCCGGCGCAATTAATGCTTTCTATTAATTCTTGAGCCATGTTTATTTCATACTTGAAGTTGTTTTCTTGATAATGGTGTGATAACATCGAAAGTGCTCGATGAAATGAATCAACTCGTGAAGATTTTTTAAAAATATTATTTCTTCTTGATGGAGTGCCACTTCTATCAAATATTGGCCATTAAAATGGGCATTTTTTCTTTTGCGAAATTTTGTGTTCCTTGACAAGTAGGTTGGCATGAAGTTAACCCCCCATGCTGTAATACTTGGTTCGCTTTCGCCAATGCCACTCCGGTTTCAGGGAAAGGCGGTAAGAGTTTGAAAAGTTTATGTTTATTTCAGGTTTGCTTTATTTTGGATGTTAACATGCATCTTGTGTAAGTGCAAACTTACATTTAGCCTGTTTGTGGGAGTGCATTAAACATGAGCCTTAAATGTCAACATATCTTTACGACTTAGATTGTAGATTTTGATGGATACATTGCCGGTATGAGGGTAGGTATGCCGGATGTTGGGATTATTTTTGTAATCCTTAAACACCTTATAAAAATAAGGTGTTTTCCAGTGTCATCGACAAATCTTATTTTTAATGGACTAGGATCTTATACAATCGATAAATAAAATGTTAAATAACAAGGCCGGGTTGCTAGGGAAAGGGCAAAAAAAAAAAGACATTGATTCTTAACGTATCTAGTCACATTCAGGTGTGACGTTTTCTCGCAGAATTCATTGTAAATTATATGATCTATGTTCCAAAGATGTATTACAATTTTAGATTCATAATAAACGTGTGCTCTCAAGTGGACCCGTAAAAGTAACCGCGCTGAAAAACGCCGCATGTGTAATTGCAACTCTTGCCGGCCTTCCTTAAAAAAATGGGTGACAAATTAATAATGAAAATGAATGATTTCTGGAACGTTAAACAAATTCCCTTGAACCCACTGCGTGTGGAGTTGAAATGAAATTAATTTGTCCTTCTAGAGCGTGCGCTAGGTACGTGCATTGTGTGGCAATGCATACTGTTTAGGCTCTCACTAACGCCTCTATAAAACTCTATAACGCCTCACTTGGTGACAGGATTGTACGGCACAGAGACAAAATGACACATGACATAACGAGACATGAAAGAACGACATATGATAGAACGACATATGACAGAACGACACATAAAAGGACGACACATGACATAGCGGTACATAACAGAACGACACATGAAAGAACGACACACGACAAAACGATACGTGACAGCACATCACAATGACAGTTCATCACATGAGAAAACATCACTGTGACAAATAACACAATGACAAAACATCACATACCTACCTAATACAGAACATACAATAAACGGTACATGAAAAAACATTATTTGTGTATTTGAGAGGTCACCTTTGAAAGGTCAGGTTTGAACGGTCATCTTTGAATCAAACGGTAGATACGTTTAACAAACAGTGGGGGGACGGTGTGACGTTTGCCCGTCGTTTTTTTTAAATTTGCGCCTTTGGTAATTTGGTGTGACAAATGAAATGGCGCATAAAAGTAATATAAATACATATAGGAAATTAGTTCCCGGCGTTGTGTGACCGTGGTATTTACCCCAGTACCCAGGCAAACAGTATTCCTTCCCGCACACGCTCTCCGTCCATTATTATCCTTGCACGTCCCGCCCCCCTTCCCCCCACGCCGCTCTCCGCTCGGACCGCGGGGCTCGGGTTTCATCGGCTCCCCTCGGTTACCATGGCGACCCGACACCATCTGTCGGGGGAGGGGGCAGTGGCGTAACCGTGTGCATACAAAACTGCAGGAGTTAGCTTGTATGTACACCATGTACGAGTACACATTGAAAAAGTCGAGATTCACATCGTTTGTCAAAAGTCTAAAGCAACTAAGCTGCTGAAAGAAGTGTGGTTTTTTTTTTTTTTTTTTTTTTTTTTATAAAAATAGATTTGTGAAGAGGAATGCAATTCACCAACCTATTCTGCCTGGCCAAAAACAGGTATTAATATCATCATTTAATAATTCATTATAGTTTATTATTAATGAATTATTAAATAATAATTACCCAATTACATCTGTTGAACCAGGGTCAAAGTTAAAGTCAAGTGACCCAAGCGGGGATCGAACCAACGTTGTTCCATTCGAAACACGCTAGAAAGATCAGCCCTCTTGGCCCCCGCGGCTATAACCCCGACAAATTTCTTCTCCGAAGAGGTCACTAAAGGCAAATTAACTTAAAAAGGAGATTTTCCTTCTCCCAAAAGAAGCAAGTTTTAATTCCTGCTTGTAATCTTGCTTAAGCTTCAATAAATAAACACCGAAACGGAAAACATTTTTTGATATCGTTGTTGGGGATAACTCCTAAGACCTCTGGCTTTAACGCAACGCAACCAAGCTACACATATAGTGTAACTTCTCGCCTGCGTTATCGCCGAACGGGTCGCATGTGACGATTCGGGACCTATTTATTTTTACGGATAAGGGGGCCGGCCTCAAACCAACCACTTCAGTTGAAGGCTTTCAAGACAAAAATTCTACTTACTGAACCATTGACCAGACAACGACAAAATTGTCAACCATACGAAATTTTTGAAACTTGAGTATTTTTTTTTTTTAACTCTGTCTGAAATTTTTCTACCCACTATTCATGATTTTGAAAGGCCCAATGATTTAATTTCTAATAGACTTAAATAAATCTGCAACGAGAATTGTTCACACTCTACTCTACCATTCCTAAACCTAGCGCTCACCAAATTAACCATTAAACATATAATGAATTAACAAAATAAAAGTGTTCGTTACGCCCTTGTTTCACACCCCCAGCGATGCATTTTTCTCTCTTTCACCCTTTGCAGGGTAGTTTTGGTACGTACACAACTACACCCCAAGATTTAGCTGATTTTAATTTGTATATTCTGAATGGCCCCACTGACATATATATGCCGCTCCTTCAACCCCCCAAGGCGTCACATTTTGTACTAAATCCTGCATCTATAATAACCCACATTGTAGACCTATGAATACTCAACGGCATTAAATTCACTAAGGGCTGTTATTAGTATTTTTAGCTTCACACTTTCTTGGTGTAATATATTCAAGTTTTTAGGATTCTACAGCTGGCTTCAGATGTCTGAAATTGCTCTTTTGGATCTTAACTCTGCCCTGCTTGCAAAATGAAAGTTTGGAGATAAACGAATGCGGCAGATCCTGTGTGTTAGTATTGCGTTTTTTCTCAAATAAAACACATAGTTCTTATACAAACAAACATGGAAATATTTTTTTTATATATATAAATTAAGCCCAGGAGATGTCATTTTTGCAAAAAAGTGAACATCTCAAAATGTCGATTACTGCATTTGCAATTAGCAGGGCAGAACTGTTGTCCATTGTTTTTACTTCTTGCTTATTTACGTTTCGTTACTATTGTGTAACTTACTCGGAGATCTGCAAGCTTCTTAAGATATCGGAAGTAGCAGAGAAGGTGGCAAAGCTCCGAAAATGTTACACATAGTATCTTGAAACGAAATGTAAGCAAGAGAAGAAAAACAAAGAAAGAGACTGTGGACGACGGTCAAAGAATCATGGAACATAGTTGAGCAATAGTAATCTAAGTAGCAGAGATACTTCAATACTAAATGTTCATTTGCAATGCATCCCCACATATTTCACATACTCCTTGACTTAAAGGTTTGTATGAGGCTGACCCTCCATATTGTAAAAATGGTTCACTTTGCCAATGTCACCCCTGTTTGAGAAAACGTCCGCGAATTTGCTGGGTGTAGGTTTGGACTTTAATTTGTAAGTGCACATAAATGAAATAAAAATCAATTCATGAATTAAAAATACGATTTATTGTACGAAAATGTAAGAAAAAAATACAAAATATATATGACTGCCGAAATTGTGCATGAAAAAATTGTAGAAGCAATTATACGAGTATAGGTGGAAGTGAGAGTACTTTTCTTAGTAGGTATGTGTCCAAGACATCTGGTGCAGAGTTGCTTTGACTATTAAATCACCATAAAAACAAACAAACGACACTGCGATCCCTAGCAACCCTCTCAGCACCAGTAAAAAATGTCACACATGTGACTGGCGTGACTGTGACTGACTTGCAAGATAAAGCTGTCACAGAGTCAACATTTTATTAAATTAGAAAGATATATAACGGTCGATAGCTCAGTCGTTTCATTGCTTGCATTGGCTCGTATTTAATGCACTTACGCAAGCACGCACGTGTGCGTTTACACATGCTGCATGTGTAAATATAAAAAAAACTTATATGAACAGAAACTTTGCAACTCCTGTCGCCTTTTCCTGAGACCGGGGTGCCATTGGAAAAAGTGAACCAAGTTTTTACAACGTGGGGGGCATCCAGGCCAATAAGGTAGGGGCTGTCCCTATATTACGTCATTCGCATTAAGGGGGGGAGTCTGGTCTGCGGATGATGGCAAATGGTGTTCGAGTACCAAAAGTGACGTCGTTCTTGTGAATACCAATTTCTACAAAATAAACAAAATATTATGTAAGTAATATAACATTATTAATTATTAAGCTCATCATTATTACTGCAAGAGCGGGAGTCATTAGATAATGACTATAGGATGATTGTAAAGGGGGGGGGGGGGTCGAAAATCGGCCAAAATCGATGACGTAATCTATGGACGGCCCCGTAATGAATTAGGTACTGTTTTATTTATCATTATAATAAATATACTCTTTGCTAGGTTGAAAAATCGACGTGCTTTTACCAAAAACTGGTGACCAAAATGCTACAATCTTACAGAAATTGAACTTATTGGCAATATTAAATACACAATAATTGGTGCTTTCTATAGCGATAGCCAAGCTTGTAGAGGGAGGGCTCTTGAGGCGTGTTTTTTTTTTAATTTTTGAAGGAGTCTGCTTACGAAGATGAGTACTTCCAGGATTAGAATCGAGTCACGATTTCACCAAAATCATATACGAGTAATTGATTGTTTTTTCCATCTCATTCTTCCTTCCATCGTTTGAGTCATACTTTTCAACCTATCTCTTTTTACCTTCCACATCCCTTTACATCAGTTTTTTCCACTTAAGCAACCTCGTACCTTCAAACACTTTGTTGTTTTCCACTTTCCCCACCTAGAATGCAATTCCCTCCCTTTATTCCACCTCTAGTTGACCTGTGCGAGCCCTCTCCCAACTCTCCCCAGCCCTCTCAACTAGGGGTGCTCTGATACGCTTGAATATCTATCTGTTGCATCATGCAGATAAATCAATAATTCACTATAAGCCCCTTTACTATAAGTCCTACCTAGGCTTCCCTGGGTTATCTACGTTAAAAGGGGATGCTAGAGTCGAGTGGTAAAATACGTAACTACGCAACGCAACTAAGCTGCACATATAGTGCGTTTGCCGTGTGGATCTTAATTATTTTACAGGTAAAATTGCCTCCTAAGGGTGTTGGTTCTCATTTATTATGTAGCCTGAGTAAGCTATGACTGTATTTTAATCTTGGGTTTGAAATAAACACCGAAACGGGAAATCATTTCTGACACCCTCAGTGGGATTCGAACTCGAGTTCTCGGCATGGAATGCAAGCACTCTATCAGCTGAGCTATCGACCAGCATAATTAGTGCAATATTCAATGGCCTTTAACTGTGTGAACCTCCTAACCTTACAACACAAAAGTAAAATAATCTCTTGTTCTATTTGTTATAATTAAAGTGGTTATGGATTTGAATGAATTGAAAGAGGTATGTAAGGATAGGAAGAAATGGAGGCAACTCTGCAGAGGCTCTAGCAACCCCTAGCGGAATGGCAACAGAGTTACAGTTACAGTATTACAGTGACAGTTACAAACATGCACGAAAATTTAATATTCGCTTTCCCTTATTTGTTCACGTAGGTATTTAAAAGTTGTATAAAATTTGCTACCTTTCCCTGAAATAGAGGTGGCATAATGAAGAGAGTAGCACTTCTACAGTTTTATTTGAAACCCTTATAATAAACCAGTTTCACAAATCTTTGAGTGTGTTTGAATCCATTTTTTAAGTCCTAAAAATGAAACGAAATTGTGATATTTCCCGTAATGAATCGTCAGAGGTCTCTTTGAAAAATGACTCCGCGCATTGTCAGCAGTTTTGAGTCTTGTACACGACATGTTTAACTCTCAGTGTCCCTGAAAGCAATTCCCAGTTACTGCCTTAATTAATCACACAGCCTGCCTGGAACCATAAAGGGAGGGTGAACGGGGCTCTGGCCACCCTTATTCTACCACATACATTAGGTATGCGTGCTCATAACAGCAAGATGCAATATCACCAAGCTAGAAACATTATTAGTACTGTAGAGGTAATCTGTAAAACTTGGTAGGGAAGAAGAGCTAACACAGAAAAAGAAGAGTTATGCAGGCGAACCAAAATGTCAATTGAATAGGCTACATTGTCAATGAATGCCCTCGCATGATTGCTGTACCCTTAGTACGATTTACAAAACTTGAGAAAAGTAAAGTTTACGGAATATATTAACGACGCTGTCTCAATATTTTCGAACAGTTGCTGAAATTCGCCGTTTTTTAGTGTTTTCGAGGTTTATTTATGTGCATTATTAACAACAGTAATGAACTTTGATGCTTAGAAATAGAAAATAGCAAGTATTAACTTCAATTATTTTGTTTTAAAATTAAAATAAAAACTCAATTTAAAATACTAAAAATTAAATACGAGAAGTCGATGATGCATTTCTACAAAAAAGACATTTTTGAACCCTCATTAACTAGGACATACGTTAATTTTTTGTATTATAAATGTTCTACAATATTGTAGAAAACATTGTTGTTAACAATGCTAATTGACGATTTTTTTGTTTTTTTGTCAATTGAAACGAAAATTAACACTTTTAGGAACTCCAAAAATGTGCCGAAAATATACATTTTTAGCGCTCAAAAACTAGCTTTTCTGTTTTGTTTTTTATTTTTTCTTACTGTTATAATCAAAGTTTACATCATAATCTGTCGGTTTCTGTATATTTAATAATTACAATCTTTTTCTGTATTTTATTAAGATTTTTAAAAGATGACTTAAGTTTACCCAAATACAAGCGGTAATTCTTCACTAAATTAATCAGTGTGAGATGGATCGTTGACGAGAGAGCACGCTTGTCGTTTCTGCGGGAAAAAAATATGACTTAAAATCAAAATGCCGATATGGAAGAGTAAAAAAAACCTCAGCTATGTTTTAAAAGGTGCTTATGTACAAAATATATATAAATTAAAAAGGTAAATCAATTTTAACTTTGTATAAAATCGATATTTCGTATTTTTACATTCTCTGTCCGAGATCTCCCGCGTATCACAGTGAGTGAAGTAACTTTGAAAGTGCGTAATGTCAATATTACATAGTATCACTATTCAAATGCAATATGTTTTAAATATTTTTTGTAAATCTCTTATAACTCACTGCTAGACATAGGTCTCCTCTATATGCTTTTACTTTTACATGACATTTCATTATTGAAAACATATTTAGGAAACAAAAAGGAAGGCACGCATCCCAATTGTCCCAAAAACCTAAAATTGTGATTGATTAGGAATTGAACCATAAACAGATACTTGTAAATAATTATTAACTTGTATAGTTATAACTAATAACGCCATATTTTCAGTAGGCATGGCCAGAATCTTTATAGAGTCTTTTCCACTTATTCTTATGTTTACATCTATCTATAGATAGTCTACAACGAAGTTTTATTAACAGTAAGATTCATATTAGAGACATGCTTACAATCAAAATCATGTAAGTTTGCGCATACACATGCTGTAGGCTTAGTTAAAAGAAACAAATTGACATAAATGATAGTATGGTATCAGCATGTTGTACTGTAGGGTTAGGTTATAGCCATGAGTGAATTTATGTTAAATTATATTCAAAATAGTTCAAGCCGTTTCGGAAGAGTGTGACTACGAAGTACGAACACTAAAACGAGAGTTATATATAAATCTGTACCTTAGAGCATAAACAACGGAAGTCCACTTTTTTGCGTTTTTGAGTTAATGATGTAGAAATTATTATAATTTGCTGTTCTATAAGTGATAACAAATAATAATAGTAAACATATATAGCAAAAAAAAGAGACATGAAAATGTGTGTACGCTCTTTTTAATCATATAGGTTATGACTCTGGAGGAAATGAAAAAAGTATGTAAGGACAGAAAGAAATGGCAGTTGATCTGTAATGTTGGAAGCTAGGGTTTTTTAAATTCGAATTTGTTTTCTGTTAGTTTTTGATATCCATGCATATTAGTACTTTTTGCTTATAAAAATGTAATTATTTGTGTATGATCCTTGATTTATATAGGTTGGTATGCGGCTGACCACCCATGCTGTAGAAAACGGTTCACTTTGCTTATGTCACCCCTGTTTTAGGGAAGGTCGGCAGGAGTTGCAGGGTGTGTGTTCATTTTAGATTCGGGTTTTTATATTGTAGGTCCACATACGGCATTTTAAAGCGCAAATTTATACGTGCCTGCTTGTGAAAATGCAGTTATTGTGAATCTTTAACATTTTTTTTGCTTTCATTCTATTGTTCACGTTGTTAACAAATTTTTAGATCACATGTCAGTTTTGAAAAATGTATTGGATTCATTCTGTAACTGAATATTAATAATTTGTAGGTTGTTGTTGTATTTGTAACTAATAAAGATTTGAAAAAAATACTGCTTTATTTTTACATGTTGTTTTTATTTGTGCACAATATTATGTGCAACTGTCGCCGTTTTATCCCCGAATGTGAATCATTGGCACGTGCTAACATTTTTTGCACAAAGAAGATGGCCAAATTTGTGCCTAATATTATGAAAAACTAATATGAATAGCAATATTTTATTTGCCAGAAGTACTTTGTACTATACTTCGTACTTTGTACCATATTGTAAAAAATGGTTCACTTTGCCAATTTCACCACTGTTTCAGGGAATGTCGGCAAGAGTTGCAGGACTTATGTTCATTTGAGGCTTTGATTTTATTTGTAAGTACACAGTCAGCATTTGTAAGCGCGAACTACACGTGTTTGTTTGTGGGCATACATTTGAGAGCTTTGAATGAATATATCCTTGCAACTTAGATTATAGATTATTAGATTGTAGATTATAGACTTTGTAGAAGTTCGTGGCAATGAGGATAGCCTGGAACGACTGGTTGTGATCGGTAACTTGGAGGGGAAGAGAGGAAGAGGTAGATCCCCCACACGATGGACCGATCAAGTGAAGACAGCAGCAGGCACCTCGGTAGTTGGAGCGTTGCGGGCAGCGCAGTCGAGGGAGAGCTGGAGAAGATTGGTTGCTTCCACAAGGGTCACAACCCTCAGTAATGAGGAATAGGATTAAGAAGAAGTTCGAGTCAGAATTCTCCCTTTTTTTAGTCGTAATTTGCACTCTGACATCGATATAAATAAAATATATTTATTTTTATGTACTCTGGGCATGGCCATAAAAACAGTTTATAAAGAAAAAAGTAAAAACCTAAAAAAACAGGTCTTGAATTTTTATTTAATTTTTACGCTACGATGTATTTATACCCGTCGACATGACGTCCAGAAAATGTTATCCCATACTTCACTGTTTGCTCTCACTGTGCGAGGAGAGCAGAGCCTTAGCTTATGTATTGCGTGTGCGGAAGAGAGACAAAGTACAATCAGTTAGTGTATTCTTGGCTTGATCGGCGTATTGAAAAGGATGTGACACCGTAAATAATGATTCAGTGACAACATTCAATATTAATACAAAGAGCCCTCAAACACACTTGACATTTGTATTATATTTTTAAGTGTGTACAAATACTAGACTAGAGAATTTTGTCGTTTTATGCGTTACAACATATGTCGGTTCGAGATTCGAAAAACTTTAAATTTTGATTTTGTTCAAACGGGACAGGGCCCTTAAAGAGTGATTTCTCCCAAAATCTGCCGTTTTTTGTTTCTTACACTTTATGGTCTTAGCAAAAGAGTTACAGTGATGAAGAAAATCAAGTTCAAACAAACAAAAACGGCAGATTTTGGGGAAAATCACTCTTGAATAATTGCCGTAAACTTTACATTACTCAAGTGTTGCAACTCGTACTAAGGGTACTGGTCAGTCAAAATTTACTCATATTACTCCTCTTCTCCAGAAACTTCACTGGCTCCGTATCCCGGAGCGCATCGAGTTTAAAGTGTGCACGATGGTCCACAAAGCTCTATTTGGAAAAACACCCAAATATCTCGCTGATCTAATCAAACCAGTCACCCTCGGCAAAAATAGCCTAACACTGCGCTCGGCTGAAACCGGAGCCAAATCAAAGATTAAACCGATAAGAAAAGCTAACACAATGTTTGGAGAGCGTGCATTTGCAGTTGATGGTCCTCTGGCCTGGAACCGCCTGCCTCATCATGTGAGAGAGCTCTAGGACCATTGAAAATTCCGAAAGCACTGAAGGCAAGCCAATTTCTGCAAATGATTGCACAAGCGCTCTTGGAGTAGCTACTTCACGAAATGGCGCTATAAATAAATCATCGACTCATCATCATGATTATCGGTTGTTTTACGCGATCTGTCGAAGTTAGAGCTTTCGTACGTTTCGTCCATGTCTATGATGTGCTTTTTAAGCGCCAAGATGATATTGATGTACTAAGTATTTTGAAGGAATCTCCAGCTTTGATAGACCTCGGCAACTTATCTGCAGAATTTAACAAAAGCTCTTCCAATCAATAACTCAGTTGGTAGAGTGCTTGCATTTCATGCCGGAAGCTCGGATTCAAATCTCAACGAGGGTGTCAGAAATGCTTTCTCGTTTCGGTGTTTATTTTAAACCCAAAATATATACCGGCAAGGCTTACTCAGCATTCACGAGAAATGAGTACCGTCCCACTCGAGTGC
Source organism: Agapetus fuscipes (assembly GCA_951799405.1). Lineage (NCBI taxonomy): Eukaryota > Metazoa > Arthropoda > Insecta > Trichoptera > Glossosomatidae > Agapetus > Agapetus fuscipes. The sequence goes on along the minus strand of OX637349.1, from coordinate 12,996,969 downwards.
TGGGAAACCTCACTTCAACTGTAGTGGTTGGGGTAAGGCCGTCCCTTTTACCTGTAAAAATAAATAGATTCTACTCGCCACAACTCACGCAAGAAGTTAACATGTATTGCTTAGTTGTGTTTTTGTTTGCTTACTCAGCCTACACAAGAAAGGAGAATCACTTTTTAAGGAGGGAGCTGGAAAACCGTTACCGTTAACTGAAGTGGTTGGCGTAAGGCCGATTCCCTTACCACTTATCGTCACATGCGACCCTTTCGGAAACAAGGACCTAAGAAACTGCACTTTATGCGCAGCTTAGTTGAAAAGCGTTATTTTATAAAATTGTCGGAAACCTAAATCATACAGAATGAAATTACAAAAGCCATACTTATAGTGCATACTTTTAATCTGAACTTTGCTAGGCTGTTCGGGTATTGCCTCCCTGCTCTCACACCGCAGACATATGCAGGAGAGGGGTTGGTGGTTGCAGAGGTTACTCATAAAACTAGCAAACTGCGCGGGTTCCCTCCCACCCTTACCACACGTAGAAGCCTCTGGAATTAACCTCTACGTATAAGGTTAACTATGTTGCTTAGAAACTAAAACAGCGTCTCTATTGAGCGTCTTCATTTCCATGCATTTTTGGTAAAATTGCGTTTTACGTATTCACGTAATTTAATGGATATATATATGAAAAATAATGCATTTATATATTATGTATTTATAAATGTATGTATGTTTGTACCCTATGAACTCCTAAATCACTCAACCGATTTAATCATTTTTTTCAGGAAACATGTAAAATATTCTCGGAATGGTGTGTGTGAAGTTTTGTGTCGATATAATTAAAAACAGCGCCGCATTCTTGATTTAACAGCAATGTGGTGAGTTCAGCTCTGAAACCATCCAATAGTACGATTCCATATAGCCACCTTAAAGGTAAAACTGAATAAGTGCTGATTCACTGATGTAAGAAATAACATTTTATTGTGTGAAACTTTTCATTTTTAGTAAACTATTTATACAGAAGTGCTCATGATAAACTTCCAAACTATAGGATTTTCACACTTTTGTAGTGTTTTGTAGAAAATAGGGGAAAAGGTGCATTTATATAAGAAACCCATGTTAGCTTCATATTTCACTTCTTCAGTTTTACCTTTAAGGTATCAGTTTTTACATTAAATCAAAATTGGTATCAAAATAGAAGGGCTGTTTTTTTTGGGCTGGTTTTTGCATGATGAAGAAACGTCCCTTATTTTCTATTTCATGTGGCTGAGCCCCAGCAACGTGTGGCAGGGTACGCGTAGAGTTTTATATACTTGTGGCTTAGAACAATGTGGAAGGGTGTAAGGGTGCAGGGGTGAATTCTTGCGGTGATAGTAATTTGTTATAGTAGGAAGCGTATGAAAAAAGTTTTTTTGTCTTCTAGTATGCCGCCTTTTTTCAGACGCCTGCTAGAAGGCACTTAGTACCATAAGAGTCCAACTGAGAAATATAGAAATTAACATATATTAGAAGGATAACAATATTTATCAGATTTTTGTACAAAATCAATAGTGTAGCTTATTTATGCAGCTCACAAGACTGCAATATATTTTGGTAGAAGTTGTTGTTTACCATGCGAAGTATTTGCTATCTTTTTAAAATTACTAAATCCTACTCGCATTTTTCAAAACGTAAAAATATTTTTAAATATAAATCGTGTTACGTTTTCCATGTATAAAAAGGGTGAGAATCAAAATATGACTTTTTTTTTCAAAAAATATAGAGAGGGAAAGTCTTTTTAGTTATGTATACCTGATGATATAAAATACATAATTAACACATAAATCAAAAAAGTTAAATCTGAACATATAAAAATAGACATGTTACAAATATGAAAAACTGTGTTTTATTTATATTACTTAGAAAAAAAATCGCAGTGTTAAAACACAAACCATAAAAATGAAAAAAAAAAAAAATAAGCTGGCATATCATAATGTTTATCAAAAGGTCTTCCGCTGAATACAGTTGTATGAAACTTAATGCCTGCAATAAAATGCAACACGAACCAAGACTTGATTCTCTCATAAGCCCGCGTAATAGCCCGGGGCTTAAATACAATATTATGATTCTCGTATGTCCAGCCCGGATTATGTGACCGCTGTACCAGAGAAGAGCTCTAACTTAGTGAGGGACTATGGACAACACATATGGATGAAGAAAATATTTCTGCATGCATAAAAAAAATACGAAGAAATGAATAAGAGTTTTAGGCTTAAACGGCCGGCTGATGATGCTGGAGAGATGTGTTCCGGGATCTGTTGCCTTGGTCTGTTGGGGATGGTGCTTTCAGACGTTTCGCTCATGTTTATGATGAGTTTATTCATCATTTCCTCTCTCTTTAGTTCTCCAGTTCCCACACACCACGAAAACAGATCCCAGAAATCATCTATTCAGCAATACGAAGAAATATAAAACTTTCTAATGTAGATACATTGTCCGGTAGAAAGCTCAGTTGGTTAATGCTAGCATTCATTGTCGAGAGCTAGGGTTCGCTCCTCATTAATGATGTCAGAAATGATTTCCCCTTTTCGGCGATGATTTCAAACCCAAAATAAAATACCAAGGCAAAGTTTACTCAGAATTCACAATAAATTAAAACCAGCTTCCTTCGGAAGTTGGGAAGTCTCAATTTCAACTGCTATTTGCCGGTGATATGGGCAAGAGAGACAAGACGATAACTCTTTAACTCTGATTAGCGTGTTTGAAATAAAACTAACGCTGATTCGAGTACTGTCGAGAACTTTTCCCTTAGCAATTAAACCATACAGTTTTTAAAAAAATAAATCTTTTTTAAGATTTTCCTTTGTATTTAATCATGGTAGACTGAATCAATTTCCTAAAAGAGTAGGTTCTTGTGAATTTTCCTTGTGAAGGCTGAGTAAACCTCACCGCTACTTTAAATTTTAAGAAAATCACAAAATGGGAAATCATTTCTGCGAATGAATGGGATATCCAGAGTCATAATAAAAGGAGAGCTTGTGTGAAGAATGTGATGACTCTGAAGGAAATGAAAGAAGTATGTAAGGACAGAAAGAAATGGCGGTTGATCTGTAATGTTGGCGGCTAGGGTTTATTAAATTAGAATTTGTTTTTCTGTTTTAGTTTTGATGTCCATATATTAATGTGTCATTATTTATTGATTTAAAAAAATGTAATTTGTCGTGTATGTTCCTTGACTTATAGATTGGTATGCGGCTAACCACCCATGCTGTAAAAATGGTTCACTTTGCCAATGTCACCCCTGTTTTAGGGAAGGACGGCAAGAGTTGCAGGGTGTATGTCCATTTGAGATTTGGTTTTTATGTTGTAGGTTCGCATGCGGCATGTGCAATCGCGAACTTGTACGTGTCTGCTTGTGAGAATGCACATATCTTTGCAACTTAGATTAGATTATATTTCTCAAGCCCTGAGTGGGATTTGATTGCCAGTAGATATTTTGGTTTATACGCATTAGTTCTACCGACTGATCTATCGATTGCACACATAATGTTGGTCGGATTCTAAAATTGGGTTTTCGGACCTTCTCCTCCCCACATATTGAGCCAGGCATGTAAACAAGAACGAGAAGATGAAAGCGTCCTAGGGTTGGGAATTATCGAAGCCTTCATAATTTCCACCCCGGAGTTGCTCGATTCATTTATTCCGACCGCTCTGTATGAATTTAAATACATTAAATAAGGGATGAAATTTTCATCTAGAAAATGGAGGCAGCTGCTGTTGCGCGCTGCTGATGGAAGCGCTTTAAGGCTCTCGCTTTCGGGTCAACCCTTACTTAACAAAAAAAAAAACCTCTAAGAATCCTTATTTACAATGTTAACAACGTATATAAGTACATAGATAGTTGTAGATAAATTGAAATATTTTTATCTAGATTTTCAGTAGCAACTTTGTGGAAGTTCATTTTAATTAATAGATTAAAATAAAAATTACTTTGTTTTAATTCAAACTCATGTGAATTAAAAAATATATATTTTTATTTGAATCTATTGCAATATTTTTATTTAATAGTTTTAAGAATAAACGAAATACATTTTGATTTCTACTAAATTTTATACAACCCAAAATTCTAATAAAACACAACTTTATTTTCACTCTATTATTATGTTTATGTTAATTGATTTATACGAAAGTTTTCAGTCTTTCGATCATCTTCAGGTACAAAAAAAATGCCAAATATGTTTTTGCGCTATAAAATGTCATACAGGTAGAAAAATAAATATATTTTGTAAATAACTAAAATAGAAAAATAAAAAGATGAAGTCTTAGGATGATTTTAACTATCTTGCATAAAAAGACACTATTTGTAATCTATATAGACTATAATCTAAGTTGGAGATAAATATTAACATTAAAAATTAATGCCATAATTTATTCCAACAAACATATGTACATAGTATAATTAATTAAATAATACACTGTTTTAATTCACTAAATTTTATTTTAAAAAAGTCAAACGTTTTCGCCTAAAAAGGCATCATCAGGACAATGACAATTAAAATCAAAATTAAATTCACTTCTTCTTCATCTCCCTTCACATTAAATAGACAATATAATTAGGTATAAATGTAAATTCAAATTAATAAAGATTTTAAAATATAAATGTTTAACCAAATTGTAAAATATATAATAAAATTGTAAATGTTAGGTATAAATTTAAAGTCAAATTAATAAAACCAATATAAATGTTTAACCAATATGGCAAACCAAATAGTAAAATTGTACAATGTATAGTAAATTGTAAAATGTTTAAGTATAAATTTACAGTCAAATTAAATAAAATTCAAATATAATTATCAACTAAAATTGTAAATTGTAAAAATAATTGTAAAGTTCATAATATAAATTGTCAAATGTATAAATTCACCATAAAATGTATAACCCAAATAACGAAAATATAATATAAATTGGCTAATGCATATATAAACTAAAAAGCAAAATGACAATCAAAATTTCTTAAAATAAATTATTAAAGTTAATTATTACTGTAACAATGGAGAGACATACGGAATCTGCACATTTATCAAGTTTGCACTCTTATTTTTATGGATTTCCAATGCTTCCAAAGCCAAAAGTCTACTCACACTACACTCCGAATGCATTATCTCTACACTAGTAATGTCAAACGTATGACCTTCACTAATGCAATGATCTGCCATCTCAGAGTGCGCTGATAGACCCCTGAACGCTCTGGAATGTTCTTTAATTCTTGTTTGTACAGATCTCCCTGTCTCTCCAATATATACAGCATCACACTGATTACAATTAATTTTATATACCCCACCCAATTTAAGTCTATCAATTTTGTCTTTATTGTTAAATAATAATTTATGTAAATTAAAGTTTGTATAGAAGGCCAAATTAAAATTATTTCTTAATATTTTCTGAATTTTATACGACAAATTATTATTAATAAATAGGCATTTTCGCCAGGAATCATTGTTGTTTTTAGCTATAATAGGATATATAAATTGTTTATAGAGGTCCTGGCGATCATACTTGTTAATAATTTGTGTAACTATATTTTCCTTATAACCATTATTGACAGCAATATCCATAATACAATTATATTCCTTATCATACTCCTCCTTATCTAAAGGTAACACTTTCATTCTATGTATCATAGAATGAAAGGCCGACATTTTTTGAGAGAATGGATGATTGGATGATGAATTAATAATAGTGTCAGTATACGTAGGTTTTCTAAAAATACCAAATTTAAACTTCTGATTTATAATTTCAATACTAATATCTAAAAAATTTAAAATTCCATCCTGTTCAATTTCTACGGTAAATTGTAAAGCTGTATTAAAAGAATTCATGAATTTCAAGAAAAGATCTAACTGTCTTTTGGAACCTGTCCATATGCAAAAAATATCGTCCACATATCTGTAATAGCAAGAAACATATTTTAATAATAGATGGTTTGAAGAAAATAAATTAAATTCAAAAAAATCCATATAAATATTACTTAAAAGAGGAGATAACTGATTACCCATAGGTAATGAATTTAATATTTTATAAAATTTACCATTAAACAAAAAATAATTTTGATTCATGCATAGTCTCAGTAAATCCATAATTTGTTTCTTTTTTGAAGAATCAATACACTTATCATCTAATTTTTGTTCAACAATATCCACTACTTCAGAAACCGGTACATTTGTAAATAAATTCTTGACATCAAACGATACTAAAAGTGTTTTTTTAGGAGGTATAACATTAATTAAATTTCTTGTTAATTCTAGAGAATTGTTTATACTATATTTTGACTTAAATTGTGTATGCAGTAAAATTTGACTCTTCAGATAAGTAGCAACCTTAACAGCTGGAGCATTTATATATGAGACTACTGGTCTAACTGGGTAATCATCTTTATGTAATTTGATCAGTCCATATAAACGTGGTGACACTGGGTTCATTATTGTCAATTCCTTTATTTCTTTTGAATTGAATTTATTAATGTGTAGGCATTGAGATACATCTCTTTGGTACTTATTTGTTGGATCCATAGATAAAATTTTGCATTTGTCATCTAAAATAACATTTTTTAATTTATCTATATATATCTCTTTATACATATGTACATAGGTACACTTGTAATTTCTCGTACACGAATGCTACATATGTACCTACGTGTACTTACAAAAATTAAAAACAAAACCTCAGACGAACATTAACTTTGCAATTTTTGCCGACCTTCCCTGAAATCATGACATTGGTAAAGAGCTCATACCAACCTACATATAAGTCAAGGAATTACGATGTATTTTTCGTTTTCACATTTTTTGCAATTCTATTATGATCGTTTTATATTTATTTCCTTCGTTTTGCGCACCCTTAACTTTAAGTCTCCCCACTGAGTGGCCTTTGTCTTCTATAAATACATCTCTCGCCTTACACATTATCGGAGAATTCAGCATAAATTTAATTCTGTTTGAATTTCGAGTTGGAAATTCAATTTAAAATATTGTAATTCAATTTTATAATAAGTAACTGGTGGACTACTATTTATTTAAGTATAGAGTAAATGGAAGTTCATAGCGACCTTAAAGATTGTGTGTTTTTGTTAACGATTTTTGAGTTTCGATAGAATTTATAACGGATATTGCAACCTATATAATATAATAAAAATCTATAATCTAAGTGGCAAGGATATATTCATTTTAAGCTCTCAGATGTATGCCCACAAACAAACACGTGTAGTTCGCGCTTACAAATGCTGAATGTGTACTTACAAATAAAATCCAAACCTCAAATGAACATAGGCCCTACAACTTTTGCCGACCGTCCCTGACACAGGGGTGACATTGGCAAAGTGAACCATTGTTTACAGTATGGGTGGTCAGCCTCATACCACCCTATAAGTCAATGAATATATAGTGCTGAGAAAAACGGATGTTTCAACGGTTTTTCGGAGTCGCATCCAAATTTATCAATAAACTGGTTTTTTTATATCTCAAAGAGGCTAGAACTGAACAAACTTTCGTCAATAAAAATAATAATATTAGTCTGATTTATTTGGTGAGCGCTGTTGTATGAATTACACTAAAAGAGCCTTCTGCGAGCTTGGTGGTCACGATAGAAAGCGCCAATTCTCAAGCAAGACGCAGTTGGTGTAAGGCTGGATGGTCTTTGATTAAGGCAGATTATTTTTTCAATCCAGTGAAGAGCAAATTTGAAAAATGAAATATATTTTTGTCCTCCATCGGGGTGCGAACTTTTTACCTTTCCAATCACGAGTCTGAAGTGTTAACCACTAGACTACGATCCGGAAAAAATCAAGGGGTATCATGTTAACGCACAAAGATTCAGACAGTGATTCATGTAATATTTTTTTGTGATCCATTGGCCTTTTCCAATTTAACCTTTAATTTTAATCAAAAGGAAAAACATCTCAGAGTTTTGTTGTCAGTTAATTAGAAAAAAAATTTATGAAAATTGTTGCCAATGACAATGAAGGGTGTAATTTTTTTTCCGGGAAACCAAAATCTTTTTCGTCCCAATTTCAAGCGCAAACTGGCAATTTTGATAATTTAAAAATGTCAACTCACCGTTTTGAAAATTGACAAGCAAGCTAAAAATGAGGGTTGGAAAGACACGAGGGATTACTATGGAAAAATACATTTATGTGTTCCAGGATTTTCTTTTTCGTCCCCTTGCTGTGAGGGTGAGTATTTATCGAGTGCCATAAATGAGTGCAGGGCGAAATTGCATTTTCTCGAAGGCTCAGCTTTGACATGGTGTTATAGCGACAATAATAATAACGGGGGTAGTTATGATAATAGTAATATCCATTATTTCATGTACTTAATGGTGTAGATGTGTTTTATGAGGTGTTATATTTGATATACTGAACCCTGTTCCTGTAACTAAATTTATATTTGGTAACTGGGTGAATATAAATTCTTTAGGTACAACTGGAATTTGTTTTATTGAAAAATTCAATTGGATAAAAAATAGACATTCAACTCACTTTTTATTTAATTTTTTTGCTCAAACGTTTTCGCCTAGTAAGGCATCTTCAAGAGCATTGTTATAAATATTTTTATAAAATAATTTTTTAAACCATTTTTTCTTCTTCTTCTTTTCTTTTTATTCTTCCAATACTTATTTCTTGGACCGGTCCATAGTCCAGTGGCAACACTTCGGACCTGTAAATGGAAGGTTGTGGATTCGGATCCCGGCGGAGCACAAAAATATACCATTTATATTTCGAATGTGCTCATAGCTGGGTTAAAAAATTCATAAACCTTTACCAAAGACCGGTCACTGAAAGGTCCATTCAACCTTACAACAACTGGGTCTTGCTTGAGAATTGGCGCTTTCTACAGCGACGACCAAGCTTGCAGACGGCTCTTGAGGTGTGATACACACAAAAACAGCACTCACCAAATAAATCATCCTAATATTATTATTTAAAAGTACTTATTGTTACGAATTTAGGGTTCAACAGTTCAACAGTCTTTCAATTAAAAATACTGGTCTTCTTATACAGTAACTTATTTTACACTTTTAATAATTTATTTGCACAAAGATATTTTCGACTATTCCATTACACTTGGTTTTTGTTCACTGGTTTTGGTACAATGTATATAGTTGTAAAGCTTGTAGAATACTGGCTCTGCAAGCAACTCACACCCTTCTTATACTCTTCAAAACAGTACAATCTAGACCCATATTCGCTGGACAGTTCCAGAAAGGCGTAGTAATCATTATTTCTCGATGCTTCTATTATTCAATGAAGTATTTTTATTCAATGATTCCTACCCACACAATACAATACAGAATTCTTATAACTATAACTATTACCTACTTATTTTAAATATTTATATTTCATATTTACATAACATTATTTTCAAATGGATTTATTCTTTGACAGTTTAGTCGTCGGTTGAACCCACGTTTTGACAAACTTATGATGCCTGGACTGAAAGTTTCATCACCACGGTCATTCTTAACTACCGAATTTTGGTAATATTTGTATGAAAGCTAATCAGCTTTTCACTTGCTGTCATCTTGGATAGACAGGTCTTCATACAAATGCATCATTAGTTTGTCAAAGCGTGGGCTAAACGGACGACTAAAATGTCTAAAAATAGCACCGAAAGTAATTATTTAAAAAATACTTATTTCAGTAACCCGAACGAAAACTATTTCAAACAATGGTAGCGTAGCAACCTTGCGAAAATATTTTTTTTTATGAATTTAAGTAAACTTCAATTCTTCAGTCTGCTCTTGAAGCCTCATTAGGCGAAAATATTCGAGCATAAATAAATAAAATAAAGTGAATTAAAACAATGTTTTTCCATTTATATTTTTAAATATTTATAAAAATGGACTTTCACTGTGTTAACAGATCAACACTAAAAAATATAATGGGGCATCCACACGCTTGCCAAGTCGAGCCAAGTCGAGCGTGTGGACGGCCGTTTGGCTCAGCTGGGGGCGTGGCTTAAGCCGCCTTGGCTCAGCTTGTCGCCGATCCGACCAGAGTCGGTTTTTTGACGCAAGTCAAAGGGAATTCACGCATGCGCATGCCAGGCACACACATACTTGTGCGCGCGCATTCTGGTGCGGTACGGTTTCTATGAATTTTGATCATCCACCATCGTCTTTGCCGAATTATTCGTTTCTTTTTAGTTTCTCTCTTTTTGTTTTGTTTTTTTTTTTTAAATCAAAATAAGTTTATCCAAATGTTATAGCTAAAAGCTGGACGTCCGCCATGCTTGCTTATTCTAACACACACAGACGCACGCACAAGCGTGTGGATGACCCTGTTTGGTTTTCCAAGAGCTTGCAAGCGCTTGCAAGCCCTTGACTCAAGGCGTTTGCCGCAAGCGTGTGGATGCCCCATTAAACTTCAATTCCTTAATAATCCACTTGTTGAATTTTTTTTGTACACAACCAGTTTCGGGAGAAATAGTTTTTCCTGTCTTCAATTTACACCAAAAGATGGGAGGTACTTTTTCTCCTAAAACTGGTTGAGTACAAAATAAACCCAAAAAAAAAAATCATAGCAAAACTAAATTTTATTTCGAGTTTAAGAGTATTTCAGGGAATTTTACTTAATATCTTGAATATAAAATTATTGAAGTACAGTTTATTTCATTTTCTATTTGTCTGATAAATTTTCCAGTAAGTAAGCGTGTAAGCCAATCAATTGTTTCACTACTTAATACTCTCATTAAGTCCTACTTAATAGCAGTTCATTAAATCCTCCGGCTTGATTAATTCCTTGAACTTGGCGAATAGTATTTTCTCGTTCATTAGGTTCATTTCATCTTTTCAGAAAACCCAATCATTCGAGGGCTTACCTTCTGAGAACACCGACCAATCAAATTTTGTATTTACTCGATGGCGTTACCCTTTCATAATTTTCTTAATTAACTAGGAAAATTAAGATCCTTTCCATGATTTTTTATTCTAGAAAAAATAAAAAAAGCTTAAGGCTTTTTGCTTAGACATTGTGATGATTAGTTTTTATGATGTAAAAATATTTTTTTTCTTCGCGAGTGGATTTATTTCCTCGAGCGCTTTCAATGCTATCGTAGTACGGAAACTTCAACTAAGCTACACATATAGTGCAACTTCTTGCTGCGTCATCCCCGAAGGGATCGCATGTGGCGAGTGGGACCGTTTTTTTTTACAGGTAATGGGGCCGGAATGACGCCAACCTCTTGAGTTGAAGTGGGAGTTTCCCAGCTCTCACGAGGACTAGTACTCAATTCTGGTGAAGGCTGAGTAAACCTTGCCGGAATTTTATTTTGGGGCTTGAAATAAACACAGAAACAGGAAATCATTTTTGACACCCTCGCTAGCTCGGTGGTATTCAAACCCGAGCTCACGGAATGGAATGCAAGCACTCTACCAACTGAGCTATCGACCGGAACTTAGTATGGGAAGAAATACAAATTTATTAATTTATAGTATTGAGATACGCAAAAACCTTGAAAATGTATTCAAGAGAAAATGTTTACAAAATAACCCTCTTTGAACCTAACCTACGTCAATCATATTTTTTCTTAAAGCAGGGAAAAATGTTTTATCGAGGAATTTGTTTTACAAAATCTAATAAAAACCCCTCTGTCGATGCGTATCAGATTACAAAAAAGCCTTATACATCCCCTTTACTTGAATATCAAAGGAACTAAGATAGTTGTGTAATATCAGTTTTTGATCAAAGGTACATTTTAGGGATATACCTAAAACTTGAATTTTTCCTCTTTTAGTCGGTACATTTTTACCCCCACAAAAATAATTTGGTGTTAGCAAGGTTAAATAAAAAATAAATTATTTTTCATCTTTTATTTTCTCTTACAAAAAATTATACACTTTTTGCTTCTAGCCACTAGATTTCATGAAATTTGATAATTTGACTTTTAAGACAAAATTAGGATAATTTTATGAAAGATCGTAATAGATCTAATCTAATCTAATCTAATCTAAGCTGCAAAGATATATATCATTTAAGATTTATATTAAATGCATTCCCACAAGCAGATATGTATAATTTCGCGCTAACACATGCCGCATGTGGACCTACAATATAAAAACCCAATCTCAAATGAACATAAGCCTTGCAACTCTTGCCGACCTTCCCTGAAACAGGAGTGACATTGGATTAAGTTATACACTTTCTTCGTCAATCTTTCCTCATTCATTCTCTCCAAATGTCCAAACCATCTAAGTATACTTCTTTTAATCTTTACTTTCACACTTTCTCTTACACCACATTCCTCTCTAACAAAATCATTCCTCACCCTATCACTCCGTCTTTTCCCAATCATACTTCTTAAGTAGTCCATTAAGATTAAGTAGACTAGATGTAATGAAATTTGATAATTAGACTTTTTAGACAAAATTAGGATAATTTTATGGAAGATCGTAATTGATTAATATTTATTTTTAAGATTTTCTTGTTTACCTGTTTCTACCTGAATGCTATATCTTATTTGACTTATAGGTTGGTATGAGGCTGATAACCTATACTGTAAAAAGGTTCACTTTGTCAATTTCACCTCTGTTTCAGGGAAGGTCGGCAAAAGTTGCAGGGTTTATGTTCATTTGATTTTAATTCGCAAATACACATTCAGCATTTGTAAACGCTAACTTACACGTGTCTGTTTGTAGGCATGCATTTTATATGAGTTTTCATTGTTAATATATCTTAACAACTAGATTATAGATCATGAAGGAAAGTCGATTGTAGTTAGAATTAAAATTGACTGTTTTTTTACACAAAATGCTTTAAATAATGGATGTTTTTTTTAATTATCACTTTTTCTCTTTTTACAGAAACATGTGGCACGCAATTAAGTATTTATTTCTTCAAATATAAGGTAAGATTTCTGTGCACAATTTTTAATTATTTTTAAAATTAATTGATTAACCCCAAATCATCGTTTATTCTATGGATTTTTATTTGCATTTTTTTTTTTTGCATTCAAACCTACACTGCTACATTAGGGTTTATTTTAAAAGTAAAAAAGTTTAAGAACTTTCAATAAATATTTGTTAAAATTACTAATATGAAACTCACTTCATGAAAGGTTGGAATTCGGACGATTCAATGGTCATAATTTTGAAGTACAACCAACCTAATTTTTACCGTTAAAATTCTTGAAGTGTCCCATTCCTTTTACGGCTTAAAATATCATATTGTATTGATCTGTCAGGTAACAAAAGACACCGTTCATACCTTTTAGGTACGCCTCGGTCTTCTCACCTGCGTATTTGTATTGAATATCGTAGCGCAAAGGGTTCCACGATAAGATGTCTTTAGACAGAATGTACAACGACAAAATGTCCACGTGACAAAATGTCCACCGACAAAATAACCACGAACAAAATGTCATCCGACATAATGTCCACGCCACAGAATGTCCACTGATAAAATGTGCACCCACAAAATATGGAAATTATGCTAGAGTAATGTTTTCCGGGATCTGTTGCCGTGGTCTATGGGGGCTGGAGCTTCCGGACGTTTCACCCATGTCTACGATGGACTTTTTCAACGTGAAGTATGATGATGAAGATAATCTTGATGAAAACTACTCCAGCATCATCAGCCGACCGTGTTAGCCTAAAACTCTGATGCGCATTGTGTTTGTGAACATGGCATGTAATGTTTGTAGTCGCGTGGGCATTTTGTCGGGTGGACATTTTGTCGTTGGACATTTTGTCGGTGGACATTTTGTCGGTGGACATATTGTCGTGACGCGAGCGCACAGGTAAGCATCGTACTTGCTTGGAAAATGTAGGCCAAGGGGCAAAAGGTTTTGTAATTTAAGATGTAGGTATTTTTTTGTTTTGAAACAAAATATGAACCAGATGGGTTCTATAACCTATACCTATTGTATGACCTAGGTCGCAAAGATATATGAACCCTGCCACGTTTGCCTACCTTCCCTACAACAGGGGTTACATTGGCAAAGTGAAAAAAAAATTACAGCGTGGTCGGTCAGCCTCATAACAACGTATAATCCATAGAAGCAATATAGATGGGGAAATACCAGCCTTGATCAATGGGAGCTAGAGCTTCCGGACGTTGCGTTCATGTCTACGATAGACTTCTTCAGTGTGAAAGTGCAATTATGAAGATGATCTTCCTCACTACCTAGCGACACTTGTATCCTTTAGCTACCTGCTGTAATCAAGGCCCCTTGTACGTGGTAATTGTTCAGGTCGGCTGTCGACTGTCGCCCCTCGCTTGACTACAAAGGCCTCAATTTGAATGCATAATGTGACATCTGAAATGCACTCTCCGCGGTACAAGCAGGTACAACCAGGTGTGTACATACGCGGTGACAACTGTGCAAGCATACTAACCATGCATATCGATAGGTACTATAAATGTTTTTAGGCTTTTACGGCCGGATTCAGATGCTTGATTTATGATTCCGGGTTTTGACCGTGGTTCATATTTTTGCTTCTTTTTCTTCTTTCTTGATACTTCTTGAAGACTTTCAGCTGATGTTTCGTCTCTTCTGTGGGTGACTTCTTCGGAGCTCTGCTCACTTCTCAAAATCAAGCATATAGATACTGTTACGTTTTTACTGGGTTCTTTTTTTAATTAAACTGCAATTATTTATTTTAACAGAATTTATTTTACGCAATTTAGTTCACAATTTACAACAATTGATTTCTAGCTCTGGCTTTCGAACTTCACGGCTAAATGTTAAATTGACACTCTCTCCTGCACACGATTTCGGCTTACAGTTATATTCGTTCATACAGACATACGGACGGTTCTCGACTGTTCTCAAACGTAGTGGAAGATTCCAATACCAGAGCGTTCCACCAGCGTAATAAGGATCACGTATGCACTAATACTACCATGAATCATACCCGTGCTAGACTGCTCTATGCATGCATGTACAGTCGCACGTAGGTACTCCAAGTTCGTACATACTAGATTTTGCTACAACATTCAATTCAACCAATCTCGAACAAATACAGATTAATCTATGTTTTATCACAAATTACATACCTAAGCGTCTACTCACTTACAGAGACTTATAATTACACTAATACAACCACACAACATCCTGTATATTCGCATCAATATGTACATTAAACAGCCTTCTTCGTTTGATCCAAGACTTATGTATAAAGCGCCTGGTGACAGAGCGTGTGTGAAAGTACACACATAAATGGATAATAAATTCATACAAGCCTAAAGTGCATCAAGTTATTAAGTCACTGTTCACAGCAGTCCACGACCCTAAGTGGACTCTGAATTATGCATTTAGAAATGGATCTCATAGGGCCTAGTACAGATATTTCACAGAGAAGTGTCTCACTAAGTGTTCCATTTAGTAATGCTAACTATGTATATTTATGATGCAGTATGTGTGTTGTACTAGTAAGATGAAAGACTTCACTGTCAGACACTAAAGTTTTTCTGGGAATTTGTGTGTGAATGACTTTCTGAATTTATAATTTAAGTTGCAAAGATATGCCGACATTTAAGGCATGTATTTGATGCACGCACACAGGCAGAAACGTGTAAGTTTCCGCTACACATGCTGCTTGTGTACTGACACAATATATCCAAATCTCATATGAACATACTAACTCTTGCAACTCCTTCAGCATTTTCCTGAAACCGAGGTGGCATTAGCACAAGTGAACCATGTTTTTATTACATGGGGCTAGCTTCATACTAACTCATTGGTCAAGGAACTTTGACAGTGGTATTAGTTGATTATATATTTATTCTGAAATGTATTAGCCTATACCCTATGCACGTGCATTCAAAGCACTGGATCAAATGTGTTGAATAAAGGAAAGAGAAAAAAAAATTTGAAATTTGAAACACTCACTGGGATATCTATTGTGTTTTCTATACCTTTTTTTTCAGGGTACTGTTTGCCATTTCCCAGCCAATTAATCTATGATTAACATATTGGACAATTTACATTTTGTTAATTAAAATGCCATCATTTCTGCAACAAACACAGGTTAATTATATTAGTTTATTGTTGCTATGGTAACGGGACGGAAAGCACAATATACAAACGGATAACCAAAGGCACAAATAGTCAAAAATTTGCATAGAAACGTGGTCGAAATGACGCGAGCAAAACCTGTCAATAACCAAGTGAATTCAACCGCGAAATTATTCAAATTGCTACCTGCATACAATCTTTAATTGATGGAGAATTTTCAGCATGTAAATTCGGGCGCATGCACGTGCCACAATACAGGATGAATTTCAAATCAATTGGGGCTAATCAGCGATGGAGGGTAGAATGAATAATTGAATTATTCTGCCCATACAAGTTGTTATGTATGCATGACATTTTGTACATCTGTGAATCAAGTGCCCTAAAAAATATTGTTGAAAAATTAATCTGCTCAACAAATACAAAATTAATGTGTGGTTTTGGTTTTAAAAATTAATCATAATTCGTTAGTTTATGAAGCCTTTTGCAACATCCATTGTAAGAATTTTAAGTGAATTTAATGTCAGAAACGATGTGAAAAAATTTGATTGTTGATTACATTTTGGAAAATATGGCATGAGCTTTGAGATACTGATTAAGTCAGGAAACTATCAGAAATATCTTCAAGAACTGTTTCCTATGAAAAAATACAGCAAATTTTATTTACTTTTTAAGATGTGTATCGAACTATAATTAATTGTTTTCTACAATATGCATTACAAAAAAACGTAAAAATGAAAAAATTAACAGTCGCAAAAACGATTATTACTATCCCCATAACGTCGTTATTTCATCAGATTTGTAACAGCAAAAACAACAAAAAGTTCATTGATCGTAGAGACATTTCATATTACAGAAAAAATTAAAGAACTTGGCTTTGTACGATAGATAGCTGAGTTGGTAGGGCGCTTGGTGTGTTCTTTTTTATTAATGTGAGTAAGTGTATTCAATTCCACCACCGGTTTCACAAACAAACCATTTGCATCCGCAGGTGGCTCAATAATTCTTTACACAGTAATAAAAAACAAAGCTGTTTTTTTTCACAAAAATAACTTTCAATGGAAAAAAACAAACAAAAACATTATGTTCAAATGAAAATAATCCATCTTGCAAATATTCAATTTTTGTGCTGTGTCACTCTTGTCCCTAACGCCCAACATATTCATAAGGGGATGAGAAAAATGAGTTATAATTTGTATGCTACATTCAGTATACTTGTATGCGTCACTCCCGCACACAAGCAGGGGACTGCTTTTCGACCGTCCCGTTGATTTGTGGTCGCATGCGAGTCGCCATGTACTGCTGCAGGGCTTGCGATAAACACACGCAAATATTTGCACACCAGTAATCATTTTCCATTGTTGCAAAGAAAACACATGAACAGAAAATTCATCTCGTTTTATAAATAGGGTGAAAAAAATCAAATCACTCACCGTCGTTCTTACTTTCATTTGTTATGCACTCTCATTTTTTTTGCGAGTGAAACCTTTTTATTTTATACATTGCCCCCCCAGTGCTTGCTTGGCTTATCTGTCAACTGATTCAAAGAACAGTTTCAATGAAGTTGTCTTAAGCTTTGACCGGTCCGTAGTCCAGGTGGTAACACTTCGGACTCGTAACTGGAAGGTCGTGGGTTCGAATCCTGGCGGAGCACAAAAAAATACCATTTATATTTTCAAATTTGCTCTTCGCTGGGTTGAAAAATTCATAAACCTTTACCAAAGACCGATCATCAAAAGGTCCATCCAGCCTTACAACAACTGGGTCTTGCTTGAGAATTGGCGCTTTCTACAGCGACGACCAAGCTCGCAGAGGGCTCTTGAGGTGTGATACACACAAAAACAGCGCTCACCAAATAAATCAGCCAAATTTTTTTTTTTAAAGCTGTCTGAGCTAGAAAGTACGTCATAAGAGATTTTTTTTTAATTTTCATAATCGATTTCCAGCATTCATAAGACACATTGATCCAGTACACATACAAACATTGCTGATATGGAATTACTTCTGTCGGAGATAAGATAAACAAGCATTAAGGTGACGATATACAAGAGTTACATATACATGAGTTAGAATTAAGCTAGAGTAAGGATAAATAGGATAGATATATAGGAGAGAAGGATAGAGTTAGGAATGAATGGGTAAAGAAAGAATGTAATTTGAAAAAGGATTTAAAAGTTAAGGTACAAAAGAATGTGATGAGATGGTTTGGGCATGTAGAAATAATTAATGATGATAGACTGACAAAGTATATATACAAAAAAGTGTGAAAGGAAAAAGAGCGAAGGGACGACCGAGAAAAATATGGAGTGATCAAATTGAGGATATTCTGATAGAATGGGATATACAAAGTGAGCGTAAAAGAAGAAAATGCATGAAAAAGGAGATGGATATGAATGAATTGAAAGATGTATCTAAGGATAGGAAAAAATGAAGGCAGCTCTGCAGAGGCTCTGGCCACCCCTAGCTGAATGGCGACAGAGTTACAGTTACCAAAGCCTTGTGATTTTCCAATGTTATTATGTTTTTATATTTTCCAAATTAAATTTTCATCATTTGTAGGTTTTCCAATAAAAATCATCGAGTTTTTTATTTTTCATATTAAATTGAATCACGAAGAGAAAATACGCCATATTTTCGGAAAATCTTTGCGCTCGGTTAAAAATTATATGAGAGACTGGGAAAACAAATATTTGTTCGAAGAATATTAAATGCGTTTTTCGTCCTAATGAAAAAATCGTTTCCAAACAAATACACATAATATTATTATTACATCGACAACGTACGAAAATATGAAATTTCTGATTGAAAATATTTCTGAGAAAGGAAAGAGAAGTTTTAAAGTATTTTCGGAGTTTTTTTTTGTACGCCTACGCCATGAATTGTCTATAATCCAAAGTCCTTGACTTATAGGTTGTTATGAGGCTGACCACCCATACTGTAAAAAATGGGTCACTTTGCCAATAAAGCCCCTGTGTTGTGGGGCTTGTGTTCATTTGAGGTTTGGATTTTATTTGTAAGTACACATTTAGCATTTGTAAGCGCGAACTACACAGTTTGTTTGTGGGCGTGCATTTGATATGAGCTTTAAATGTTAATATATCTTTGCAACTTAGATTGTAGATTATAGATTATATCAAAAATACATAATTCATCAAGAAGTTTTGTGTTGGCAGTGATATTGTCGGTGACTGTATATAATAGTAATTGACTAACATTGCACAAATATTTACATATTTCGTGTTTTTTAATGTGATGATTTGACAGTTTTTTGCCGACGAACGAACTAAGCCCCAAGTGTGTCTCAGTGCTGTGAACGTTTCTTAAATTACCCTCTATTTTTTTATTTATTATCATACAAAAAATTTAAATAAGAAATAATAACTTACAGCCTGCTAAAATAATATATTTATATATATTTTTTTTAAGGTAACAAGCTACTTAAATAAATAAAATAAATAAATAAATAGAAATAAAAATACCCAAAATGCCTGATAAAATAAACAAAAACAAAACAATAACAACGAGGAATGTGCTGAGTTTGAAGATGTCTACGTCCAGATCTGCTCCAAATTCTAGGGATTCTTCCCCTCATCAGCTCCCCGAAACGGTTGATGGCCATCCCACAAGGAGTGTGGATAGTATTGAATGCCAAACCCCATCAGTAAAAATAGTAGACCGGCCGAGAGAGCTCCTATATGAGGGGCCACCCATTGAAGACCCACAACTATCCCTGATAATCCAAGAAACACAAAATATTTTTGATACGATAAAAAACGCAATTAATGAATCAAAAAATCTTAAAACCAATATCAGAGATATCGTTTTATCCTCATGCTTGAACTATAATAAAATTATAAACAGTTTGGTAATTGAATTGGATAAAATGAAACAGGAGTATGAAAGCCATGATAAAACCATGAAAGCAAACCCCCAATGGACAAAAAGTATCAATTTCATAGAAAAAGCTGTGGGGGAGAATGGAGAGATGTTGTTGAAGATAGAGCAGGAAATTTTGAAAATTAAAAACAAAGAAGATACTTATGCTGGAGTTACAAAAAATAAGCTGAATTTGTCAACTGCTAATATTGAAAACAAACATGTTCTCATTATAGGATCAAAGGACCCAAAAAAGACAAGCGATGATGTAGAAGGGCTGTTCAAGAAGAATGTAAGCGTAAGAAAGATGGGAGTTGGTATAACTGGTATGAAAAAAATTGCTAATGGAAGAATTGTTATAAAACTACCAAACAAAGAAGACACAGAAAAGGTAAAAAATGAATTGCTAAGACATAAGGATATAGATATAAAAGAAGGCACTAAGAGGGATCCATTGATTTCTTTCAGAGGAGTTATAAAAGGAATCAGTCAAGAAGACTTAAATGAGTCAATAAAAATGCAAAATAGGAGTCTAAAGATTGATGAGGATCTCAAAATAAAATATAGACAAAAACATCGTAATGAACTTCTTTCAAATATCATATGTCAAGTATCTCCAAGGACTTGGAAGACACTAATTGAAGTACAAAAGGTTTTCATAGGATACCAGAGAGTCGAAGTAACTGATATGAGCCCTTTGATACAATGCTATAAGTGTCTTACTTTCGGGCATATACAAGCTCACTGTAATAGTGAGCCAAAATGCTCTTTATGCTCAGGAAATCACAATACAAGGGATTGCACTGTAAAAATGGAATTACCAAAGTGCGCTAACTGTTTAGCAAGGCCCTCTAAAAATTATAATGGTGAACATAGGGCAACCAGCTATGAGTGTCCTGTGCGAGCTATATTTGAATCAATGGCGAGGGAAAGAACCCAGTACAACTGCTAAAGTGGCAGATGATTTACAGATTGAGCTGGAACAACTTACTATTATTGATACAAATATACTGGAGAGACCCGAAGCCTTTGCTTATACATTCGCTGAGGAGAAGTCAGTCAAGTTATTGAACACAAATATTCGAAGCATTTGGAAGAACTTTGATGATTTTTTTATATTTTTCCATAATCTTAAAATAAAACCCGATATTGCGATACTTACAGAGTGTTGGCTTGGAGAAAATACTTATGTACCAACCATAGTGCAATATGAAATGTTTCACACGGAAAACCACTCCAACAAGTCTGATGGAGTTGTGGTCTACATTCGCAATAGCCTCAGCCCTAAGATTATAAATTGTACTTTACAGGAAGCTAGTGGACTATTTTTGAATTTCAAAGAAATCGGATTAAGTGTATTGGCTATTTACAGATCGCCACGTTACTCTGATGTTTCTGACTTTTTGCTGTCTTTGCAACGAAACTTAGAGAGTGTTGAAACGAAACGCTCGTCGTGTGTGATTGTTGCTGGTGACATAAACATTAACATTCAAAATGAATGCCACGGACCAGCTAGTGAATACTTGGAGCTGATGAGTGAGATGGGATATGTGTCGGCCATAAATGCTCCAACTAGAGTAACTGCAGAAAGTTCAACATGCTTGGACCACATATTTGTCCGCTCCAGGGCAATGACACGATCCACCATAGTGCATACTTGTATTACAGACCACTATACAACGGCTTTAGAGGTGTTTACAGGCGGATCTGAAAGGATCAAAGCAAACGCACCAAACAAAAGAACAATAATTGATTATAAAGAACTACTAGAGGCACTGAAGAGAGAAACCTGGATGGATGTATATAACTCTGAAGATCCTAACATGTCTCTGCAAAGCTTTATCCAAATCATAAAAAAACATATTGAAACTCATAGTGAACAAAAAAACGTAAATCACAAAACTCTGAAAATCAAACCGTGGATAACAGATGGATTAGTTAGATCAATACACAAACGGAATAAGTTACATAAACAGGCACAGAGATTTCCAATAAACAACGCTCTACAGATTTACTACAGGCGATATAGAAATATTTGCTCCAGCATCATCAAGAAATCCAAATTTGAACACTACAAAAAACAGATAGATAAAAGTATAAATAAATCTAAAACTGTTTGGAATATAATTAGAGAAAATGTTTCACAATCAAGAAAAAACATCGGTCCTAAAGAAATTAGAAGAAATAACGAAATAATAAAAAGTCCAAATGAGGTCTCAAATGCTTTTAATGAATATTTCTCCAGGGTTGGTAGTGATCTGGCCGATAATTTAATAAATGAAATTGGGGGAATGGAAGCTGTACTCAGAGAACACAGTGGAAATAATGATAAAAAAACATTGTAGCTTACAGTTAAAGACTCTTAACATTAATGATACTAAAAAATTTATTGATTCCCTTCGAGGCGAATGTGCTATGGGACCAGATAATATAAGCACAAGATTATTAAAGCTGGCGTGTGACCAAATAGCGTCACCACTCACCCACACACTGAACTTGAGCATTGGGAAAGGAATATTTCCAGAGCACCTGAAACAAGCCATCATTGTCCCCATCTATAAGAATGAAGACCCAATGGAACTAATGAACTACAGACCAATTGCATTGTTGAATTCCATATCAAAAATATATGAAAAAGCGGTCAATTTTCAATTGGCACACTACTTGGAATCAAACCAACTTCTATCAGATAACCAATATGGGTTTCGAAAGGGTAAAAGCACCTCGGATGCAATACATAGTCTAACTGATTTTATTGTAAGAGAAATTGATGAAGGTAGAAAGTGTTTGGCTGTCTACTTGGATTTGAAAAAGGCGTTTGATACCGTCCCTCATAAAATATTACTTAAAAAGTTGGAGAATGTAGGAATTAGGGGAACATCGCTACAATGGTTTCAAAGCTATATAACAAATAGAAAACAAACAGTAAAAATCGGATCTGGAAGTGGAAACTATGCACAAAATCGATATGGAGTGCCACAGGGAAGTGTATTGGGACCTACTCTGTTCTTAGTATATATAAACGATTTGTGTGAATTGAATAATACTGAAAAAATTGTCGCATTTGCTGACGACACCGTTTTGCTGTACAGTGGAAAATCATGGAAAGAGGTTTTTGAGACTGCAAACACGGAGATCAACAAAATAAAAAAATGGCTGAATAGTAATTTGCTGACCCTTAACATATCAAAAACAAAGTACACAACATTTAGTATAGATGGTAGACAGCAACCACATAAAAATGAATTTGAATTGACTATACATAAATGTATAATACCTAATAATGTTTGTAAATGTGAGCCCCTCGAGTGCGTAAAAGTGTACAAGTACCTGGGAATATACATTGACCAACACTTACGATGGGAAACTCATGTTGAACAAGTCGTAAAGAGATGTAGAAAGCTTACGTTTCTATTCAGAATACTAAGAAATTTTTTGGATGAAAATACATTGATGACAGTATACTATGCACTGGGGCAGAGTGTTATGGAATATGGTATAATAGGCTGGGGAGGAATGTCGAAAACATTGTTGAGTCCTCTAGAAAGAGTGCAGAGATCTGTTTTAAAGGTTATGAGATGGAAACCATTTAGATATTCAACAGAAAAACTATTTTCTGAAACGGGAGTACTTGATATAAGACAATTATATATAAAGAGAATCATATTGCATTTATATCACAACACAGCCCCTTATCAACCCAACTACGTACTTGCACACAATACTAGGAACAGACAGCAACTTCGGCCTCCAGGATTGACAACAAGCTTTGCACAAAGATATTATTGCTTCCTGGCACCGAGGATATACAATCATGTTCTACCTAAAATAGAAAAATATATATCCCGAGAGGGTACAAATCTGGGAAGAATTGTGATAGAATGGCTGAAGAAAACTGGGAGACAGAAATCAACTTTCGCACTATTTAATATATATAAGTAGTCAATCTAATTATACCCTTTGTTTTCTCTCTTGTGATTTGTTGAGATGCGGATTCCACTGTCTCAGAACAGATCACAGATCTAGTGAGACAGTGTAATTCCTTCATTACATTTGTTTTTTTTGAAGGAATAAATTTTATTTCGTTTCATTTCATTTCATTTCATTTCATCTCCCCAGTGCTTCTTTGGCTTATCCACTATTTTGTCAAAAGATGACCTTTGAATGAAATTGTCTTAAGAACTACTTATAGGTTGAACCTTGACTTATAGGTTGGTATGCGGCTGACCACCCATACTGTAAAAATGGTTCACTTTGCCAATGTTACCCCTGTCTCAGGAAAGGACGGCAAGAGTTGCAGGATCTATGTTCATCGGAGATTTGGTTTTTATGTTGTAGGTTCACATGAGGCATGTGCAAGCGCGAACCTGTACGTGTCTGGTTGTAAGAATGCATGTAATGTGAATCTCCAATGTAACATATCTTTGCAACTTAGATTAGATTAGATTACATTCTACACAATCTGAGCTCAGAAAAAAACTTGAAACACAATAAATAATATGAGAGTTGTTTTTCGTAAATCAACTTGTTCAGTTCGTGTTTCTTTCTTGTAGAAGAAACACGTCTCCTGAAGACGTCGGATATGACTCCGACGAAACGTAGAGACAATCGTTCTTCTATTTACACATTGTGACGAAAAGTTTTATTTTTACATTATTAAAGAAAATCCTGTACAAAAACTAAGATTATTTTTGTGTACATTTCAAAGGCAGTATTTTCCCTTCCAGGCCAATTACCATAAAGCAGTTTAGAGAGAAAGTTTCACCCAGGCAAGCGGGGTTGGGGTGGGTTGGCGCTTGGAAGGCGGGAATAAATCTGAAATGCCTCTGGCCACTTATTGCATATCGCGGTGCAAGGCAATTTCCCGCCAAAACATGCCTCCATACCACGCAACGTGTACCTACTAGCTGAAAAAATACGTTTCTTTTTCACTGAAAACGGAAGGTTATGTAACTTACTTAACTTTTTTCGACTCGAAATAACGGTTCTTAATATCTGATTTCTACTAAGTTTTATAGAACCAAAAATTGTAGTACTGAAACACCGTTTTATTTTCACTTGCTTATTAATTTAATTTGAATTAATATTTATACGAACGTTTTTCATCTCTTGGTCATCTTAAAGTACAAAAAAAATCACAAATGTCATTTAGTCTCTTAATATTGTTATAGATGTGTGATTGTGTGTCTGTGTTTTTTTTCTTAAATTGTATAGTGTTTAATTGTTTTAGTGTTTGCTCGAATGTTCTGCTCAATTCATGAATGTTCTGGTTCCCGATGTTTCGAGAACCATTTCCCGAGGGGGCTAGTTCTCATTTCTTCTGAAGGCTTAAAAAACCTTCCAGAATTTTATTTTGGTTTGAAATACACACATAGAATCACGGGAAATTATTTCTAAAACTTTGGTGGCAGGTGCGTGCATAGGGTATAGGCAAATATATTTTAGAATAAATATTTTCTCTCATACCTTTAAAAGAAATCATTTGAAATAGACTGATGTGCTAACAATCGTTCTTATGGAACGCTGAGCTTATGTAACTTCAATATTAAGTTTAAAGCGTTTGTTACCATATATTGCCTACCTATTAGGCGCATTCGAAAAGGCTTATGCCGTAAATAAATAAATAAAGAAATATGCCTGTATGGGATGCACGTCCCTCCTTAAATGGAACGCAAGCATTCTTCCACCTGTACCCTCAGTACTAGTTACAAAGCTTGAGAAAAATCTGCCGTTTTTGTTTGTTTGAACTTGATTTTATTCATCACTGTAACACTTTTGCTAAGACCACAATGTGTAAGAAACAAAAACGCCAGATTGTGGGAGAAATCACGCTTTAATATTCTCCGTAAACTTTAATTTTCTCAAGTTTTGCAACTTGTACTAAGGGTTCTGATTTATCGACCATGCTTGCTTGTGTAAAGTATTCAAATGTACTGGAATTTTACAAAGAAAAAATCTCCATTCTTGCATAACCTAATTTTCTTTTTCATCCGACAAATCACTTTTTGTGGTACAAACGCTAAAGCTCAAGAGTATAACTTTATGTTTAAACTCATTCATAGCGTTTTACCGAAAATGTGTGGAAATTAAAACGCTCAAAAGAGCCGCTGTTTCAGTTTCACTACATATTTTGATAAACGCTATATTTGAGTACGATTTATTTTTTTATACTGGGTATACTCAGTTCTTCATCCATCGACAATAAAATTACATTGTAAGCCTCACAAAGAACATAAAACTCAATCTGACTCGCTCACTAATCCAGTTTCAGAATTTTAATCAATTTTACGAAAACCTCCACCCCGAGTGTAAAACATTTGCGATGTTACTTAAGCATCGCGTATTTACAAAAATATATATGAAAACTTAATCATTCGTTAGAGTCGCTGATGGGTCTTTCATGCTTTTTTATGTTTAAACAAAACTCGGGGTTGAGGGACGTTTAGCAAAAAAATTGCAAGCGTATTGTGGTAAAAGACGTAAATTTATTTCTTTTCTATTCTGCATGTAAAAGTAGAAAGAGAAAGAGAAATTCACGTTAGGCGTCGGCTGATCCATAGCTTTGCTGTGGGTGAATAATCTCATCTGATACTATGTAAGCGGCTTTTTTAATCAATAATTTAATTCTTGCTACTTATAAAGATTAAAAAAAAAGTGATACCTTGCGTCGCTGTTCAATTGTGTCTAACACCTCTGTTGTCTATTGTTCTCTATTGTCCAACACCTCTGCGGCACCCTTCCAGGGTGCCATAGACCCCCAAGACTTTCAAGAATTTGAGAGCCTCCCGCACAGGATTCCTTTAAAAAAATCCTTGGATTCTCCGTGATTTTTTGTGAATTTTTATTACCAAAACTTTCAGTGGTAAATTGATTGAACAAAAGGAGTTCTGCATTCCGGAAAGTAAAACGAATCCCGTGAAATATCGTTGCATATTTTTAAAGATTTTCCTTTGTCCTTTTCATCGATGTTCAGGGATAAATTCCCCATTCTCCTGCAGGATCCTCTGCCTCATCGTCACGTCCTGGTGATACATCAGGAAAGCTTTGCCAGCGCGAGGTGAGCAGAATTTTTAATATGCAAGACCATAAATCACGGGCTGGAAGCGGAGCCGCGGAAATGAATGGAGAAGAATGTGTCATAATTATTACAAGGGAAGGGTGCAGCGTGGTGTATGTCATTTTACTTATGCCTTCAATCGATTGTCGTCTAGTGGTAAACCGGTCTGTAGTCTAATGGTAACGCTTTGAACTCTGAAATGGAAGAATATGGGTTTGAATCCCGGCGAAGCACAAAAAATATTTTATTCATTTTTTCAAATATGCTCTTTGTTGATTTGCAAATTCATATACCTTTACCATGCAGACGCTATAATTATCGTCTCCTTAGTGCTTGTTTTTCTTATCTCCAACCGTGATAATGTATGTAGGTTGTTATGTTATTTTAAATAACATATTATAAAAAAACAATCCCGAAGTGTGCAGTGTGTGTTTGTGGGCCGAACGGTCACGGAAACGGCCGAACTGCGCCGTGCGAATCAATCGGCCCATGCTCGTGAGTTCATCGTCAGTTCCCGGCAAGATGCCAAGCGATTAAGACGTTAGCGACCAAGCACCAAGCGGTGCAAGAGGGGGCACTACAATGGAGCTCCCTCCCCCCCCATCTACTTGGATTTCCTGCCAGCAAGGCACCCGCCTTGTGGACCAGAGGCATAGGAGCGCCCACCCAGGGGCTCCCACGTGTGGAGGCTTCCGCCTTGTGAACCACCGCTAGCCTGGGGCGCTGCCCCAGGCCTTCCGTTTAGAACTCCAGCCAACGGAATAGGGAGTGTTCTAGTGACAACCTGTAGGTCTGGCCAATCCCTTATTTCCCCTTTTTCCTCCCATATTAGTACAGTAATAAACCCTTATTTGTTCATGTTAACTTTATCTTTTAATTATACAACCTTCCCAAGATATAAGTAAGCAATACCAAAGAAAGAACCCCACGCCCTGAGAGTGATGCTGATGAGAGCTAGCCGATGTAAGTATCCTGGAAGATACCTTTCAATCTAAACATAACAAGGTACATGAGCAATGTTTGTACGTATATGAACGTTCCGACTGCCGTAGTCTATGGGTAACGGGGTTCGATTACGCTCTTCGCTGGGTTTAAACATTCATATTTCTTTACCGGTTACCAAAGATCCATCCAGCCCTACAGCAACTGGGTCTTGTTTGCAAATTGGCGCTTTCTATAGCGATGACCAAGCTCGCAAAAGGGCTCTTGAGGTGGGGTTCACATAAAACAGCGCTCACTAAATAAATCATCCTAACATTATTATTTCGGACTTGATATTTGAAAGAATTGATTTCAAAATCTGTGAATTGCTTTTGACACACATTTTTTACTTTACGGAGAAGAGTGTGTCATACTTATTTCTAGGGAAGGGTGAACTTTGGTATTTATGCCTTCAATCGATTGTCATCTAGGAAGCGGGGACACACTTAGTTCGTAGGCTAGTTGTTAACAAAATGGCATTGTAAACGGGAGGTCATAAGTTCGACTATTATTGGCGGAACACAAACACACATGGACAAGAGTTTTAGGCTTACACGGCCGGCTGATGATGCTGGAGTGAAGTTTTCCGGGATCTGTTGCCGTGGTCTGTGGGAGCTGGAGCTTCCGGACGTTTCGCCCATTTCTACGATGGGCTTCTTCAGCGTGAAGTATGATGATGGTGCTTTTAAAACAACAAACACACACTGTAGAAGCAAGATGGTGGACATATAAGCCCTTTGCACACACACTGACATCACAGTTTTCATCAAGATCTTCATCATCATCATACTTCACGCTGAAGAAGCCCATCGTAGAAATGGGCGAAACGTCCGGAAGCTCCAGCTCCCACAGATCACGGCAACAGATCCCGGAAAAATTCACTCCAGCAACACATGGACAGTTACACACGCATGGTCAACGAAGGTTTTAACCACAATGTAGGGCGGATATGAGAGGGGCATGTAAGATGCATAAAAAGGTCATATTTTAAAGGGTATCTCTGTTAATACAGTGAAAGTCCATTGTTATTTTTGTATGAATTCAATAGGAAAAACAATGGTTCGATAATAAGGCATCTTCAGGAGCATAATTGTTACATATAATTTACGCTGTTTATTATTGTAGTTACAAAATATTTCTAACAAATTTTAAGATTTTTTTTCTATCTTTTTCTTATAAGTTTTCAATTTTTTCTTAATTTGACATCTGTGGAACTCAGTGTCTTTTTTAAATCAACTATTCGTATCCCACATTTTCAAACTTATCCCCCTTGGCAATAAAATCTTCGCCACAGCAATTCACAGATACTAATCTATCAAATTCATTTCGAATCCCCACCAAAGTTATCTCAAGAAACAATTCATGTTAGATTGAAATGAAAGCTCTAAGTACAAATAGCAGTTAACATACATTATATATGTGTGCTGCTTTATTTACAGTAAGGGATCGTAGTGTTGTGTGCAGGGGTGGTCTTTCAAAGGAAAAGTACACCGAGTATAAAATTTTACAGCAAAAGTCAACATGAACTAAAAGTTGTTTACAAACTAAAACGCTCGTGTGAGGAGCTGTTTTAGTTTGCATACATATTTGGTAAAACGCTATGGTATAGTTTTATACTGCAGGGGTACACGCTTAGGGTGTAATAGAGATGCTTGTAACTTTGTATGGCAAAGTTGGTTGCACATTAAAAATTTATAACATTTAAGTGTTGGAAACTTTATATGAACATGTAATTTTACTTTTCTTGGAGTTTATATTCATTAATGGTTCGGTTTTTATTTTTAAGTATACTTGCAGCATGTGTAGTCGTTAATATACACGTAAATTTCCGGTCCATAGTCTAGTGGTACTGGTAACGCATTAGGCTCGTCTGAAACCTTCTTGACCTTCCCTGAAATGAACAAAAACTCTGCAACTCTTAATAACAATGATATTAGGATGATTTTTTGATGAAAGCTGGTTATGTATGAATCACACCTCAAGAGCCCTATGCAAGCGTGGTCGTCGCTATAGAAAGCGCCAATTCTCAAGCAAGACCCATTTGCTGTAAGGCCGGATGGGCCTTTAGTGACCAGTCTTTGGTAAAGGCATGTGAATTTTTCAATCCAACATTCACGCTCTGTGAATGCGGAGCCCAACAGCCAATGGATCATCTTCGGATCTGCCCGGCCTGCCCAACAAGCTGCTCACTGGCCGACCAAATGGAGAGTAATGGTGAAGCAGTGGATGTTGCCCGACACTGGGCAAGAGTAGTGTAGTGTCTGACACGAAGAAGAAGAATCCAGCAAAGAGCATATTTGAAAATGTAAACGGTTAATTTTTGTACCCCGCCGGGATTCGAACCCATAACCTTTCCAATCACGAGTCCGAAATGTTATCCACTAGACTATTGCCTTTCTCTGTTTTTTTCTTTTTAAAAATACTTAACATCTTTAGGCAGTATTTCTGAATACAGCGCTAAACCCATGATTACAGAGAATCTCTGAATCACCCTTCGGGTTCTTACAATAATCCCTAGGCTATTTTTGGCTCCAACGGGCCAATTTCCCGGAACAACCCGATCTAGCGCGAAGGAGCTATTCGGCTTTATGGCAGTCACTGATGTGCACTGGATTGGCCCCCATTTAGGCTCTATAACCACACTAGGATAGCTCTTCCTCCAGTGCAAGGAATAATCGATACTGAGATGGGGTAGTTTAATTTTAAATTGCTCTTGGTGCCGAGAGGAATGGATATTAAAAGCTTATCTATGTATTTGTAGGTGTGTGTGCATGTAGAATGGGCCTCTGTAACTTTGTGAATTATAATATAGACCTCTCATCCTTTTGGAGGCCACTTTGATAGCTTTTACAAATTTTGAATTGTATAATTTTGTTTCACGACTTATAGGTTGGTTGACCACCCGTGCTGTAAAAAGTCGTTCACTTTGCCAATGTCCCCCGGCTGTTACAGGGAAAGTCGGTAAAAGTTGCAGGGTTTATGTTTGTTTTGATTTTTTAAGTACAGTTCCTTGACATATGGGTTGGTGTGCGGCTGACAAGCCATGCTGTAGAAAATGGTTCATTTTGCCAATGTCACCCGTGTTTCAGGGAAGGACGGCAAAAGTTGCAGGATGTATGTACATTTGAGATTTGGGTTTTTATGTTGTAGGTTCACATGCGGCATGTACAAACGCAAACTTAAAAGTGTCTGCTTGTGAAAATGCATATAATGTTAATCCCCAATGTTACATATCTTTGCAACTTAGATTAGATTCGATTAGAGTAAAAATGCAAAATTTGTTAACGCGAACTTGCACATATCTATTTTTGGGCATGCACTTAATATGAATATTGAATGTTAACATATCTTCGCAACTTAGATTAAAGATATGATACCTTTGCAGCTGCTGGTAAGGATATCTCAGTCAAATGCATAATTATTTTGATTGAGTATTCTTGAAATATGTTGGTATTATTATGTTGAAGTCGAGGCTGATAGTTTCTGACGTGTAGGGCCATTATCCTTCCTCAAGGAAACTCGCAGACTGAATACAGATCTGAGGTTAACCAGCGCTTCGTGAGGAGTGAGATGAAGGGCCTGTTGTACTTGAAATGGTACGAGACCACCATACAATGCAGTAATTATAATATCGAAAGCAAGGAGTGACAAACAAGGCATGAAATAAGCAAAATTTGTGGAGTTAAAATATCAAACTATTTGTCAACTTTGAAACTTCGATTTGGGGTTCAAATTTTTTTTTAAAAGTTGTATATTTTAATGTTGAATCGGGCCGGCCCTATAGTTGAGCAGACAATCCGATGGCGGTTTAACTGGCGTGTTGTAAATAAAACAATGCCATCAAAACAACTCCGATCAAAAACTCAAATCATTGATACATGTGAGTTATTGGATTTTGTTTATTTTATCCTACTTATTATTTTATTTTTGTAAAATAATTTTAACCTGCAATTTCATAGAATTTCAATTTCATAGGCAATCTTTGGTTTTGTTCTAAAATTATATGAAAATACAGAAACATAGAAAATCTCATCATTCATATATAATTTGCAACTCATTATCAAAAAATATATCGATTTCCGGCTTATATTCTCTGCTTCTTTATGCTCAATCAGTAAGTACTTGGATATAAATTCAAAGGAAGCAGAAATACCTCCCTCCGGAGCAATCGATTGTATGCAAATACCGGCAAACATTCAAATAAGGGCTCGCAAATCCATCACATTACAATACTTATATACACCGAGGAAGAAATCACGTGTATTTTGTGATATTAAGTAGGTACTTGAATTTTTTACACAAGGAAGACGGGGTCCACGACAACTCGGTCACAGACAGCTCGGCATGGACATTTCGGTCACAGGCAACCCTTTTATGTTTCTTTCGCTGTCATCAAGGTTATTTTTATCTTCGATGCTGCGGCTTGAAATTGGTGCTTTTGGTGAACCATTGTCGCAGATTTTTCAGCCACGATGTCCTTTTTTTTTAAGGAATCCTGTGCAGGAGGCTCCCCAATTCTTGAGAGTCTTGGGGGGTCTATGTCACCCTGGAAGGGTGCCGCAGAGGTGTTGCTTGAGTTCTTGGTTCTGTCGTGAGGCGCCGCAAGGAAGTGGTGATTGATGTTGGTTTTGAATAAAACTGGATTCAATTGGGAAGGGAACACAGATACTGGTAGACCATTCCATAAACGGGCAGTTTGGCAAAGGAATGAGTCATGAAAACGCTAAGTTCTCATAGTTTTGAGATCGACTGCAAAGGGATGAATGAGAGTCGTACTACGAGTTTCCCTTTCTGAAATGAGAGGAGGAGGGATTAATGAATGGAGCTCATTAGAACAAGCTCCGTGGTAATATCGATAAAAAAGACTGAGCATTCCAACTTTTCTTCTGTGCTGGAGCGGCTGCAGATCGGATGTCAGAGAAGGATCATTGATCAACCTCACTGCCCTCCTTTGCACAGAATCAAGTTGGTCCTGTTCTTCTGCCTTCAATATTATCTTGTATGATAAGATGGAGAAGGCGGTATTTCTCATTTCTCATAACGTGACAGAATTACATCAGCTTTCTCTGCTTAATGGTTGGCAGAAGTTCCTTTGTGGTGCGCATACGTCAAAGGGCTTCCTCATTGGTGACCCAATCACGCCTGGGCTGAAAGTCTCATCACCACGGTAATTCTTACCTACCGAATATCAGTAATATTTGTATGAGGAATAATCAGCTGTTTACTTGCGGCCATCTTGGATTGACAGGTCTTCATACAAATATTACCTATATTCGGTAGGTAAAAATTACCGTGGTGATGAGACTTCCAGCCCACGACATCCGAAACATTTATTGGTAGACAGGCAACTCAGCCACAGACACATCGTCACAGACAATTCAGTCACACGACAGTTCTTCCGCACTACTTTTCGGTCAACGACATTACGGTCACATGCAATATATTGTCCATAGACAGCTCCATAACAGAAAAGTACAATCAATTAAGACTACAGTAAGTAAAAAAGTTTTTGGAAAGCAAGTTTTCAGTGATGGAGCTGTTTATGGGTCCATATTTTATTTCACCGAAATGTCGTTGAACGAAAAGACGTGTGGATGAACTGTCGTGAGACCGATTTGTCAATGGTCGCGCTTGTGGATGAGTTATCTTTGACCGATTAAAAAAATTATGTTTTGTAATGAAAAATAAAATATCTTTAAAAATATATTTAATACCGCAATTCCTAATTCTTGTAATTTTTTTTCGTTTCAGGTATGTTTCTGAAAATTTTTCCACCTCTTTCTTGAATCATTCAGGTGAGTAAAAAACAATTTCTACTTCATCATCATCCGTTAGAATAATATTGATTGTGGTAGAGGGCTCTTGAGGTGTGATACACACAAAAACAGCGCTCACCAAATAAATCGTCCTAATATTATTATAAATATTTAAAAATATAAATGGTAAAACATTGTTTTAATTCACTTTATTTATATTTTTAAATATTTATAAAAATGGACTTTCACTGTGTTAACAGATCAACACTAAAAAATATAATATTATTATTTTTATTAACGCTCCAGACTTGTAATTGAAAGGTGTTGGCTCGATGTACAGATCATATTTTTACGATTTTACTTGTTTTTTTTTGTAATTAAACTGTGATTTATTTCTTTAACAAGATTTATTTTGCCCAATATCGGTTACACAGTACTTTTCTAGCTTATCGACTTTACGACTCAATGTTGAAAGAGACTCTTCTGACTCCCCACAATTATTGCGGCCCATATTTATGCAGTTCATATGGACGTTTCTTGTGTATTCCAGATAGTGAATTGTCCCACACACACACCAGTCAGCGTGCTTAGGCTCACGTACTAATACTCCTATAATGGATTATTATACGAGTCTACTATCATCCATTTCATTTTTCAAATTGATTTTCGCTGCAATTTTTTTCCATCTGGTTGTTATAACTAACTGTATCCTGCCGCCGTTCCACTAGGGGTGGCCGGTACCTCCGCAGATGCGCCTCCACTTTTTTCTGTCCTTACAAACCACTTTCATTTCCTCAATATTCATCACCTTTTTCATACATACTCTTCTCTTATTTTCACTCTGCAGGTTCCATTCTTTCGCAATCTCACCTATTTGGTCTAACCATTCTTTCCTCGGCCTTCCCCTTCCGCGCTTTCCTCTGACATTTCCTTTGTACACTTTCTTCGTTAGTCGTTCATCATCCATTCTTTCGAGATGTCCGAACCATCTCATCGTACTTTTTTGTACTTTCATTCTCATATTCTCTTTTATACCACACTCGTTCATCACCCAATCATTACGTACTCTATCATTCAGTGTTTTTCCAGCCATTGCTCTCAGGTAAGCCATTTCAACCGTACATACTTTACTCAGCTCACATTCATTAACTGTCCACGCCTCACTTCCATACATCAATGTCGGAACCAATATACCATTGTGGACCGCCAATCTCATATTCTTCGTAAGTTTCCTATTTCTTGCAATTCTTCCAATCGTTCCCATTACACTTCTTCCTCTACTAGCACGCTTTTCCAATTCTTTCGTCAATTTCCCATTCGACTCAAACTAAGTTATCAAAAATATAATTTAAGAAAAAGACCATGTATTACATTCAGATTAATTTATACATTCAAACGCCTTATCCACTCGACCATACCATCGGCATTCCTCTAGGAGTGGCCACAGTCCAGATACTCAGACTTCTTTTTAAGCCACTTGTATGTAAGATCTACTTTACCATCAATTAAATCCCATATTTTCCTTACACTTCGTCCCCTTAGTGCTTGTTTGTCTTGTACCCATCAGAGATAATTTCACATGAGCAATGTTTGTATGAGTACTGTACCAATGTGTCTCATAGAAAACTGGAATTAAATTTAAAAAATATTAAAAACAGCTCTACTTCATTATCGTGTTTTCCGTTTTTTCTTACGTCAGATTGTGTAGAATGTGATTCTTAAGACAATTTTATTATAAGGTCATTTTTGAATCAAATGGTGGATAAGCCAAACAAGCAGTGGGTGGACGACTTGATAAGTAGGAGCACTTATATTAAAAAAAAAAAAAGTATCTTAATGCACTCTTATATTAGACGTTAGTTTGTTCACACAGATAGTATTCATAAATACAGCTCTTACAACTAACACTAAATTTTATGTTTGATATTAAATGGGACTCCAATCGCTTTTAAACGAGCTTCCCACATCCTTGTATGGAGCCGGGATATCTAATAATTTCAGCCTTCAAATTCATACGCTAATGAAATTTGTGGCCAGTATTATAGTACAGTAGTACTTGCTCATATGAAAACCAGACTGTCAACATGGCTCACAGCTTGTTCATACGAGATCTGTGTACTGGGTGTTAATGGTGAGAAAATATATATCAAAGACTACGCTTTACAAACAAAACAAAAAAATAAACTAAGACAGGTATTTTTTTAAAATTAATAAAATAGCCACTAGTTCAGTTCAAAAAAGTCGATAGTTCAGTTGGTAGAGTGCTTGCATTCCATGCCGAGAGCTCGCGTTCGAATTACACCGAATGTGTCAGAAACGATTTTCCGTTTTGGTATTTATTTCAAACCCAAAATAAAATATCGCTATCAGTCAGAAATGTGTACTTACAAATTAAAATTCAAACCTCAAATGAACATAACCTGCATAAGCTTTGCCGACCTTCCCTGAAACAGGGGTGAAAAATTAATATGCCTTTATAGAGACCCGTCACCTAAGGTTCATCCAGCTTTACAGCATCTGGGACTTGCTTGAGAATTGATGCTTTCTATAACGACGACCAAAGTTGCATAGCGCTCTTGAGGTGAGATTCATACATAAACAGCCTCCACCAAATAAATCACCTTAATATTAATAATATAAAAGTGCAGCTCCCGACGAATGGACTAGTTCGTACGTCTAGTCGTCCGTTAAAAGGAGCTCTTTCAGCGTTATTCACAGTACATTTAATCTATAGCTGATCTATGGATCATCGTTTTTGTGTATTGAAAATTCACGTTAGGTGGCGGTTGAGCCATGGATTTGATGTGTGGGAATAACACCGTTTGAATTTACGCTCACCAAACATAATCTTGGTATTTCCACATTGGCAGTAGGTACATGATTGTTTGTCCTTTCGTACATACAATCCGCGCCGAGATTACAATGCATGCACCCAGCGTTCAAGTGAAATTGGAGACGCGGAATATCCTGAATAGAGATCTCATAATACCCACATATACTGGCATTGTGTAATAAAAGATACGCACACACAAAAGGTATCTGCATCAAACCAAATATCTTTTAAACAGAGCTGCATTAGAGAAACTGAAAAATGACTTTTCAACCTAATATAACCCGATATATCAGTCGGTGTTATGGCCGAGTGGGCCAAGAGGCTGATCTTTCTAGCGTATTTGAAATAGAATAACGTTGGTTCGATCCCCGCGGGTCACTTGACTTTAACTTTGATCCTGGTTCAACAGATGTTATTGGGTAATTATTTATTAATAATTCATTAATGTAAACAATAATGAATTGCTAATTGATGATTTTAATACATGTTTCATTTGAATAGGTTGGTGAATTGCATTCCTCTTAACAAATCTATTAAAAAAAATAAAAAATAATAATAACTGGTAAGTAAACCTAAAAAAAATGAACAATTGTTTCTATGGCTTAAAAATGAGGTCTGCACATGATTCCATGCCGAGAGCTCGGGTTCGAATCCCACCGAGGACGTCAAAAAATATTTTCCGCTTCGATGTAGGTATATTTAAAAGTCAAAACTAAATACCGGCAAAGTTTATTCAGCTTTATTCATTTTGTCGTGTATGTTCCTTGACTTAGAGGTTGTATGCGGCTGACCACCCATGCTGTAAAAATTGTTCACTTTGCCAATGTCACCCCTGTTAAAGGGAAGGACGGCAAGAGTTGCAGGGTGTATGTCCATTTGAGATTTGGTTTTTATGTTGTAGGCTCACATGAGGCATGTGCAAGCGCGAACTTGTACATGTCTGGTTGTGAGAATGCATGTCATGTGAATCTTCAATGTAACATATATTTGCAACTTAGAGATTAGATTAGATAAGATTTATTCAGCCTACACAATAAATCAGTACCAGTGCTGGGAAACCCTCGCTTCAACTGATCTGTAAAAATAAATTGGTTCCACGCCACCTTTTCGGAATGACGCGAAAGAAAGTTTCTCTTTATGTGCAGCTTAGTCGCGTAGTTGTTTTTATTTCAAAAAATTGAGGGAAGACGAGCTTCAGGTTTAACGTAAACATCTTTATTGAAGAACCTGAGACAGTGGTAAATAAGAAGCACAAGTTCCCTTTATACCTGTAAAACTAAATAGGTTCCACTCGCCACATGCGACTCCGACTGGAAGTTACACTATATGTGTAGCTTAGCTGCGTTTTTTTATGGATACTTCAAAAGATAATCGAAACTTCGTTCAGCTGCGTGTTGATAGCAGGAAGAGTCTTGAAACATAATTGTCCCATTTTACATACTTCAAAAAGAAGGTATTCAAAATGTATATACTCGTACATACGCCGAAATTAAAAGTCCCGTTGATTCACAAAACTGCCCTCGAAATTGATGGTACGTTTTCGGAACCGGCTCTGTACGCGACGTATAAAAAAAATACGTTTGAACTTAATTATGTATTCCATTTTACAGAAAATGTACGTAAAGTAAAAAGCACCTCAATGAGCGTTTTAATTTTCATACTGCAACTCGTCCCGCAAGTTCTTGTCTGGCTTATCTACAATTTTTTTGGAAAGATGACCTTCAAATGGAATTATTGTATTAAAAATCACATTCTACACAATCTGAGCTTAGAAAAACACACTAATGTGAGAGTTGTTTTAAATATTTTGTAAATCAATTTCCAGTATTCATAAGACACATTGGTACAGTACACATACACGCATTGCTCATGTGAAATTATCTCTGTAAGGAATAAGGCAAACAAGCACTAAGGGGAGGAAATGTATCTAGCTGCCCTTCCGATAGGAATGGCCAGTACCTTTGCCAATACGTCTCCACTGTGTTCTGTCTTCGCACACTCATTCATCTCCTGGGCATTCATCACTTACTTCATACATTCTCTGTAGATTCCAGTCATTTGTACAATCAATTCTTTCCTCTGCATTCGCTTTCCAAATTAAGTTTTCTTTGAAGTTCTGGCTTCATCAAGACTACCTCCACCTTAGAGACTGTGGTTCTAAATAGCAATGTGGTTCTTCTTTTGAACCATTATCTTAAATCTACTTCCTGGAACCATTCCCTTAATTATGACTTGCAGGACTCTTGCAGGTTTACAATGTACTGATCACTTTCCTCGCTCATAGCTTATCGACTTCACAGTTCAATATTTCAATCGACTCTGCCTTCTGTACCATGTGGCTCGTTTATATAGGTACAAAAGGGACGATTCTGGTTTGTTCTATATTATTCTAAAGTGGATTGTGCCGGACACCTCTATAATGTTCGATATTATTCCAGTTACGCATACCAGCGAACTACGTGCCAAGTCACATGCACACACACAAACTCACAGTAGACTATAATAGAGGCGGACACATACACACAGCAAGCCTCACGAACTCATACGTTTGTTACAATACTTTTGGTACAGGTCGCGTCATCTAAAAAGAACGCTAGCAGCAAGCTACGCAGTAGGCGATTTATCGGTCTATTTGGTATTTACGCGACTG
This sequence comes from Agapetus fuscipes, assembly GCA_951799405.1. Lineage (NCBI taxonomy): Eukaryota > Metazoa > Arthropoda > Insecta > Trichoptera > Glossosomatidae > Agapetus > Agapetus fuscipes. The sequence goes on along the minus strand of OX637349.1, from coordinate 12,957,845 downwards.
CAACCCATGCACTATTTTTTTTCGTTGATAATCGTACAATAATTCCAAATACCTTTTCAAAAAAATTTTTTTGTACAAATGGCTGAGTTTACGCGCAGAGCTTCATACTCGGGGCACGGGTTCGAATCCTCCCGTATTTCAGTTGGATATTATGTTTGGGTACCGTTGTTGTCCCATTAGTCGACTTGCTCCATCACTGTCGGATGCACAGCGAGGCGCGCTTTTGCATTATCTCGTCTGCAATCAGCAAATCAGGGAGTTTAAACGGTGCATCAGTTGTGAGCAACCAGAACCTTTAGTGCAGGACTTTAAGTTTCAACTTTATCATCGATTATTATTGTATCCAATACACAGTTAGTTAGTACAGTTGGTTAGTACACAGTTTTTATACAGCTTTCGAAGGTACTTAATTGATTATCTATTAGGATATAAAATTATGTTACTTATCTTAGTACTTTACTTTACTTTCTTCGGCTCATAAGCCTTGAACGCTCAGGGTCTCCCGCACCACAATCCTCCAGGACTCTCTGTCTTGTGCTGCTTCCTTCCATGGTCCCCTCACTCCCAGAACTTCGGCTTCGGCTTCAATGTTGTCTGTCCTTCGCTTCCTAGGACGTTCAAATAGTCTAACACTTGAGGGAGCACCATCCAAGGTAGTTCTGATGATCCTGGAGTCCTCTGCACGTCCACTCTGTCGTCCTCTGTTCCTTAGTTTCTGATCATATGATAATGAAAATTTTGAATGTTTCAAAGTGCGGTAAAAACAATACAATATGCGTCTAATGAGGGCATATTAAGCAGCTGCCTGGACATCCCTGCAAGAAGGCCCCGCACTGTTTTTAGAGACAGGGCATTCAAAGCGGTCGCTCCAATGACTTGGAATGTTATTCCCGCCTCACTGAGGGAACTGGATTTGGAGACTGTTTAAAATAAATCTCAAAACTCACCTCTTCTTTCAATCATATGGACAAGCGCCTTTGTAGTGACACACCGTCATAAAAGGCATAAGAAATATACTGGTGTTACTTTTCAAATAAAACTTTGTGGACTATCAAGCGCACTTCAGTGATGAACGCCCAACAAAGTTTTCAAAGTTCAAGGGAAACCCGACAAAAATTATCATCACAATCTGGTCGGGATTTGGTCAGGAGTTTTTGGTCGCTGGTTTCTTGAATAAAAATCTTGACTTTTTGGTTGCCGATTGGTTTGTATTTTACAAGTATACTTTTACAACAATGGATTGGAGAATTTTTACAGATGACTTTACTAGTCAGAATATAATACAAGAGAAGAACACATGATTAGGAGAACAATGGCTTATATATAACGCCATTCCAACCTCCTTAACTATTGTAACAAAACCATCTGGTGTTGACAAATCAGAAACGTCAACCAATGAAATGCTGAGACGTCAGACCATAAACAATTCTGAAGTTGACTAAATTCACTACATACATTATTTAATTTACCTACCATAATATAAAATTCCCTATTAGTACATAAAATCACCATAATATAGACATTGTTTTATTATTGAACTACTCGAATACCACTTGACACTGGCGCCCCCACTGTACGTGGGAATAAGCCATGAAGAAGAAGAAGATTTATTACTTGACTGTTTGAACCAATGTTATTTTTTATACACAATCATATTTTCTCAAGCACAATCTTTATTAATGATTAAAATCGACTGGAAATGATGTATATTTTGTTTGGTAAAGGTTTTCCTTCACTGATTCGCTTGCGCAGGATTATAAAATTATCCACGTTTAATCCGATGCGTGCACAGCAAGCGCGAACAAAAGCAGTCGTAGAGCACAGCTCTCGGATCTGCAGGCATTCTTTGCGTCTTTAGGTTCCAACAATACATAATGTCGCGAGGCAGATAATTCTCCCAAAATACGAACATAAAGACATTCCATCAACTGCATCTTCTTCATTACGCTGCCTTAGTTCTTGTTTGCCGTATACGCCATTAAGAACATTTTACAAGAGCAATGTTTGCATGTGTACTGGACCAATGTGTCTTATGAAAACAATAAATTTATTTTAAAAATATTTAAAAGAACTCTCACATTATCGAGTTTTACGGGTTTTCTTAGCTCAGATTGTGTAGAATTTGATTCATAAGACAACTGCATGAAAAAGTCATATTTGACAAGATTGGCGTACACGGCAAACAAGAACTGGGGAGCGATTACTTCACATGAACCGGTACATAGTCTAGTGGTAACGCTTTGGACTCGCAAATGGAAGGTTTAGGGCTCGAATCCTGGCGGAGCAAAAAAAAAAACACTTATATTATCAAACATGCTCTTCGCTGGGTTGAAAAATTCAAATACCTTTACCAAAGACCGGTAACCAAAGGTCCGCTTGGATAGGAAAAGTTGAGCTTTGTGTTACGATGACCAAGCTTTTAGAAGCTCTTGAGGTGTGATTCACACAAAAACAGCATTCACCAAATAAATCTTCCTAATATTATTAAAGGTTGGTATGAGGCGACCACCCATACTGTAAAAAAATGGTTCATTTTGATAATGTCACCCCTGTTTCAGGGAAGATCGGCTAGAGTTACAAGGCTTTTGTTAATTTGAGATATTGAACCTTTTTTTTCAGTATTTTAGATCAGCCTCATACCATCCTATTAGTCAAGGAAATTGTGGAAAAAATACATCTCACAAAATCAATGGCAGTTACTATGCGCCCGTTCTGGGCACTCTAAGCCCATAATTGGGCATATACATAAATTTCCATTGAAGGTGAGGGAGGACTCGCTGCACAAATGTATAAATATTTAAGTTGTGTTATCGGGTAGCGAGTGCGCGTCTCGTCGGAGGAACTAGAAGTGTATTCTGAGAGGCAGTCCGATTACGGCCCCTCACACAAACCCTCACAAACATTGTGGTCGGGTTTTGCTCGTGGACTGTATTTTCGATTTGGACTTTAATTTTGAGGTGATGTGGGGTGTGGAGATGACTTGAAAGATGTAGTTAGTTAAACAATTTAATGGTCCTTTATTCCATAAAGATTACAAGGGGTTTTTACAAAGGATTACGTGATTAAATTAGGTGAACAGGTTAAGACAAGTTACCAGTGCGACGCTCGAAGAGAAAAGAGACGGATGTTGGGTTTTACACGCCTGAGGCGTCTGTCAGAAATGCAATACCAACCCAACAAAATGTACCAAAGACAAAAAGATTATTATTCTTGGTAGGTATATTGTTTTAATTAATTTGGTCATATTAAATTTGGACCATACTGGCGGGCCTCAGATTGGCAAATACCGTGTTATAACGGTGAATATTTGGCAATATTACTAGAGAGATCATCTCCACAATGATGTATAATAGCTCGTTTACATAATGTTACATCGTGGACTGTATTTTTGAGGTTGTCATAATATACTGGTTAACAGTGATTGACTCTAATTTATAATTCTTTTTTGCTTTTCAATAACTGGTACTTGTCTGTAGAAATCAACACTTAGATCTAAGAATCATTGATTATACAAAACAATGGTAGGTGCATACAAACTTAAATAGAATTCTGACTTTGAAAATAATTTATTTGACTTATACACCTTGAAGAAGTTGAAAGTTAAGTATTAATCTTACTTGTTGTATGTATGGTAGTCAATTGTGTTAGCAACAGATGATACTTCAATTAAGTTGATATGGTAAGTTACCCTTGTAGGTAAGCATTTACATACAAATTTACATGGATTCAATAAAGTGTACTTATAATTACTCAGCCTTTTAATTAATTAAGTACATAATTTAATGTGATCAGTTCTTGCATAGTAACATAAAACATAAAGTGAAGTTACAGATAACATAAGACAAATAATTATCGGTAAGTACATAATCATTTATCCTGCTAGGAATTACCAAATAGGTAATTTACTTAATTTTTGAATTGGTCTCTTTTTAATACCAGAGTCAGTTTTTATGGATACTACTCTCAGAATACCATCCGTACCAGGATGTAATTCTGTTACTCTTCCCAATCTCCATCTCAAGGGCGGTTGATTATCCTCCCTAAGCACAACTAAATCATTAATTTGTAGTGTAGATGTCGTTAACTGAGTCCATTTCTTGCGAGGTTGCAAAGAATTGAGATATTCATTAGTCCAACGCTTCCAGAAGGTCTGGAATAGTCGACTTAACAGTTGATACCGATTAACTGCATGGATTGGAATATGATTCAGATCTGGTTCGGGAAGAGCGACCAGTGGTCCTCCGATAAGGAAATGACCCGGAGTCAATGGTAACAAGTCATTAGGATCGTCTGATAAGGGTGTCAACGGCCTTGAATTCAGACAAGCTTCGACTTGGATTAATAAAGTAGAACATTCTTCAAAAGTGAGGGTATGATTGCCCACTAACTTTTTAAATAAATGCTTTGCGCTTTTTACAGTAGTTTCCCATAGACCACCGTGATGGGGTCCATCTAAAAGTTTGACTGGCAATCCAGGCAAGTGTTATGCTAGAATCTGTCCACAATGTGGAACTTGTTATAACCAGGTTACTGGTCTCACTAACGCGTTTAAATAATTTAGATAATAATAAAGCTGCGTTCAATTCTAACCGGGGTAAGGAGATTTGTTGCAAAGGTGCTACCTTTGACTTGGCACAAAAAAGTTGAGAGTTAACTTCGGAAGTCAACTCGTTGCGAGTAACTAAATAGATACATGCTCCGAATGCTCGTGTAGAGGCATCCGCAAAGCCATGTAGTTCTACGGAGGATTTATGATCGGTTCCACATACATGCCGTGCTACATGTATGGAGGCTGCTAGGTTGAACTGATGCACAAAATTACACCATTCAGTTTTTGTTGGAGTAGATAACTCATCATCCCATTTACTGCTTTCTTGCCACAGCCGCTGCATAAAGAGCTTGGAAATTATAGTAATGGGAGAGAGCAACCCTAAAGGATCAAACGTTCTGGCTATCGCAGATAAAATTGATCGCTTGGTTAAATTTGCTTCGTTACATTCAATGTGTAAATTGAATATCAACGTGTCAGTACTAGGTTGCCACGTTAATCCTAAAGTTTTATAAGTGTCATGGTTTGCAAAATTTACAGATGAAACACTTTCTTGCAATTGTAGGGCACTATTGGTTGTCCACTTTCTTAATGACATACATGCACTATTAAATATTTCAGTAATTTGGGTTTTAATCAAATTGAGCTGATTAATATCGTCGTGTCCAGTTATCAAGTCGTCCATGTACATGTCTGACTCGATAACTTGACAAGCTTCAGGGTACTTGTCCCTATTTGTTTGAGCGAGTTGCATGATGCATCTCGTAGCTAGGAAGGGGGCTGAAGCGGTTCCGTATGTAACCGTGTTTAACTGATACTGGCAAGGCAAGTGAGTCACACTGTCTCTCCATAGGATTCTTTGAAGAGGTCTGTCCTGTGGCTGAATATCTATTTGTCGATACATTTTCTCCACGTCAGCTGTCATCACCCACCTGGGCGTTCTGAAACGTAACAAAATGTCAAATAGATCTTGTTGCACAGTAGGTCCTATCATTAAAATGTCATTCAACGAAAGCCCAGAGGTAGTTCTGGCGCTCCCATTGAATACTACTCTCAGTTTTGTAGTCGTGGAATGTTCTTTTATTACCGCGTGATGCGGAAAATAATAAGCAATTTGAGTGTTATGTGGGGGCACAAGACTCATGTGTCCTAAAGCTAAATATTCGGATAAAAAGTCATCATACCGCGCCTTGAGCTGAGGATTGCGGTTGAGTTTGGATTCTAGCGAGATCAGACATTTTGATGCTCGCGCTAATGAATCGCCTAATACCCCAGGGTCCGACTTCAGACCTATGCGTGTCTGGAATCTCCCCTGCGGTGATCGGGTTGTGGTTTGGACGAATAGATCTTCCATAGCCTTTTCTTCTAAAGATTGATGTTTAGTATTCTCGATGGTTTCACACTTCCAAAAAGCTTCTACCAGTCCGTGAAGACCGGTTGACGCTCCTCTGCTGGACCCAGACGTCCTTCGGGATCCTCCAGACGCCGCAGTCAGCATCGATGATACGAAGGTAGCTTGCATTGGTGCCAAACCGGTCGCCAACCATCCCAAGTGTGAGGGATAGAACCGGAGCCCTCCCCTTGACAGCGACGTCCGGCTGCAGCGCAGGATTCTCCAAAAGACGTCTGCGCCGAGCAGCATGGAGACTGCGCCAGCCTTGGCAAACTGTGGGTCTGCCAGGTCGCGCAGTGGTACGGGCGCCTCACACCTGAAACTGGTTTGGGGAAGATTTGTAGTTATGGTTTCTACAACAAGGAATGAACATTCAGTTTTAAAACCAGATAATCGAGAAGCTATTGTAGCCGTAACGGCTTCAGATGAATAACTTGTTTGTTGTTGAATACCTTCAATAGGCATTTTTAACGTAGATTTAGGAAGCTTCAATGAGTCAGCTAGTTCCCTTGTTAGGAAGTTTGCCTGCGACCCATTATCTAAAACGGCTCGTACAGCTCTTGACGACCCGTCTGAGTCGTACAAGTGTACGCTTACAGTTGTTAACATAGCTTGAACATTATTGGAATTACTAAATGCTGCCAAGGCAATCTTATGGTCTATAGTATGTAACAATGTATGGTGATTGCTTTGACATTTTTTGCATTTGCTTGAGCTACGGCATTTGTATGCTTGGTGCCCAATGCGAAGACAATTGAAGCATAATCTATTACTTTTTGCGGAATCCCGCCTTTGCGAAACATTTAACTGTATGAATTGACTGCATGTGTGAATGTAATGTGGTCCTTTACAGATCGGACACTTGACACCTTCTATTGTAAGCAACGCTTTCTTGGTTGCAGGTCTGCTATTCGTTGGCTCGAGAGTGTATTGATTATACATTTCTAAATGAGATGCCTTTTTTTTTAGAAATGCCAAAAAATCAATAACCGATTTGTAGTCCTTGTGGGACTTCCAATCGCTAATGCTTGGTGGGTCTAATTGCTTCAGAAACTGGTAGATGAGTAATTCATCCCAGTTCGAAGTGTCAACCCCCAAGCTGTTCAGTGCATTTAAATTACTACTAATAGTGTTGGTGAAATTGTGAATCTCATTGAATCTTCTCACATTAAATTTAATACTGTGTATGTTATCTAGATGCGTTTTTATTAAGATCTCCTTGTTGTTGTATCTGGCTTCCAAAATACTATATGCCAGGGGGTAGTTTTTCCCTGATACTTCTAATTGCTCTAAGATTGACTGTACTTGAGGAGATAACGAATTTTTCAGATACATGAATTTCTCTATATTTGAAATGTTTGCATTATTGTCTATTAAGGCCAAAAATAAATCTCTAAATGTTACCCAGTTGTCATATTTTCCATCAAAGATCGGAATTGACAATTTAGGTAAGTTCATGGGGTTACAGAATTCATTATTAACTATATGATTAATTTTTAGGCTATTGGCCTCAGATTGCTCTAAGAACCCTTCATACTTTGCTATTAAATTCACCAGGACCTCTTCCTGGTGTAGCATTGTTCTATGTAGGTCCTCATCATTGGCCAAAGCATCTACATTATGGTTATACAATTCATTAAATTTTGTTATTATTTCTCTGATTTGACATAGTTTTGATTTTACTAGTGAGATTTCTAAATTTTCCTTTAAAATATATTGTTCATAGGTAGCTAATCTAGCTGACAATGTCCTCGTCCAATTTGACAGTCTAGTCGTCATTTTGAAACACAATATACACTAATCACAAATAAATAGATAAATAACACTGGCCTGCCTGTGTGAAGGAATCCTCGGTGATCCCGTGACTCGTACTGGGTCTGGCAGCTCGTGCGGCCCGTGCGTGTGATGATCTCAGCTTTGGTCAGCTGATATGGGGGCGCTTGCCTGCACCAAGCAGCGCTCCGCTGGTCAGAAGGAGACGCTCCTCCTGCTCGTGGATGATGATGGATGACTCTCGCACTAGGCCATGCGGCCCTTGCGCAGTCGATGTGGGGCTCAGCTGATGGCAATCAGCTGATGTGGGGGCGCCTGCTTGCACAAAGCAGCGCTCCGCATTCGTCAGAAGGAGAAGCTCCCTCTGCCCGGCCCGATGATGAAGGATGACTCTCGCACTAGGCCATGCGGCCCTTGCGCAGTCGATGTGGGGCTCAGCTGATGGCAATCAGCTGATGTGGGGGCGCCTGCTTGCACAAAGCAGCGCTCCGCATTCGTCAGAAGGAGAAGCTCCCTCTGCCCGGCCCGATGATGAAGGATGACTCTCGCACTAGGCCATGCGGCCCTTGCGCAGTCGATGTGGGGCTCAGCTGATGGCAATCAGCTGATGTGGGGGCGCCTGCTTGCACAAAGCAGCGCTCCGCATTCGTCAGAAGGAGAAGCTCCCTCTGCCCGGCCCGATGATGAAGGATGACTCTCGCACTAGGCCATGCGGCCCTTGCGCAGTCGATGTGGGGCTCAATTTGCTTCACAAACTGATGTGGGGGCGCTTGCTTGTACAAAGCAGCGCTCCGCATTCGTCAGAAGGAGTGGTTCCCTCTGCCCGGCCCGCTGATGAATGTGCGCCCGCTGTATGGGGCCACGTGCTCTCCTCTCCGTCGCGCTGCGTAAAAGTCTGCTTTTTGTGAGCACAAAAGGGTCCTCGGTGGACGCAGATGACTCCAGATGCTAGTTCACTGAATAATCCGCTGGTATGGAGCAACAAGGTCGCTCATCCTGCTCGAAGTGACCAAAAATGGTCGGGTTTTGCTCGTGGACTGTATTTTCGATTTGGACTTTAATTTTGAGGTGATGTGGGGTGTGGAGATGACTTGAAAGATGTAGTTAGTTAAACAATTTAATGGTCCTTTATTCCATAAAGATTACAAGGGGTTTTTACAAAGGATTACGTGATTAAATTAGGTGAACAGGTTAAGACAAGTTACCAGTGCGACGCTCGAAGAGAAAAGAGACGGATGTTGGGTTTTACACGCCTGAGGCGTCTGTCAGAAATGCAATACCAACCCAACAAAATGTACCAAAGACAAAAAGATTATTATTCTTGGTAGGTATATTGTTTTAATTAATTTGGTCATATTAAATTTGGACCACATTGCGATATTCACAAGCATTTCATGGCTTATTTAAATAACTGTAGTTATCATATTCGGTCGATAGTTCAGTCAGTAGAATGCTTGCATCTCTTGCCAAGAACAAGAGTTCGATTCCCAACAAATTGGTCACAAATAGTTTACGGTATTAATTTCAAAACCAAAGTAAAATACTGGCAAGTTTTACCCAGCCTTTACAAAGAATGAAAACTAGCCCCCCATCGGAGCTAAGAAACTCTTACTTCAACTAAAGTGGTTGGCGTATGGCTTACCCCTTACATGTAAAAATAAATAGGATCCACACGTCACATACTGTGTTACCATTGGGGACAATGCGGTTAGAAGATGCACTGTGTTTGCAGCTTGGCTCTAATGATTTTTATTTTTTGAATCAGCCACTTCATGCGTTTATTACCTTTAAAAAAAACATTAAAGAGTGCAACAACAACAAAAATTTGGTGATTGGAAATGTATAACGAGGACTCAAAATTAATTCTTGATCTTGTCTATCCATAAACGTACATAGTTGCTACATATACTAATTATGCTTCTTATAAAAACTCTCTTCGCATTGTAACTTGCGCTTAAGGTAGGTCCATCCAGCCTTACAAAAACTGGGTCTTCCTTGAGTATTGGCGCTTTGTAGCGACGACCAAACTCGTACAACTTTGCGGCACTACAACAAGTGTCATAGACCCCTAGAGTCTCTAGAATCTAGGGAGTCTCCCGCACAGGCTTTTTTTTAAAAAAATTTTTTTATTAGATTAAAACTTTCTAAGTATAGGAAAATGGCTCTAGTAATCTATAAATACGGACTGCGGTTCTGTGAAGCAAGGCAGTAACCCGTTGATACCCAAGCCGTGAAGCCACCACTGCAGAAGTTAACTGGTGAACTTTATGTTATCAAATTGTAAAAATAAATTCAATTGCAATTTTATTAAAGTGAACCCAAAGTAAATCATAACAGCACATTTTTTTTGTAAATATTCCTTGACTTATAGGTTGGCATGCGGCTGACCACCCATGCTGTAGAAAATTGTTAACTTTTCCAATGTCACCCCTGTTTCAGGGAAGGACGGCAGGAGTTGCAGGGTGCATGTCCATTTGAGATTTGGTTTTTATACTGTAGGTTCACATGCGGCATGCGTAAGCGCGAACTTGTACGTGTCTGCTTGTGGGAATGCATGTGATGTGAATCCCCAATATTAAATATCTTTGCAACTTAGATTAGATTAGATGAGGTATATGAGTATTGGTGATGGATCAATATTGAACTAACTCTCTGAATACATGCATTTTAAGGGCGCGTTGTACTTTCTCGCTGCCTGGGGCCATAGCTGCCCTACCTCAGAAAATGGCGAAATGAAATTATTGCACCAGGGGGTGTGTGGGAGGGTTAGGGGGTGCGTAAATGATTAAGTGGGGGGGAATAAGGAAGGGCGGAAGAGAAAACAATTGTTCTTTGCTTTGAAAGATTTGCGGCGCAATGCGGTTATTGAATTTGTAAGTTTATTGCATTCTTCAATAAGGCAATTTGTATGCGCTTACATCCTATTCACAAACAATACTTACTGAAAGCTGTGCGTGAAACCCAAGCAACTATTTTAATTAAATGATAATAATATGTACAATTTGCAATCAAAGACCAAGTATTTATTATTTTTAAACTTTCCATTGTAAAACGCTAACGCTTCAGAGTCTGGGTATTTTCAACGTCAGCATAGCGACTTTATACTGAATGAAAAGGGCGTTATCGTGTGGGTAGTTTTTATTATTAGTTTCAAGTCACATATGCTAACGTTGAAAATACCGGGCCGAAGCTACACAAATAGTGTATATCTTTCCACGTTTTAGCCCCGAAGTGGTTCAAATGTGTTGAGTGAAGTCTATTTATTTTTTACAGCTAAGGGGACCGGCCTTACACCAACAATTTGAGCTGAAGTGGGGGTTTCCCAGCTCCCAAAGTGGCTGATACTCATTTCTCATGAAGGCTGATTAAGCCTTTCCGGTATTTTATTTTGGGTTAGAAATAAACCCCGAAACTGAAAACCATTTCCGACACCCTCGGTGGGATTCGAACCCGAGCCGTCGGCATGGAATGCGAGCACTCTACCAACTGAGCTATCGACCAAACTGAACCCTCGTCAACACAAAGCTTGCAATAAATAGAAAAAGACAAACTCTTTCATCGTAGCTAGAAACCAAAGTCTTTTAATCTATTTTTCAAACAATCCCAATCTAGTAGTCTCAACCGAAATAGGCTTGCAATAATCCCTCGCTAATCTACCATTAGAGTTTTTCTGGGGTCTCGTTTGTCGTGGTTTCTCCATGGCAAAAGTTTAAATCGAGAGTTCTAAAAATTCAGACTGCTGAGGGATCAAACAAACTCGAGAAGAGATTTTCCAATGGAAAACTCGGCTTCGGAAAAGTGATGGTCGGCAATAAAACCGAAGAAAAATTCAACGCGATTCTCGTCTCGTCTTGACGCTTGGGAAATCAGACGCGATTCTGCAAGTGCAAGTTTAATAACACTTGAGAGTGAATATTTAAAAAAGATTTGGAATATTTTGATTCGTTTACTGTAACTGTAACTCTGTCGCCATTCCGCTAGGGGTGGCCAGAGCCTCTGCAGAGTTGCCTCCATTTTTTCCTATCCTTACATACCTCTTTCAATTCATTCATATCCATCACCTTTTTCATGCATTTTCTTCTTTTACGCTCACTTTGTATATCCCATTCTTTCACAATCTCCTCAATCTGATCACTCCATACTTTTCTCGGTCGTCCCTTCCCTCTTTTTCCTTTCACACTTTCTTTGTATACATACTTTGTCAGTCTATCATCGTTCATTCTTTCCACATGCCCAAACCATCTCATCACATTCTTTTGTACCTTAACTTTCACATCCTCTTTCTCTTTCAAATTTTTTCATTTTAATGTTTTGACAATATTGAACTCATCCAAAAGTATTATTGACTTTTACTTGAGCAAAATGTATTTATTTTCTCAGTGAAAAGGGACAGCCTTTCTTCAATCGCTTTTTTGCTACCGACTCATTCCTTGAGTCCTTGAGGTTGGTATAAAGCTTACCAACTATACTTTAAAAAAATGATTTATTTTGCCAATGTAACCTCTGTTTCAGGGAAGGTCGGCAAGAGCTGCAGGTCTTATGTTCATTTGAGATTTGGGTTTTTATTTTGTAAGTACTTAAGTGGCAAATGTAAGCGCGAACTTAAACGTGTCTGTTTGTGGGCACCCATTTAATATAAATCTTAAATGTGAATATGCACCGCTCCTTGAGTGCTTCTTTGTCTTATATGTATTATTATAATGTAATTTGCCATGAGCAATGTTTGTATGTGTACTTGACCAATGTGCTTTATAAAACCTAAAAATTGATTGTTACGTTCTTTTCTTAGCTCGGATTGTGTTCAAATTGTGATTCTTATAACAATTTTATTGAAGGTCATCTTTGAATCAAACGGCAAATATAAAGCCAAACAAGAACTGGAGAGACGAAGTATCTTTGCGACTTAGCTTACAGATTAAAAAATTATAACTTATTGAAACAACAATCATATCAAAGCACGAGTTTTCTTTCATTAAAATTGGAATTCCTGAAAACGTAAAATATTAATTAACTCACGAATGCTGTGGAGTAAAATCATGATTTACAGTCCACAGGGTATTGCATACTTCAGTACCACGTTTTAACTTAAACAAAAAATACATGGAAATTAAAACAGAAACTCAAGTGAGCGTTTAAGTGTTGGTGAAACACTATGGTTGAGTTTAAACATAAGTTTCTATGCTAAGGGGGATGATATTAATTACAGTTTGAATGGGGGATGGAAACAATATTATTTATGAGGAGGAGGTAAATGAGAAAACTCAGGTGGGACTTGGAGTGGTTGTAACTGAAGCGAAAGGGATGAACTATGCAAGCTTGTGTAGGGTGGGTATTTAAATTTTATCAAGTGCACTTTTCCCACCCATTGAATTTCAAATCAGCAAATTTTTGCTTTGCTTATCTTCTAAGGATTTTACCTTAACATTGTGAAACTAATACGTATTGAAAAATATTAAAGTTATTGATTTGCAAATGTCTCCGGTCTTTCATGGAAGGTCGATAAGAGTTGCAGTTTTAGGTTCATTTAAAATGTCGGTTACTTTTTTTTTTTATTAAATACACCTTTGACTTAAGGTTTTTATTAAGTTACTCTTCCATGCTGTACAAAATCGGTTCATTTTTGTCAGTTTCACCCCTGTTTCAGGGAAGGTAAGCCACAGTTGCAGAGTTGTAACATGCGGCATTTGCAAGCGCGGACTTGTACGTATCTGCTTGTGAGAATGGTTGTTAACTGAATCCCCAATGTAATATATCCCTGCAACTTAGATTTAATTAGATTAGATAATAATTCATTGCCTTTTTCTTTGAATGAAAAAAAAAATTAAACAAAAATTTCTTCAACAAAAAAAAAAAAACAAATCCGTGTTTGACAATGCACGGATTTATATTTGTGCAAAAAAAAAACTGGGGATAAATTTTCATTTCACAAAACTTTTGCATCACAAGAGATAATCGCACTGCGGTGTTTTAGTCCGTGGCTTAACTCCGAATAATACAAAAAAAAACAAATGTTTTGATTCATATTTTAAACAAAAAGCAACATTCCCACGATGTGCACGCGACTAATTTCCTCCCCCGAAAAAAATAAAAAAAGACACCCCCCCCCGATTTTAAATAATCTCAACTCCCCCTAAAATGAATTCGTCCTCCTCCCCCCCGCCACGAAAAGTGTGGGCGGCGGTGCAAGTAGATTTACGATGGAAAGAAATCTAATTTAAAATATGTCACACTTAAAACGTGTTCGTGTTATCTGCTGTTATCTTTTTTTTTGAAGGATGCACGCGAACCATATTCATTAGACTCTTTTTTTTTAAATCTTTTTACTGGTAATTGGTTGAGGTATCTTTCCTTCTTTTTTTTATTTTCTGACTCGTAATTGGTTAACTTTTCTTTCGTTGTTTTTACTAGTTAGTCTTGCTGCAATAATCTTGCTTAATTTTTTACTTTAATTGCTTAACTTTTTTATTGTACACTAATAATTATTTTGAGGTTACTTTTTTTCTTCGACGTGATTTCCTTATAGGTTGGTATGCGGCTGACAACCCATACAATAAAAACTGATTCACTTTTCCAATTTCAGCTCTGTTTCAGGGAAGGTCGGCATGAGTTGCAGGGATTATGTTCATTTGAGATTACATTTTTATGTTGGAAGTCCACATGCGACATGTGTTAGCTCGAACAAAGACGTGTCTGATTGTGAAAATGCGTATAAAATGAATCTTAAATGAAGTTTTTCTTTGCAACTCAGATTAAAGTGATCATTATTCCTTGTTCCTTGACTAAAAGGTTGGTATGAGGATAACCACTTACATATACCAAAAAAAAATTTCACTTTGTGAATGCCCCCTGTTGCAGGAAAGGTCGGTAAGAGTTGCAGGGCTTACGTTTATTTGAAATTGGGTTTTAATATTGTAAGTCCACATGCAGCATGTATAAGTGAAAACACGTGTCTGTATTTTTTTATGTAGGTACTAAATGATTCAATATCAAAACTTTACTGAAAGGAAAAGGCCTATAAATATTTTAATTTACTAAATATGGTGCAAAAAAAGGCGGCTTCAATTAGTAATCTGACTCGTGAAAATTGCTATAAAATTTGCCGTTAAAGCGCGAGTATTTAGCAAACAAAACGCGGCTTAACGAACTCGTAAAATGCACAACTGTTTTATTGCTACTAATTAAATCGTGATTTATTTACGGTGCCCTGTATTTTGATAAACAGAGTCTATTTTGGAAATTCCGTTTATTTCATTGATGGAAAGAAGGTTAGTGTGAAAGAAAATAAAGAATATTTACATTTTGACTGGTCCGTATTCTAGTTGTACCGCTTTGGACTCGTAATTGGAAGGTCGTGGATTCGAATCCCGACGGGGTACAAATAATATATCATTCTTATTTTCAAATATGCTCTTCGCTGGTTTGAAAAATTCATATATCTTTACCAAAGACCGATCAAAACAAAGGTCCTTCTAGCGAACAAGCAACTGGATCTTGCTTGAGGATTGGCGCTATCTATAGCGATGAACAAGCTTGTAAAAAGTCTGGTTGATAGCTCAGTTGGTAGATTGCTTGCATTCCATACCGACAGCTCGGTTTCGAATCCTACCGAGGGTGTCAGAAATGATTTCATGTTTCGGATTATATTGCAAACCCAAAATCAATATCGGCAAGGCTTACTCAGCCTTCACAATAAGTGAGAACCAGCCCCCTCGGAAGCTAGGAAACCCCCATTTGAACTAAAGTTGTTAGCGTAAGGACGGCCCTTTTGCCTGTAAAAATAAATTTGTTTTGAAGCACCATATGCGACCCCTTCTGGGTTAACGTAGGCAAAAAGTTTCACAATATGTGTAGCTTAGTTGCGTGAGCGTGTAGGTACGTTTGAGTTCTTCTCAAGTATAGAAACACATTTATCACATCAACATACATTTCATTTATTTTTAATTCATATTTTCATACTGTATTTATCTTCGCTGAAACCAAAGTTTAAGTATTATCTATTCTATTCCTGAAAATAGTCATAGGATAATTGGAAAGAGGTATGCAAGGATAGGAAGAAGTGGAGGTAGCCTGACAGAGGATTTGGCCACTCCTAGTGGAATGTTTGTATATTTTCAGTGTATGAAAAACGTTAAAGATAATGTGGCATATAAAATGTACGTTGAAGTTCATCCCGTTCGCACTTGCTTACCCGTGAAATGAGCTCATGAATTTTGTAGGGAGATCGTGAGCGAGAATCATAATATGTAGTTTCATACAAATACTAGTTGCTAACAGTACCCTTCTTTAATCTTAGTTGCAAAGATAAGTAAGAGCATTTAAATATCATGCTAAATTCATACCACGTATAAATTCGCGCTTAGAAATGCTGTACGTTGACTTATAAAAGCCCAATCTCAAAATAACATGACCCCTGCAACTCTGGCCGACCTTCCCTGAAAACGAGGTGACATTTTTACAGTATGGATGGTCAGCCTCATACCAACCTATAAGTCAAATAACGTCCTTTAAAAGGTTTATATTATTATATTAAACTAACTAAATCGATTTAGCGAAACCAAGAAAAACTTTGGTTTCGCTAAATCAATTTTACGACGCAAGGTAATATAATATTTCGGCATTAAATCTCTGAACGTTTTGCGAAGTGCAAAGCCGTAAAAATGTGAAGGCTGTGTTGTAATTTTCCTTCTCCTGTGAGGCTCTCCACAGACGAGTTTTAAAGCATTTTTTTGAATCACAAAAAGGCTCTGGTTCAAAGCCTACCCGCTGCAAGCTTTCAATGTGCCACGTAGATAAGGTTCACATGAAATTCGAACGTTGATTTGGTTCACATTTCTGAAGCATTTTCTGACACCAGAATGCTTCAAAACTTATCTTATCTTATCTAAGCTGCAAAGATATATATCATTTAAGATTTATATTAAATGCATTCCCACAAGCAGACATGTATAATTTCGCGCTAACACATGCCGCATGTGGACCTACAATATAAAAACCCAATCTCAAATGAACATAAGCCCTGCAACTCTTGCCGTCCTTCCCTGAAACAGGGGTGACATTGGCAAAGTGAACCATTTGTTTACAGTATGGGTGGTCAGCCGCATACCAACCTATAAGTCAAGGAACTGTTACTTAATATTTAACCTATTTTACTTACTGTTGATAAAAATGTTTTTCTTTTCTTTCTTTACCGTCATACATGAATTGTATGCTTAAAACAACAAAATACGTTATGTTTCTTTTGTCTAATGTTGGATTTGACCACCCATCTTGCTTCCGCATTAAAAAAGCGATTAAAAGAGCAAATCCTTCTTTATTTTGGGATTGAATCTATGTTTGAAAGTGAAAAAACATTAGCCCAAGCTACGAGTATATAGCTACGGAATGAGTATTAATGACTTCAGTATTTTTTGAGAACTGAAAGGTGCAGATCGCTGTGATGATGGCCAATCTTCACTAAAAAGGTACAGGAGGGAAAAAAATAAAAATGGGTTTTTTCTTTTAATCTCATTTCAATCACTTCGATAACGATTTGTAGGACTTATTTATTATTTTATACAACTCAATATTTAGCAGGTTTATTTTATGTGAGTGGGAAAAGCAAAACGCCCGGCTCACCAAACAAGACCTAAACAATGGCAGTGGCCGTCGGACTAATTTTAAAGTTAATGGCTTTTTCATCCCGGCACGATAAAAGTGAGATCACAAAAATACCCGACCGGTAGTCTGGTACACGAATCTGCAAAAATATATATCAATATCAAGCGACAAGCAACACATACAACAACATTTGAATTACATTTCCTTGCACCTGAGGGGACAGGTTCGTAATTTTTGTCTTTTTGAGTAAACCGAATGAACCATAATGTTAAATCAGACATCCTTAGCAGGAATCGAATCTTAGCTTTCTGGCTTTGAAGGCAAGCATGTCGCTATTAATTTATTATCTAACAGTTGTTCAAAAAAAGCATCAAGTCCCTGTTTTGAGCCGCAGCATCCAAGGTCAAAATGGCGACGAAGAAGAAGACATCGTAAGTAGCAATAATTATAGACTTAAGAAATCTAGAAATTAAATGATCCTTTTGTACTCTTGAAGCCGGTAGAACGTTCGAGAGTTTGATGGCAAATTAGTCACTAGAGACTTTTGTCTGTCAAGTATATAAGGCGTAATGTTGAGTGCACCAGGACAGTGAGATAGTTGCCTTTGATTGAAGAGTGTAAGCGGAGCTGAACTGTGAAAACAAATTTGAGTTGCTAAAAGTGTTAAAAATAAATATAAATTGTTAAAATAAATTAAGTGAAAATAAAGATCCTGAAAGAAGACCAGAAGGGCTATTCGGGATCTCAAAGGCGAGGCCGAAGGCGACTGATACCGATTCGTTGCCGAATGAAAGGTGAATTGTGATTCTCGTTTGAAAATTTGGCTGAAGGCTATTTCTTATAAAGGTGAGGAATCTCCCGGAACTGTCAAAATATAGTGCGGCCAATTTACCCCGCCGTACAGCGAAGGACAGAAATTGTCAGTAGATTATTACAAATATATGACTTATTTTCTTTAATGACCTAAATAAATGTATTCGCAAACTCATTCCTTATGTTTATTTGTGACCCACGTGACATTATTATAGGAAATTATGACGTAGAATAGGAATTACGATCTTACGAAAATTGGCATTCTGAACGGCATAATATGCGCGTCGCTAAGTACGTCATGCAGATAATTATTATGCTTTTGACAACAATAAATTTGCACAAAGAAATTGAGTTATTTTTTCACAGTTTCATCTTCATTTGTGATAAATTGTAAACATAATTATTTACAAGTGATTTTCAATCATTATAACGCTCAATTTACAAAGATTTAAGCATAGATTTAATTGTCAAATGTCAGTTGACAGCAGACGTGAAGTTAGCCTGATTTGCCAGCCTGCTATGCGAGAGCTGTGAACTATGAGAATTGCCCCCAAAGTCCAAGGAAAAATAATTTCACATAAAATGTAATTTATAATCATTTCCTAATTTTAACATATTTGAAATAAACAAATCACCTTAAAATTGTTAATTAAAATAAATTGGGCTAGTTTTAACAAGTTGAAGGAGTAAAAGTACAATATAAACAATAGTTTTCACCAAACATTGTATTGTTGAGAACTGAGTTTTTTATTACATTGTAATGTAGTTTTATGTATTTTCATTCCGTTGTTTCGTACTTATTTGCACTTATTATTGTTTTACTACTTTTTGATGAAGTTTTAGTATTTTTTTTAAATATATGGGGAAATTTACCCTTTGGGCTGGCACCTGTCGGACGATTATCACATCGATCATCCGTCAGTCTGGCCAATCGAGAAAAAACATACAAAACCCATTGCTGTCCCTTGTAAGGATAGTCGGAAGGTCGGTAGGAACGAGAATCGCAAAACGGCAAAGGAACTCTTTCGCAAGGGCTATTAATCTCCACCGGCAACTAATATCTTTAGTGCAACCGAACATCGAGAATTGCACTTCTGGGCTGTATGTTTTAATGTAGTGACTTTTCGAACCCAAAAACATTACAATTGGTACCTATTTATATTCTTACGAGTGTGTGATTGTGCGTCTGTGTGTTTTTACTTGTGTGAGTGTGTCTGTGTCTCTAGAAGTAGGTACCTGTATGATTGTACTTGTATTTACTCGATATTTTGTGGATATTTGCTCGAATGTTCTAGCGTGGTCTTGCATGCGCGAGAATAACTCTCATACATCTATAAAAAGAGGCCGAGATGCTTTGCAGGTAGACTTGTATCGGAGCCGTCGAGTTGATAAGTAGTCAAGCAACCGTGGCGTAAAGTTGACTCTGTGAATGAATCAAATGTGAACGAAATCTTAAAATAAAGTGTGTGAAATAAATTAATCTTATTATTCATTTAATTGAACCCGTAAAACATATTAATATATACCTTGTTTACATGCTTTGAAAGTTTTCATTAAAGTCTGTGATTTGCGGTTAGGAGTGTCCATGGCAAGACGTAATTGTTCTCGTACTCGTACATGGACTTTACAGCTCACAGCCAACCATGTACATATATTAGGAAAATACTCACTGTATGATGCTGTCATTAACAGTCTTTCAATTTTTCTGTAAGTACATATTATTCCCATTTTCCAGTACAAAAACAAAGCAAAATTGTCTTGAATTTGATCAGAAAAACTGCGGAGGTTTGTAGCCTTTTTCATTTATTACATAATTTTTAGTTCCATTATTGTAAGCTTTC
This sequence comes from Agapetus fuscipes, assembly GCA_951799405.1. Classification (NCBI taxonomy): domain Eukaryota; kingdom Metazoa; phylum Arthropoda; class Insecta; order Trichoptera; family Glossosomatidae; genus Agapetus; species Agapetus fuscipes. The sequence goes on along the minus strand of OX637349.1, from coordinate 12,937,879 downwards.
CAGATCGTAGATACAGATTTTTTGTAAATATTGTTTTATAAAAATAACGCCTTGATCATAATTTATAATACCATCCCATAGTCAACATTTAAATATAAAGGAAGAGGACGTGAAAATTTTGCAAAATAAAACGCACTGAAAGGGTGAAGGGACGTATTTTTAAAACATTGTTTTCTCCTTCTTGTTTAAAACAAAAAACAATTTCAGGAACCATTAATTTATCACTATTTATTTTTCAGAAGTAATGCTTATGAAAGAATATTATTGCAACCTACAAGTAAATGTTCCGCAAAAAAAAACTTAATTTTTAGTTGTATTTTGTGTGAGTATTAAATTTAGTTTTTTTACTGAGAAAATAAACCCCTGCAGCTTCACCCCTACTGATTAGTACCCATTCTCTTACCTTACCATAGCTCCGCCCCTAAATATTTCTCCTGAATCCATTTATTTATATTTTTAGATTTCTTAGTTTTTCTGTCGATAACGGTGTGATAGCTCCAAAAAAGCTGGAGAAAAGAAATCAACTCGTCAAATAACTGTTTTTGAAAAATCAGTAAATGCAATTCAAAATATTGTCATAACGAGTGTCAATTTATTTTCATCTGTGTTTGATTATCACTGGTCAACACATTTTTTGTCCCTTTAACAAAAGTAGCCAAATCTTATAGGAAATTTTACGCTGATTTCAGATATGTAATTAGTTTTGTTCTATCACGTCAGGTTTTTATGGAATTTATGTTTTACTAAAGTATGTATAAATTCATATTTTTTCGTGTGTTATCATTGATTTTTTTAATAATATGGCTACACTAGGCTCGACTATCATTTTGGCAGCTATTGCTGTTACTTTCTTAGCCTGTCTTTATATGAGCGCATGTTTTTTTGTTTGTTTATGCAAATTGTGGTAGAAAACAATGTAAAAAATGCCTCAAAAGTGAAAAAATAGTGCGGACAATTTGTTATACGTGCGGTGAGTTTACACCAATTTCTCAAAAGAAAACCATGACTGTTTAGGAGAAACGAGCATATGAACTCTACTTTGAGTGCAAAGTTGGTGACCAGGACAAGTCATGGGCTCCACACGTGAGTTGTGTACGATGTACAAGAACTCTCAGGGGGTGGCTACAAGGCTCACGTAAGGCTATGATGTTGTTTGCGATTCCGATGATTTGGAGAGAGCCAAAAGATCACATAACGGATTGTTACTTCTGCATAACAAACATTTTAGGATGTACAAAGAAAAAAAAGAAGCACATCACATACCCAAACAACGTCGAATCGGCTATAAGGCCTGTTCCACACGACGAATCATTGCCCATACCGAGACCTCCAGAAAAATTTCAATTAGAAACGAATCCATCAGAGGAGGATACTGAAAAGTCGGATTCTGAATTCTCTGTGGAGGTGTCTACTTCTGCAAAGCCTCACTTGTTGAACCAAAATGACCTAAATGATCTGGTACGTGACCTGAATTTATCAAAACTGCAATCAGAAATGTTTGTAAAAAAGGCTTGTCTAAAGATGGAAATGGCATGACTTATTTAAAGCAAAAGTTTCCTAAGATCAGCGACGCAAAAATTAAAGAAGGAATATTCGTGGGACCAAAAATAAGGGAGATCTTGACTGATCTGAATTTTAAAACAGTGTTGAGACCAGTTGAGCTAGCCGCTTGGTCAGCCTTCAAGAATGTTGTCGAGAACTTTCTTGGAAATCATAAAAGTGAAGACTATATCAGCATTGTATCTGAAATGCTAATGGCCTATAAAAATATGGGATGTAACATGTCACTAAAAATACATTTCTTCACTCTCACTTGAATTTTTTCCCAAAAATATGGGAGATGTCAGTGACGAGCACGCAAACGATTTCACCAGGACATTGCGGCTATGGAGAAGCGATACCAAGGAAAGTGGAGCCCATCTATGCTGGCTGACTATTGCTGGACCCTGCAGAGAGACTCTCAAGATACCCACAAGCGCAAATCAGGAGCAAAAAAAATAAATTGAATTAAATTTGAAATTCATACTTAATTCAGACTTATAGTTTGGTATGCGGCTGACCACCCATGCTGTAGAAAATGGTTCACTTTGCCAATGTCACCCCTGTTTCAGGAAAGGTCGGCAGGAGTTGCAGGGTGTGTGATTTGAGATTCGGGTTTTTATATTGTAGGACTACATGCGGCATGTTTAAGCGTGAACTGAAACATGTCTGTTTTGTGAAAATGCGTATAATGTGAGTCTTAAATGTTACTTATATTTTGCAATTTAGATTTGATTAGATTAGATTGTTATATTGTCATATTTTGTTATATTGTCATGTTTTGTTACATTAAAAAAATAAGAATATCGGCAAGTTGACGTCACCAAAGGCTGCGAACTGAAAGTGTATTTTAAATGTAATTTAACTTTGCCTCGCGCTTGTGCTGTGAAAATCACATTTCGGCTTTGTGTCGCTGAAAATTGGGGCGCCCTCCAAAAAATCATCAGCATAATGATATTAATGTTGGATTAGACCAAGTTTGTGCCCGGCCCCTTAATCTCGGCACAGATTATTATCGTTAGTCACTTGTTGTTAGCGGAAGGCTTTGTTCCTTAACAAACTTAAACGGCCTTATTCATTAGATTGGTTGAACCTACAACCAGAGTTAAGCCAGCTTATTAGTATGGCCAAACCGACTTTATATTGGTTTTAAAATTAAAACCTTTTTATGAATAAGGTGGATATTGTACGCAGACAAAGATAGAGTCACAAAATATCGCCACCTTAAAGGTACAGCTGAAAAAGTGCTGATTCACTGATTTGAGCAATCGTGGTTAAATCATTTTATTGGGAGTAACTTCTAATAGTAAGTGAACTAAATTATAAAGAAATAATCATGATAAATTTCTAAACTACAGGGTTTTCATACTGTTTTAGTGTTTTCTCTCGTAGAAATTAGGGGAAAAGGTGCATTTGTCTGGGAAACCAATGTAAGCTTAGATTGTTAATTATTTCGTTTTACTTTTAAGTTAGTGATATTTTCTTGTGACGGCTGAGTTGTATTCAATTTTATTTTAATAAATAAAAATAATATCTCCAATAAAAAAAAAATGCGTTTACCAACGAATTTGTTAATGTAAGAGCCTTGTTAAGTGTCAACATGTAAACTAAGACATCAATATTTACTTTTTCAGCACAGTTTTCGTGAGAATCAAGAACCCTCTGTATACGGTCGGTGCTATGCCCACGGCGGTCAAGACGCTTGTTCAGCTAGCGTATTTGGTTCAGATAACGTTGGTTCGAGCCACGGTTGGCCCCTTTGACCATAACATTGACCCTGGTTCAGATGTCGTTGCATGCACACAAGCCTCTGCTTTCGCATGAAGACAACTGGCTAGGCAAAATAGGTTGGTGAATTGCATTCCTCTTCACAAATTTATTTAAAAAAAAATACACGTGTATTTCTAGTCAGCACCAATATTGCAATTTATCCCATTTCTGCAAGGCTAGATACACTTTTGTTACCAGTAATTTGATAAAAACAGATGTTTAACCCAGCGCCAATAAAAAAAAATCAATGACAACTAACAATCTCCTGTGTACGAGTCCGTTACGTTAACCAATAGACTGAGAACCGTTTGTGTACTTCACCTAAAGCTAGTTTTTTGTTACGCTACTGTTTTCGCCGAAATGCGAATACGTTTAGTAATAGATAGGAAATTTATCCTTGGAACGTTAATCCAGTTTTCCTAGAACAGTGAACACAAGCTTAAGACAGATACTTAATTATGTTTATTATTGTTTAGTTACAGAATTTAACTTTTCTTATTGTTTATGGCGTTATTCACACAAAGAAAATTCGTGTCTCATCTGCCGCCTATAATCTATCTATCTATAATCTAAGCTGCAAGGATATGTTAACATTTAAGGCTCATATGAAATGCATGCCTAGAGACAGGCACATGTAGGTTCGCGCCTACACATTCTGCATGTGTGCATACAAATAAAGAAAACCTCACTTGGACATAAACCTTGCAACTCCTGCCGCCGTTCCCTGAACCGGGGTGGCATTGGCAAAAGTGAACCGATTTTTACAGCACGGGTGGTCAGCCTCGTACCAACCTATCAGTCAAGGAGCACAAAAAATTATAAATGCCTAAAGGTCGGAAATTTTTCTCCATACTGAAAAAAACGATTATCCTTAGATTACATAAACAATATCTAGTTTCAATATTTCCTTTGAATAAAAACATTATAATAAATAGATAATTCTGACTTACTTTTTTCGCGTCAAATATATTTTTCTACGCGTATATCCATAACCTTTGCTTTCTTTAGATGTTACGATTTTTCTTTTGTCCAAGCGAATTATTGTGAACAAAGTCAAGCTGTATATACAAGCTGCTTTGAGAAAAAAACTCTTAAATCAAATAATATATTTCATCGCGACACCAAATGTGTGACACTTATCAAAGAAAGATAAAATACGAGGGAAAAAATCCCTAAATAAAAACTCAAACAAAAATATCGTCATTTTTTCCATCAAAGATTACGGTCGTGCTGTTTAAGACTCCCACTTGGGTAACAGGCAGTTCAGATGAAGACAGTAAAGATAAGAAAGTAGGTAAGTAAATTTAAGACATCCTATTTTTCTTTGAGTCATTTTCACTAGTCCGTAGTCTAGAGGTGTTAGCGCCTTTAGTGTCGGACTCTGTCGTTAGTGCCGGACTCGTAAATGGAAGGTCGTGGGTTTGGATCCTGGTGGAGCACAAAAAATATACCATTTATATTTTCAAATATGCTCTGCACTGGTTTGAAAAATTCATGTACCTTTATCAAAGACCGGTCACTAAAAGTCCATCCAGTCTTACAGTAACTGAGTCTTGCTTGAGAATTGTCTCATTAAATTGAGATGTAGAATTGCTCTTTGGTTTCCTTTGTAGAGATCATCCATGGATCAGCTTTCCGGACAGAAGGAGAAACAGCGTAGGTGTTTCATGGTTTTCTTAGCTCCACGAAGAGTTCTCCAATTGTAGAAATCTCCAGTTCAACATGTTGACACAAACTCTTCCATCATAAGCTCTCAGTTTGTTTAAAGAACTCCGCTCAAGCCTAACTGCTAGCCTTCTTCTCTCCAATGATAGCCATAGGCGCTCTTCAAAACACGTTCGACTATCTATCTAATCTAATCTAAGTTGCAAAGATATGTTACATTGGAGATTCACATTACATGCATTCTCACAACCAGACACGTACAAGTTCGCGCTTGCACATGCCTCATGTGAACCTACAACATAAAAACCAAATCTCAAATGGACATACACCCTGCAACTCTTGCCGTCCTTCCCTGAGACAGGGGTGACATTGGCAAAGTGAACCATTTTTACAGCATGGGTGGTCAGCCGCATACCAACCTATAAGTCAAGGAACTATAGCTACACGACACCACTATTTTCCAATCAGCATGACAATATCGAGGGTATACAACCAAAACGCACTAAGTCATTATTCATTGTTTTGGGATAATTACCTTACAACCAGAATGCATAATGCTTTGAATGCAAAATTAGCAAAATTTGACTTAGTGCGTTTTGGTTGTATACCCTCGATATCGTCAACCCATATTTCAGCAAAAAAAATCATAAAAAGTGAATTAAAACTGTGTTTTGTTTTCAATTTCTAAAAATACAATGGACTGTAGCTGTGTGAATGAAAAAAAACTCTTAAAAATGATTGTCAATTTATTTGTGAAGCCTTTGAAGTTCATAGTGTAGTAAAAAAATGACGCTGTAGGATACTTACTCGTACTACTTACTAGCTACCCTGAATAACTTGTAGACTATCTCGGTTTGAACTGTCGACACTTGTTGTGTTGAAAGTCACGTTCTTGGCAAGTGTGAAAAACATGCGCAAGAAAAAACTGGAGCATAAGTAAGTGCGCTGGGGATCATTGAATCTCAAGTGGAGGGTCGTAAAGGCAAAAAGGTTTACCCACCCCCTAGACTTGAAAAAATTAAACCCACACGTGTGTGTTGACTGATTTTTATTTATTAGATTTTTTCACAGCACGTGTTTGGTTGTGAGCGTGCATGAAGTGTAAATCATAAAGGTTGGTATATCAATAACAGTATGCTATCAATGTTACTGTTTATGTGTATACCTGAAATTTATCTAGGAATGGCCAGTACCTCCTTAGATGTGTCTCCACTTCGTTCTGTCTTTACACACTTCTATCATCGCCCCGAGATTCATCTCTCTCTTCGTGCATGTTTTTCTCTTTATGTCACTCTGCAGAATTCAATGATTTGCAATTACGCTTCTCTGATCAATCAATTGTTTTCCTCGGTCTTCCTCTTCAATTTTTTTCTATGCACACTATTTTGTTAGTCGTTCACCGTCCATTCTTTCTACATGCCTGAACCATCTCACACAACTTCTTTATTTTTTTTTTATTATTTTCATATTCTTGATTATACCGTACCTACTCATTCATTATTCAATAAATTTAGACTTTTGCCAGTTGTTCATCATACTGTAACGAATAGGCAACATTTAAGTAGATGTGCTTGGTTTGTCTGTGTTAGTTTAATAACAAGTCTACATAAGTATCTAATCATATAATTTGTTTTTTTTTCGAGATGAATTAAGTGCTGAATCGAATATTCTGGTGAAGTCCAGCAAGTTAATATGTAACGATTCTTAATTTTTCGAGAATGACCTGAATACCTCTAAAAATTAGGACCGAGATCCCCGGAGAGCAGATATAAATCAACCGTCATACTGTTCAAATGTTCAAAATCTCTCTCAAAACCGGTAGTCAGAAAATAAATTGTGTAGAATAAATGAACAGCAGGCTAAAAAAGTTTTACTATTTCTACAAAATGTATCCGTTGTGATAAGGGAAAGCAATTTTTTCGGAAAAAGAAAACAAAATTATTCCGTGAATTGTAAATTTGATATCACTTTTCCCCTTCTTGCATCTTGTTATATTCCCCACACTCATTTCAATATTCGTCTAGCCTGGCTGCAGTCCAAAGCAGCCCATTTATATTACCTACAAGTAGTCTACAGGACGAGGCAACTTTTTTGCATCAATTGCGAACGATGCAAAACTTACTAAGTTTGTCGCCGACCAGACTTTAGGGGGAGATGCCGAATTTGAATTTCTAATGATGAAACGTCATATTCGCTTTGCCATGCGACACAAACGGATATTTTCGTATTTATATACATGCCATAAAATGAGACAAGATAACGTAAGCGATGCTACAGGAAGAAAGTTAAATTCTGCTATTCACGAAACATTCGATCTATAGCTGATCTACGGGTTATCGATTTTTTGTAAGGAAAATTCACTCTAGACTGCGGATGATCCATAGCTTTTCTGTTTGAGAATAACACACAATCTGGTCCGGATTGGAAGTGATGTAGTGTATGTTAGTTTTCACAAGATCCTGTCTGGGCTGGAAATCTCATCACCACGGTAATTCTTACCTACCGAATATCGGTAATATTTGTATGAAAACTAATCAGCTGTTCACTTGTGGCCATCTTGGATTGACAGGTCGTCATACAAATGTTACCGATATTCGGTAGGTAAGAATTACCGTGGTGATGAGACTTCCAGCCCTGGTTTGACCGGCGAACCCCTTGCATTCACGGATCTGGACCGACTTTCAACTGTTAGAAAAGGGGCTTAAGAGACTGTCCACCATACTGTTAAATGTTGTGCAATTTAGCCAGTAATTTCTTGAATATTTGGTAAAAGTTGAAAGGTTTATGTTCATTTGAAGTATGTGTCTTCTTTTAACAGTACTTTTGAAGCATGACTGTGCGAGTGCGAGCTAACTCATGTTTGCATGTGGGCGCGCATTAAATATTAATACATCTTTGCGACTTAGCTTACTGATTATATTTGTACCAAGACTAAAAAACACTAAAGCGCTACATACTGCATTTAGCATGACCGCCGAATGCATATGTTTCACAACTTTTAATTTACAATGAGTGACGTCACAAAGCTGAGGGTTTTCTTTAATTGTGCGGATTCCATTATCATTCCCATTGCATCTACAAAATTATCATTCAACGATATAACCAATGCATGACTGATATTCCTTATGTCGGTTTTTTCCTTTCTTGAGTAGAGTAACTTTAGCTGATTAACTTCAACAGGAAGGCCTTCCGCCGCCAAAAAAACATTGCAAGTGAAGTATCACCAAGTGAAGCGACTCCGCATGAGTTGTATGAACTTGGTGGGTGGAGGTGGGTAAAGTGCCTGCTCTGCATTCCACACACGCTATCTTGTTATTTCAACAGCGTTGTCGACATAGCAGCTTATTAGATAAATCCCAGACCATGATGTGGCAGGTGTCGGGTTGCGGAAAGCATCATCGTACTGAAAGATGAGCTCTGCTTCCTGCAACTTCGGTTAACAAGGATGGCATATCTATACGTAGATATTTATACCAGAATATCAAACAAGCTTAACATATAATGAAAATACGAATAAAATAAGACACAACATATTGTTACGTTTTACCTGGGGGTTCTTTTAATTAAAACACAAGTTTAACACAAGTTAGCCATACAGTTTATTTACACAGACTTTCTTACAATAGATTTATTTTTAACAGATTTATTCTAACAGATTTATTTTAACACACTTATTTATTTCGTACAGATTACATTTATTTTACACCATATTGGTCGCCCTAGTAACTAGATACTCCTCTGTGTGAGTGCTTCGAAGACTGACTCGCTTCAGCCCATTGTCGCCCTTCTTATAGCGGAACCTAGAGGCCATTCCAGCCTGCCCTAGAAAGTTCCACTACCACAGTTGTATAGACGATTCTGGACATATTTATTTCATGAAGAGTCCATTTCCTACCTATATACACACCTTACAATTACAATCGTCTGGGCCAGAACATTCTCTCAAAACACACGTACACCAATAAACATCTACCAGTGTATTTCGTTACATTATCCCCCCCTTAGACTGTTCCGCCCCGGAACAGTCTTTTCTTTAAGAAGGTACGGGCAGTTTGACCCACAGTTGCATCCAGTGGTCAGGAAAAATGACGTTCCACGGAATTTTCCCCTTAAGGTTTTGCCCGTCATTGCTGGCTGGTGTGGGGGGGGGGTGCTTTCCTCTTGGCGGCCGGCATGGGCGCCTTTCCTTGGCTGGGGGCACCGCTTTGCGTCCCCGGGCGGCCACCGCTCCTAGGCCCCGCTTGCTCGCCGGCGTCAAAGGATCAGAATCCTTGGTCGTCGGAGCCGCTCTCCTGCTCGGAAGCGAAGTTCTCACTCTCGCTCTCGTCCTCTGACTCGCTGAGTGGCTTCCTGCCGCGCCATGCTTGGGTCGTTCCTTCTGCTTGCTCTGCTTGGCTGAGCCCCTGCGGGCGGGGGCGCGGCGCCTGCGGGAGGGAGCGCCCCCCTCCCTCACTGACGGGTCAAAGTCAGAGTCCGCCTCCTGTCCGGAGCCACTCGGGTTGTACGAGCCATCTGAATCCCCTAAATCATCCCTGCTGACTTTGGGTCCCCGCACTTTGGTTTCCGGATCTGTTTCATACTCCTCGTTAGAGTAACCTCTCTTGACAATAGCAGCAGCGGAACTTCTGGGCCTGCCTCCCGTGGCCTCGCCGCGGTCAGTCACCGGCCTCTCCTTCATCAGCCCCCTGGCGTGCGAGGAGGCCTGCTTTGGCAGCAGCAGGAAGCCCACCACCCTGCTGGCCAGCTCCGTGGGCGCGCCCCTCTTGTCCAAGCCCAGCTTCTCGCACAGCGTCCGCAGCTGCTTGGGCTCCAGCTTCTGCACCTCCTCCAGCTTGGCCTTGTGCTCAGGCGTGTCCTTCTCAAACTCGTAGCCCTTGAACTTCTTTTTGTTGCGCTTGATGAGGTTCGTGCGGCACAATTGATTGTACAGGAACTTGAGGTCCTCCATCTTGAACCTGGAGATGGCCACCTCCACGTCGGGGATGTGGTCGATGGGGATGCCCCGGCCCGCGGGCACGGGCACCGGCGGCTCCACGGCCTTCTTCTTCTTGAGAGCCTCCTCCACGGCCTCCTCCGCCTTCTTCTTGGGCGCGGGCTTCTTCTTCACACTGTTGGCCTTCTTGGCCTTGCCCTTCTTGTCCTTGGCGTCCTCATCCTCCTCCTTGGCGTCCGTCTCCTCCTTCGCATCCTTGTCAGCCTTCACCTCGGCCGAGTCACTCTTGCCGTTTTCAGCCGACTTGACATCATCTTTGTCATCTTTGCTGTCAGCTGAGTCCTCAGCCTTGAGCTGGCCGTTGTTTTTGGCCTTCAGGTCTCCCTTCCCCAACTTCTGAGATGACTCATCCTCAGTTGACATATCGGCCTTTTTGTCATCCTGATTATCACTTAATTTTACACTATCAGTGTCCACCGACATTTTTAAGGCTAGGTTTTTAGCCATCTCCTCCTTCCAACCAGCTAGGTCTTCCCTCAAGCTCTTGAAGTTGGCAGCCATCTTTGTTTTAAACTCTTCCACGGCTCGCTCGCGGTCCCCTCCAGACGCCATGACAAAATATGCCGGGTCTTCGCCTGACTGTTCCAAGGCCTCCATGAGGCGTGCCTGTAAGGCCGCCTTCCCTCCTGAGGTCTCCAGGTCCCTCTCCAGAAGCTCATTCTTAAGCTCATAGACTTTGAGGTCCTTGATGTTCACCTTAGCCATTTTTTTTATTTTAACAAACTTCAAAACAAAAATATTTGCAAATTTATTTAATACGGGTTATGAGTTTTATATATAAAGTTATTTTAAATACGTACTTTAGCAAAATAATAATTTATCTAATTATACTGACGGTAGGTAGGTACCGCCTTTTAATATTTATTTTTAAATCACCAAATATTGATATTAGATAATGATTATTTACTTTGCTTCGTCAGATCGGCTAATGAGTATTTACTAATACTAACACAATATTATTAACACGTTATCTATCCACACTTCAATCAAATTTTTAGCGGGTAACCACACGATCGTTTTTAATTCAAGTTTAATCAGTTTTATTTACAACTTTTTTCACCCCACACCTGACACCACTGTTACGTTTTACCTGGGGGTTCTTTTAATTAAAACACAAGTTTAACACAAGTTAGCCATACAGTTTATTTACACAGACTTTCTTACAATAGATTTATTTTTAACAGATTTATTCTAACAGATTTATTTTAACACACTTATTTATTTCGTACAGATTACATTTATTTTACACCATATTGGTCGCCCTAGTAACTAGATACTCCTCTGTGTGAGTGCTTCGAAGACTGACTCGCTTCAGCCCATTGTCGCCCTTCTTATAGCGGAACCTAGAGGCCATTCCAGCCTGCCCTAGAAAGTTCCACTACCACAGTTGTATAGACGATTCTGGACATATTTATTTCATGAAGAGTCCATTTCCTACCTACATACACACCTTACAATTACAATCGTCTGGGCCAGAACATTCTCTCAAAACACACGTACACCAATAAACATCTACCAGTGTATTTCGTTACATTATACTGGTATGTAGTCTAGTGGTAAACGCCATGTACTCGTATTTGGAAAGCTGTGGGTTCAATTCCCGGTGAAACACCAAAAAAATCCCCATTTTTCAAAATATGATTCGCAATAACCGCATTCAAAAAGCCTGCAAAAAAGAGGATATAGGAGATGGAGCTGAGATTCAGGAGGTGAAATTGAAGAGATCATAATATCTCCAGAATGAGTCACGAAAGACTCGCACACATCTTAGCTAATGAGATGCCAGTAGGTCAACGCCCAGCTGGAAGACCTCGTAAAAGGTAGAACGAAAGCTAAGTATTCTCATCTCAAGATCTAAGGGACGATATCGATACCCTAAATGTAAAGCTCGAAAAAATCCGATATTTTCTACGAGAGAAAACACTAAAAAGGTTTGAAAATCCTGTAGTTTAGAAGTTCTTCATGAGTACTTCCTTGTAATTAGTCCATTTAGGTACTACGAGATGTTACACCCAATAAAATGTTCAATCCACCATTTCTTGGTCAGTTTTACATTTAAGGTGGCGATTTAATTTTCAAAATAAGCTCTTTGTTTGGTTAAATAGATCCGACCCAGCCTAACAGCAACTTGGTCTTGCTTTAGAATTGACGCACTCTATAGCGATGATTATGATCGCAAAGGACTCTTAATGTGTCATTCACACAAAAACAGCTCTCACCAAATAAATCATCCTCATAGGAGGAATAGCTCGAGTCGTGGTACAGGATATTCCGGACGGCCAGCGTCTTCTAGGACGCCCTCCCAAAAGATGGAAGAACAGCGGGTCTTCTGCATCACAGGAGGGATTTCCACAATAAACAGATCGTAGATCTATAACAAGAGGAAGAAGAGGAAGGATTGCTCTCGACCCCAATGTATGTTTCTGAGTGCAGTTTTCTAAAACAAATGCGTGCTAATCTTTCTACCCAAATATATATGTTTGCCAAATGTTTCTGAAGACAACCCTTATAAGGTTACAAAATTCATAGAATGCATCTGCCTTCCAAGTATAAAGCCTTGCGTTAAAATTTAACAAAATATCTTACTAAAAAGTATACAGCACCTCGAGGAGAGAGTTTTAGTTTTCTTACATATTTTGTGGTGGCAGTGTAGAACGGCACAGTGACAAAACGACACGTGAATGAACGACACATGACAAAACGACACATGGCAGAACGCTACATGATAGAAAATTTCATGACTGGATATCACGATGACAGAACATCACATGACAGAACATAACAATCACAGAACATCTCATGACAAAATAATCACAGGAAAGTACATCATAATGACAAATCATCACAAGACAAGATGTTTTTGATGTTTTCGCTTTGTTTTATTTTGTCATAGTGATGTATTTTCTGTGATGTTTTGTCATGTAAAATACTGTAATAGTAATGCTGAAGTGGTGTTTTCTGGGATCTGTTGCCGTGGTCTGTGGGAGCTGGAGCTTCCGCACGTTTCGCCCATTTCTTCTTCAGCGTGAAGTATGATGATGATGATGATCTTGATGATAACTGTGGAAAACATCACTCGAGCATCATCAGCCGGCCGTGTAAGCCTAAAACACTTACTGTCATAGTAATGTTGTGTCATGTGCTGTTCTGTCGTGTGCCGTTATGTCACGTGTTTTTTTGTCACTGTGTCGTTCTAAAATGGAACCCATATTTGATATGTTTCAGTTTAAACGCAAAGATTTTACTATACTTGGGTGTGTTCTTGATAAGCTCGCGTCAGACAAAAGCCTTTTCAAATCCTCTTAGAGCGCGGTGTTCAGCCTCGCGTCACCACGTGTATGTTCGCGCATAGGCAACGCTCTCTGCCTCTCGTCGCCCGAGGAAATGGCAGGCTTCTTATCTCCTGGCTGTGAGCGTCTTGCGGCTTACAAATGTGGCTCTTGAGGTGGAATGATAATCGTTGCTTCAAACTAGATAGCGTATTTACATGCATTCTAAGATTTTAAGTGCAAAATTGATAAAAAAAGTCTAAGAAATGTGTCGTTATTATTTGAGTGAAAAAGTAACATAAGCTGGGCTCGGATATTGCTAGCACACCTATAATAATCTAAGTTGCAAAGATATATTACATGTCAGATTCATATTAAATTCACTTTCATAAGCAGACACGTTTAATTCGCGTTTACACATGCCGCATTGGATTTACATACAACATAAAAAAAACAATCTGAAATGAACATAGCCCCTGTAAATCTTGCCGACCTTCCTTGAAACTGAAGGGGTATTGGCAAATTGAACCATTAAATACAGCATGAGAATGATGATGAATGATTTATTTTCGGTGGCGCCGTTTAATGATCACAGACCATCTCAAGGGCGCCGTGGCTCTTCGAAAACAGCATTTTCTTAAGTCCTCTTTTGAAGGTGATGGTGGGCTGGTCAGAGCGAAGGTCAGCCTCATATCAACCTATAAGTCAAAGAATTGCAGCAGAATTTTAGCAATCTATTTATTTTTTTACCAATACAAATGTATTTTATGCACACTTTTCCATTGTTTTGCGCCCAGCACTCACAAAAAATTCCCAAAAATTGCTAACCAAAATTAATTACGAAATGTGGAAAAAATATTGAAGAGGGAAGTACTCAAAGTTATCGTAACGAAAGACTCTACGCCAAATGCTACAAGAAAGCAGGAAATAACTTGAATGGTGGAAACAAAAGATGAAAAAGATGAGTACAATAATATTGTTAGTAGAAAGAGAATACAAGTGAAGTGCAAAGTGACAATTTTAAACCTCTTGAGAAGTCGCTACAAGGACAAACTTCGCAACTTCTCTTGTATGGGGACTTGAGAAAGTGTCAGTCGAGAGGAGTTCAGGGCGTTACAGAAAAGAAGCTTTTGGCAACAAAATCCTTTTCCCTAACATGCTTAAAGCACTCTTGGTGTCTATTTTATTTGTTACTACAGTCCGGTCGATAGCTCAATTGGTGGAATGTTTGCATTTCATGGTTCATGATGCTCGGGTTCAAATCCCACTGAGATTGTCAAAAATTATTTCCCGTTTCAGTGTTTATTTCCGAAACCGAAACCGAAAATGAAAAAAAAACGGGCAAGGCTTAACTCAGCCTTCACAAGAAATGAGTAGTAGAACCCATCGGATCTCACATGATTCATATCTTTGCAACTTACATAGATGGTTCTTGAGGTGTGATACACACAAAAACAGTACCCACCAAATAAATCATCCTTAAATTATTATTATTCAACCCCTTCTGGAAAAACTCGGCAACAAGTTACGCTATATGTGTAGCTTGTTAGCGTTTTGCATCGCTGCAAACCAATTCTAGGATTAAAAATATCAGAAGAATAATACTCGTATGTACAAACTAAGAAGTATGGACAAACATTAATACCAATGTGAAAAAGAGGATCAAAGGAACATCCTCTTTGGCGTTTACAAAATGTATAATATCAGTACTCTCAGATGTTTTTAAAAGCCCAGCTTACCAGTAAAATAGGCATATCTTGTTTGTAAAAGAAATACTGAAAATGCATTTTCCTTTGAAGAGAAAGCATATAATATCTAGTGATTATACCTTGAATGTTTCACATATGCATGTACTATAAAAGCGGTTTCTTTTTTCTACTTTGACGAAACTTTTGTACTAAAATCTTCAGTAATATTATACATAATATTTTAAAGAATCTTTCCAAAGTTTGTGGATTTAATAATAATCTAATAAAAATAAAAATCTAAGTTGCAAGGATATATTTATTTAAAGCTCTCAAATGAATGCCCACAAATAAACACGTGTAGTTCGCGCTTACAAATGCTGAATGTGTACTTACAAATAAAATCCAAGCCTCAAAACGTCAGCCCTCCAACTTTTGCTGACCTTCCCTGACACAGGGGTGACATTGGCAAAGTGATACATGATTTACGGAGTGGAAATTCATTTTTAAATCTTCCTCTTCATCTTCTACAGTCTTTCTCAGTCCACTCCTTGACGTAGGCGTCCTCAAATCCTCTCCATTCCTGTATATCGGCTGCTGTGTTCAGCCATCCTGTGCCTGCAGTTCTCTTGATGTCGTCCAGCCACCTCAGTTGGGGTCTCTCCACTCCTTTTCCTTTATTTTCGATCCTTTTCGGTCATCTGTCATGGTACTATCTCGCGACGTGACTAACCCAGCACCATTTTATGCAGGTTACTCGCTGTACGATATCAGTGACCCAAGTGCGTCTACGGATCTCCTGGTTTGGAACTCTGTCTTTGAGGCTGATTCCCAGCACCCTCCTTTCGATGTCTCTTTGGCACGTCCTCAGTCTGTTGGCGCTATACTGAGTGAGCCCTTTCATGAGCTCGTATTTCAATACTTTTTATAATAGTTTTATTTAGAAAGAAGTTTTAAAAAGAAGAAGAAGAAGAAAAGAAGTATGCAAGGATAGAAAGAAATGGCGGTTGATCTGTGATGTTGGCGGCTAGGGTTTGTTAAAGTGAAATTGGTTTTATGATTTAGTTTTTTATGTCCATGTTTATATTGTTATTTTTATTCTTTGATTTAAAAAATGTAGTTTGTCATGTACCTATGTTCCTTGACTTATAGGTTGTTATGCGGCTGACCACCCATAATATAAAAATTGGTTCACTTTGCCAATGTCACCCCTGTTTCAGGGAAGTACGGCAAGAGTTGCAAGGCTTATGTTCATTTGAGATTGGGTTTTTATATTGTAGGTCCACATGCGGCATGTGTTAGCGCGAAATTATACATATCTGCTTGTGGGAATGCATTTAGTATAAATCTTTAATGATATATATCTTTGCAGCTTAGATTAGATTAGATTAGATTATTTATTTACACAGTTTGGCGGCCGACCTCACGCCAACCACTTCAGTTGAAATGGGGCAAATTAGTTGGTAAAATTTTAAAATTAAAAAACTTATGATAAATTTCATGTCCAGTTTTTTTAACCACCAAATACTTGAAACAACCCACCCTTAGAATATGTTTGTCCGTAACAGATAATTTGTAAATATCGTCCCTTAGTGCTTGTTTGTCTTATGTCCATCAGAGGTAACTTCACATGAGCAATGTACTGGACCAGTGTGTCTTGTAACAACTGAGATTCGATTTTAAAAATATTAAAAACAACTCGCACATTATCGTTTTTTAGGTGTTTTACTTAGCTCAGATTGCCTAAAACATTGAAAGGCCATCTTTGAATCAAATGGTAGATAAGCCAAACAAGCATTGGAGTGACAATATAGCCCCACAGTACAAAATATGTTTTTAATATGTTTATTATACGTCATAAAACTGGAGGTTATTGCTATCATAAAAAATGTTAGCGCATATCCGGTTAGGGTTTGAATCCCAAACCAGCCTTTTCCATCTATGCAAGGCTTTTCAGGTTCACAATAACGACAAATAATAAACATATAATTTTGTGTTTACATTTTGTTTTATGGCTGTGATTTTTTTTATGTTCAAATATGTCATGGGATGTTGATCTAATCTAATCTAATCTAAGCTGCAAAGATATATATCATTTAAGTTTTATATTAAATGCATTCCCACAAGCAGATATGTATAATTTCGCGCTAACACATGCCGCATGTGGACCTACAATATAAAAACCCAATCTCAAATGAACATAAGCCTTGCAACTCTTGCCGTCCTTCCCTGAAACAGAGGTGACATTGGCAAAGTGAACCAATTTTTACATTATGGGTGGTCAGCCGCATAACAACCTATAAGTCAAGGAACTTGTGTTGATGATGATGATTATTCCCTAAAGGATTTCTTAAGAATGAAAAATGGATAGAGTGAATAAAAAAGAAAACGCACTTATGAAAGGAATTATGGATATTAGAGACCGGAAAGATGTATTTGAAGATAAAAAAAAAAATGATACGAGTTTTGAAAGGTTCTGTTTACTCCTGCCTTTTGAAAGAACTCTGCAATTTTAAAAGCACCTTAAACACTTTTGCACACAAAAGTAGATACCTACCTGATGGTCTTGCAGATCTATAAAGGAGACACAAACATGTGAGTTTACTTTGGTGTTGGAAATTTAATAATTAATTTTATTCCTTCTTTTATTATTTGATTCCTTCTGTATTGCAATTTTTTCTGCTATTCCTTTCATACATTTATTTTTCGTACACCTAGATATGTGCATGCATTTTTTTTTCTTATCTCTCTGTGTATTATTCTTATGCTTTCGTGTTTTTTTTTTTAATTTTCTTCTATTTTTTCCCATGTACTTTTCTTTTCTTCATGTAAAGCACCATCCGCGTTACTAGGCTGGAATTAAGATATTATTATTTTTATTAATTTAACTTTCTGACTGTTTCCTTGACTGTCAATTTGATATGAGGCTGACCTCCAACGCTGTAAAAAAAATGAATTGTTTGATGTTTTCCAGTACCACCCACTTTTCAGAGGGATTTTTGTATACATTTGATGTTGGAGTTTTATTTTCTATGTAGTACCTATCTATATAATCTATCTATAATCTACACATGCAGTATGTGTAATCGCGAACTTGCACGCGTCTGTTTAAAAACATTATTTTTGCTACTCTTGTTATAAACACAAAGAATATCTTTAAAAGTGTGTTTCAAACTTGTAATTCAAACAATCGACGATATTATTTTTAGTGTCAGAAAACTTTTACTTTTTTTCTTTCTTTTTATTTCATTTCTAAAGTATTGAAAACAAAATCATTGGAGGCAGCACTTTTTGTATTGTCAAGTAAAAAACTGTGACAAACTCAATATTGGCTTCATTTATTCTGAAGCGTGTCAAATCGACGTAAAAGAAAATTTAACTTTTAGGAAAACATCTTTCAAAGGGTTGTATCGTGTCGAATAAAAAAACGTGTTTACAAAGTTTTAGTTTTTCTTTTGTCAGTTAACTACGAGTCACTTTTCAGATTTTTCAGTCAGTTTTTCACTGACAGATTTTTTTTATATTTTCTTGGAGTGCAACTATTATTAAATATGGTTCAACGTTAGAACGGCACAGTGACAAAACATCACATGACATAAAATCACATGACAGAATTACAGAATTACATAAAATCACAAAATCAGGGAACGGTTCAGGGAACGGCGGCAGGAGTTGCAAGGTTTATGTCCATGTGAGGTTTTCTTTATTTGTATGCACACATGCAGAATGTGTAGGCGCGAACCTACATGTGCCTGTCTGTAGGCATGCATTTCATATGAGCCTTAAATGCTTACATATCCTTGCAGCTTAGATTATAGATTATTATAGACAGAACAACGAATGGGGGTTTCCCAGTCCCCGAGGGGGCACGTACCTACTCATTTCTTGTAAAGGCTGAGTAAACCTTTCAGGTATTTTATTTTGGTTTTGAAATAACCACCGAAACGGGAAATCATTTCTGACACCCTCGTTGGGATTCGAACTCGTGCTTCCAGCATGGAACGCAAGCACTCTATCAACTGAGCTGATATGAAGTCAATTTAAATGTTTCTATGACAGTGATGTAGCATTACCATTGTGAATTAGTGTTTTTTCACCTATTGCTATTTAAAAAGTGCCATCTGTGAGGCAAATCAGTAAATACAGTACTTAATAATGGTAACATTCTAGCATTGTAGGATATTTCATATGAGCAGATGTTAGCTGCTACTAAACTCTTCTGGGTTCGGTCCAAATCGCGAAATAATATTTGAGAAAATCGCGTGCCAAAAATGGGAAATTTTATATCTCATAATATTTGGGTTACCAGTTGCAAAAATAAAATATTTCTTTGTCGACTTCCTCGTCATTTGTGCGATAACCGGGATGACTCTGGGCCTCCTTCTAATTTAATCTCTAAGCTTTGCTTAGAAGTAATTCTAATTTGTAAAATATAATAGTATCTTAAATCTAGTTTGCAAAGATGTATCTATAATAATAATCTATAATCTAAATTGTAAGGATGTATTCATTTATAGCTCTCAGATGTATGCCCACAAACCAACACGTGTAGTTCGCGCTTGCAAATGCTGAATGTGTACTTACAAATAAAATCCAAACCTCAAATGAACATAAGCCCCACAACTTTTGCCGACCTTCCCTGACACAGGGGTGACATTGGTAAAGTGAACCATTTTTTACAGTATGGGTGGTCAGCCTCATACCAACCTGTAAGTCAAGGAATAATATATGAACATTTAAAATTCATACTAAAAGCATGCCGACAAACAGACACGTGTAATGCTGGAGAGATGTTTTCCAGGATCTGTTGCCGTGGTCTGTAGGAGCTATAGCTTCCAGACATTTCGCCCATGTCTACGATGGGCTTCTTCATTATTTTTTTATTTTTTTTTAATTAATGCTATGTAGATCTAATTTTTTAGTAAAAAAATAAATACGCAGTAATCTCAAAAGCTTCTCAAATATAACCTAAATACATGGATTTGTAAGGGTTTGGTGACTCACAGTGAAAGTTCATTGTATATTAATTAAATAAACAAAGTTTTAATTCACTTTCATAATTCTTTATTTATGACAATGCCTTGTAGGCGAAAGTACTTGACATAAATAAAGAATTATAAAAGTGAATTAAAACTTTGTTTATTTAATTAATATAAATACATGGACCTGATTTTGCCAAATTGTTTAAAATAATTAGATGCCAAGGGATGTAGCACAGATTCTCTAGGTGATGAACGCGGTGGCTGGAAAACGGAAGAGGTACATACTTTAAATTAAAATTTAGGATGAAATTAGTTGGTTGAATGCAACTACAATTCTCTTAAAAAACCCATAAAAACAAAGTTCTTTTTACGATCTAATTCATTTCAATGCAGTCCATTAAAGGATCCATAAAAAGAGTGTTTTACAAACAAAGGCTCTCCGTTTCCCGCCACATTATAGATGCAGTTTTATGGTAAATATTTAGTTACCATCTAGGAATTAATTCAGTCATCAATCAAGGGGCTTTAGTGCGGCACAAAACCCTTTCTTTCTAACCGATGGACAGCTGTTTTTTAAGTCGCCTCTTTGGCTAAGTCAGTGGTTTTCAAAATGGGAAAAATTGTTACAAATTACGGGTTTCATTTAATAAAAACTTTGGTCAATTTATTGCACACAATTTGTTTCAAGATTTCGTTCACATTTGAAGACTACAGGGGGTATCAGTTGAAGATCATTATGAGTAAAACAATATTATAAATTTGAAATCCTCGTTATTGCCTGTCACAAAGAACCGGAAATACTGCCATAAACTGTGATAGCGACTGTTGTTGCATTACAAATTTTGCAGAGCCTTAGATACGAGTACACACAGACGCCACTAGATATTACTTTTTTTCTTACAAACATATTTTCTTATTTTTGCTGACATTCCTTGTTTTTCGTGAAGTTGCACTATGTGTGTAACTTAATTGCGTGAGAGTTGCAAGGTAGGAAATTGGTGTTTAGAGCTTCCATCTATAATTTATAATCTAAGCTGCAAAGATATGTTAACATTTAAGGCTCATATTAAATACACAGTAGGTTCGAACCTACACATTCTGAATGTGTGCATACAAATAAACAAAACCTCACATGAACGTACATCTTGCAACTCCTGCCGCCTACAACAAATAAATCGGTGAGGGGTCCACGACGCGAAGCACTTTAGGAACTTCTGGGCTAGATAATAGGATCTAATAGTGTCAGAATGGCTGTAAAAAATGCAACAGGCATTTGAGTAGCTTTGTATGTATATGTTATCAGTTGCAGCTGTTAGGCGAAGTGACCGTTTAAAAATAGTTAGGAGTCTTTTTTAATGGCACAAATTAGAGGAGCTGTACGTTTCTGCATAGAAACTTAATTAATATTATTATTATAACTTAATTAGGATGTGCAAGAATTAGTCCAAAAAACCTCATTAAAATAGTCTGAATAGTTTTGAATTATTTTAATAATTAAAGCACAGGAAATAGTGTTTATTTTTACCAACAAACGTTCATGTTTTGTTCGAAGATTGACGCAACGAAACTAAGCTACACATGTAGTGTAACTTTTTGCCTGCTTTATCCCCAAAGGGATCGGTATTCGAGATTTAGTAAGTGTTGAAGTGAATATTCTGGTAAATTCTATAAAGGTGGAATGTCACGATTCTCCATGTTACGAGAATGGTCTTAATTATCTGTATAAATTAGGGCCAGAATTTCCTGGAGAGTCAGAAATCAATCAATCGTCGTACTATACTGTGCAATTAATAACCTTATACAATAGTTATTATTACGAAGAATAATGTGGTTTTACATAAAGCATTAAGTATTCTGTATTCTAGGAGAAGGAACCGATAGACCAAATAGGTGAGATTGCGAAAGAATGGAACCTGCAGAGTGAGAATAAGAGAAGAGTATGTATGTATGAGTAAAGCGATGAATTTCGAAGACATGAAAGAGATATCCCAGGACAGAAAAAAGTGTAGACGCATCTGTGAAGATATCGACCACCCCTAGCGGCAGGATACAGTTACAGCTACAAAGTAAATACATAATATTTCATTTAGCGTTGTATGTATCACTTATACAAGAATGAACTGAAAAAAATCTTCAAAGCGGAGACTCTCTCAAAGAAGATAAAATGTATTATCCTTTCAACGGTTGTGTACATATTATAAATCGCAAGATATCTGATACAAGATACGCGAGATATTTTGTCACACTCGAGATTCTTATCCGAGATACTTGCGAAATTTCGCGAAAGCGTCATGTACCATTGACTTACAAAAGCCCGCGATAAGACGAGAACCTTCTAAAAGTGAAATACTGTTTAGGGGTAAATGTATTCAAATTTGAGCATTAGTAAGTATTCAAGTTCCTTTGACTGATGTGTTGGTATGAGGCTGACCATCTATGCTGTAAAAAATGCTTCACTTGGCTAATGTCACCCCTGTTTCAGGAAAGTCAGCAAAAGTTGAAGGGCTGATGTTCATTTGAGGTTTGATTTTTTATTTGTATATACACATGCTGCATTTGTAAGTGCGAACATACACGTTTCATGCTGGGAGGAACTTTATTCCTAGTTTTTTTAAATCTTAATAAATTACACTCTAAAATGTCTATATTAGACTTATTTAAGAGCTTTATACTCCGAGTCACAGGGTGTTGCGCCACGACATCAGAACGGCTTTTCGGTACATAAAATAGATCATGTCCTCGCCCTCGGGTGTAGTCGTCAGGCAAATACAGCCTGTAGCCATCCCACAGGGTGGGACTGTCAATTAAACCATTGATGACCTTATGTTACCCCTGTTTCAGGAACGGTCGGCAAAAGTTGTAGGTTTTACGTTTATTTGAGGTTTGGTATTTAATTTGTAAATACACATGCAGCATTTGTAAGCGCAAACGTGTCATGTTTATGTGCATGTAATTTACTTAGATTTAAAAATATTATATATTCACCACATTTTTATATCAAGACATTTGAAAGTTTAATTTTCGGCGGGAATCTGAAGAATGTTGACACGGAGATCTGAAATTCCTCACACAGCTGAAAAACGGCGTTTTATTGGAAGACCTCCCTCCCCTCAGCGTCTACCCTGAAGCTCTTACACTGTAGCAAACACCCGCTTCCCTCCTTGCAGAGATTACGCAAGTTTATTACTGTTGAACGCTGATATCGCGGTGTATTAAAAGGTCTCAAGAATGTTGTACATTTTGTTATACAAGATTTTCATCTTCTTGTTGGTTGCAAAATGGTTCACTATGCCAATGTTACCCCTGTTTCAGGACGGCAAGAGTTGCAGGGTGTATGCTCATTTGAGATTTTGTTTTTATGTTGTAGGTTCACATGCGGCACGTTCAAGCGCAAACTTGTACGTGTCTGCTTGTGAGAATGCATATCGCACGCTTAATAATAAAGAGCAATAACTCAAAAATTGGGAAAATTTAGATTTTGTAATAAAACGCAAGAACAATGCGAGAAGAAAAGATAGAATGCGACAGCCGTTCAATTTGGACGAATATGACCGAGATAAAACATCCATCGACTTTTTCATTTCATACAAGTTGTACTGGTTGTCTGAACTTCAAACGTGATTTCCCAATATTCTTTTTTTTTTTTCATTATTGCGCTTTATGATTAAAAGCGAGCGATATAATGTGAATCTCTAATGTAACATATCTTTGCAACTTAGATTAGATTAGATTAGTGTCCCATTCCAAGGCACAATCTCAGGCATCTTGGCGGACCTTTTAGGGGTACATTATTTATTTTAAAATATTTCCCGCTTTCTTTTGAATATAACAAAAAATACAGTCGAGTTTTTAGGTCACATTTTCAAGATTCCAAAGATATAATATGCATTACATTTTTGAGGAGTATGACAGGCGATGGAGCTAGGAATAAATGGGTACAAGACAAATGCGAATTGAAAGAGGATGTGATAGTAAATGTACAAAAAAAATGTGATGCGATGGTTTGGACACGCAGAAAAAATGGATGATAAGAGACTAAGCGAAGTGTTCGTATTGAGGAAATGTGAAAAGGAAAATAGGAATGGATAGGTAGAGAGAAGTATGACTATAACCAATTGGTAAAATTATGAAAGAATAGGACATAGAGAGAGACTGAATAGAAGGAAATGTATGGAAAAAGTGATGGTTTGCATACTTTTCCTTATCGCTGATGGATTTGAATAAATTGAAACGTGCATGCAAGAATTGGAAGTAATAAATGCAACATTGCAGATACTCTAGCCACTTCAGTGGAATGGTGACAAATTTTACAAATTGTATTGAAACTTTGGAGGGACCATGTAGACCGCATGAACGAAAGAAGAATAGCCCGAGTCGTGACACAGGAGATACCGGACGGCCAGCGTCTATCTGGTCGCCCTCCCAAAAGATGGAAGAACAACTGCTCTTCTGCATCACAGTCGAGGGAGTTCCACAATAAACAGATCATAGATCTATAACAAAAATAAGAAGAAGAAGGATTTCTCTCGACTCCAATGTATGTTTCTGAGTGCAGTTTTCTAAAACAAATGAATGCTAATCTTTCTACCCAAATATATATGTTTGCAAAATGTTTCTGAAAACAACCCTTATAGTGTTACAAAATTTATAGAAGAAGCAGAAGTATTGAAACTTTTTGCCTCTATAGGTCACACGTTTTTCGACAACTCTAGATTATTTTTAATGCAAATATATTATTCTTTATGATTTAGAAATAACCCATTCCGTTTATTCACAGTGCGATAATAAAGTTGATCACTCCTCACTTGGCATTGAGTCATAAAGCCGGCCTGCTCGCGATGCTTTAACGACCCCCTGTTAAATTTAATGTCGGAATCTGCATAAGCACTCAGACTGCAGACTGCATGCTGAAGCTTAAATTTCAAAGATTTATGGAAACAACGGTTTTTTTTATGTGTCTCACTCTTTGGGCTCAATTTCACCCGAGCGGATTCCCAGTAGGTACTCCTATTCGGTTATTTTTTGCATTATTCGTAGTACCTACCTATACTGTAAAAAATGGTTCACTTTGCCGCCCTTATGTTGACCTTTCAATGAAATTGTCTTAAGAATCACAAGGTACATAATCTGAGTTAAGAAAAAAATCGTAAAACACGATAATGTAAGAGTTGAATTTCCAGTTTTCATAAGACACATTGGTCCAGTTAAAGCCCGTTCCCACTTGTCGGGTGTCGGACCGTATATTAATCGGAGGTTCCAGTGGCAGAGCATTTTTGGACAAAATCGATTTACGACAAGTGTGAATACCTCCATACATAATGTTCTACCACTGGAACCTTCGATTAGTATACGGATCCGACACCCGACAAGTGGGAACGGGCTCCAACACATACAAGCATTGCTCATATCAAATTACCTATGATAGGCATCGTCGAGGGGGCTTTCAAATTTGCGTTATTGGCACTAACGCTGGTTCGAACCCCACCTGCGTCACGTTCTATCGACAATAACTTCGACCCTGGTTTAACAGATGTCATTGGGTGTTATTAATAAATAATTCCTTAAAAATATTTCATTACAAATTATATTATTAATTCATAACGTTTATACCAGTTTCTGACTAGGCAAAATAGGTTGATGAATCGCATTCCTCTTCACAAATTAATTTACAAAAAAAGACACTCGAGCATTAAGGGGACAACATCGTACTCTATTTATTTACTTGTTTTGATTATATATTATCGAACACTGTCCTTAAATAAACGAAGTAGTAAAGTAAAATATTAATACCTGGTATATCTTTCAACTCGCAGCCCGGTTCGCTCACCTCGCCGTTGAATACTCGCATCCCAGATAAAGAGCGCAAACGACGCACCTTTTATCGTAAAAATGTCCCACGGTAAAGGCTACTGAAGTGAACGACTCATTCTGTACCATATCATCAAGTTATCACGAAGGAAAAAATAAAACTATTTGTGAATGTGGTGACTAACATGATGGTTCTTTTTCTTTCAGTGCCACTTCGCAAAAAAAAATCCGTTGTTTTTAAAAATATTTTTCTTATACTTTATGGCCTTAGTAAATAGTTTTTTATCTTAATTTGAAAGTTTTTTTTTTTTTTTTTTCATAACTTAAAAAATGACGCCACAAAAAAACATTTAAAAAAACTATTTTTTTTTACTTTGTTTTGCTCTCATTTTGTTGTTTTGTATTTTGGAAATATTTTTTCTCTTCATAATTATAGAATGATACAAATTCTAGTATGTGCCACCGGTTGTTGTTAGACTGGTCCGTAGTCCAATGGCAGCACTTCGGACTCGTAAATGGAAGGTTGTGGATTCGAATCCCAGCGGAGCACAAAAATATACCATTTAAATTTCCAAATGTGCTCTTCGCTGGGTTGAAAAAATTCATAAACCTTTACCAAAGACCGGTCACTGAAAGGTCCATCCAACCTTACAACAACTGGGTCTTGCTTGAGAATTGGCGCTTTCTACAGCGACGACCAAGCTCGCAGAGGGCTCTTGAGGTGTGATACACACAAAAACAGCGCTCACCAAATAAATCATCCTAATAATATTATTATTACAGGAAGATGTCATAAACTTTACATCAAATCTCAATAAATTACATAAATACTAAGCTGGAATACAGAGGTAAAGAATAACATGGCTGAAACGTCCGGAAACTTCAGGGGTGGAAGTCTCGACAGCCGTTCACCTTACCAATTCTCGATGAGTACCAATTCTTAATCGAGACCCATTTGTTGTTTGGCTGGATGAACCTTTGGTGACCGGTCTTTGGTAAAAGTTTATGAATTATTCAACCCAGAGAAGCGCATATTTGAAAATACGAATGGTATTTTTTTGTTCTCCCGCCGGGATTCGAGCCCACAACCTTCCATTTATGAGTCCGAAGTGTTACCACTGGACTACGGACCGGTCTCACCGTGTTACTGGATTACTAGGTTCAGAATACACCCGCTCATATCGTCGCCTCAGCTATCGCTGAAAATAAGAAATAACGACTGCGCTTAATGTTAAAAGCGGAGCTCGTTCATCACACTTAGCAAAGTTTTGTATGCGCGCCTCACTGAACATTTGGCAGTAGAAATTAACAGGGAGCATTTTTGTATGTGGAATGCAAAGTAGGAGATGAAAGGATCGCTCTTCAAGGGAACCCTACCGGAAGAAGACCTCCGAAAAGACCTCTGAAGAGATGGCGAGATAGCTGGCAGTCCAGGGTACCACGGTAATTCTTACTTACCAAATATTGGCAATATGTGTATGGAGATTAATCAGCTGTTTACTTGCGTCTATCTTGGATTGACAGGTCTTCGACTGGAGGAAAGACTGATGAAAAAAGTATACGTTGCAAGAATAGATGGATGTTGTGGTAGAGGAAGACCGAGAAAGGTATGGATGGACCAAATATCCGAAATTGCGAATGAATGGAATATCCAGAGTCATAATAAAATAAGAGCCTGTATGAAGAAGGTTATGACTATGGAGGAAATGAAAGAAGAATGCAAGGACAGAAAGAAATGGCGGTTGATATGTAATGTTGGAGGCTATGAACATACACCCTGCAACTTTTTCGCCCTTCCCTGAAACAGGGGTGACATTGGTTAAGTGAATAATTTTCTACATCATGGGTGGTCAGCCTCATACCAACCTATAAGTCGCTGAAAAGCGCTGATTGGTAAAATGCTTGCATTTCATGCCGAGAGCTCGGGTTCGAGTCCCACCGAGGGTGTCAGAAACGATTTCCTGTTTGGATGTTTATTTAAAAAAAATCATACTGGCAAGGTTCACGTTATACATGCAGCTGAGTTGCATAACGTATTCATCTACGGAGCCGAGTAAACGGAGATTGAACTAATTGGCGTTTAGCGTCAACGCTACACTCAGAATGAATGCCGTTCTGAAATGTCGTACTCATGCCCCTGCAGAGCGAAGCTTAGCTTTGTATGCGCGTCTCATTCATCATTTATTTTGGCGGTACAAATTAAGCAAACGCGGCTCATCGTATGAAAATGTTTAACATTTGAAACACTTCCAACTAACGTGCATTCAGCGTCGATGCTACACTAAAAATGAATGCTGTACTGAAATTTCGTACTCATGCCCCTGCAGAGCAAAGCTTAGCTTTGTATGCGCGTCTCATTCATCACTTATTTTGGCGGTACAAATTAAGCAAACGCGGCTCATCATATGAAAATGTTTCGCATTAAGCGCACGCTCTGCTAATTCTGTAAGCGCTGGAGAAAATTTGCGAAATCCACGTTTTCACCATAAACAAAATGAACGCGCTAATGTGTGCAAATTATTCAGTTTATTTCAGCTAACCCATATTAAAAAAATGCTTCGTTTTTAACAACGACGATTTTTTTTTAAATATTTTGTGTTTGCCCTGTATATGAAGATAAAGAGCTAGGAGACTGATCCTTAACAGCTTATAAGTCTGACAACCTGTGCTGTAAAAAATGATTCACTTTGCCAATGTCACCCCGGTTTCAGGAAAGATCAGTCAGAGTTGTAGGGCTAATGCTATATTGCAGATTGGGTTCAGTTTGTGTAAGCGCGAACTTATACGTCTCTGCTTCGAATTTAATAATCACGAATCTTAAATGTTAATCTATGATTGCAATTTCTTCTATTTTTTGTCGTTTGTAAAATTGTGGTTTCCATTTCGAGACTGATAAAAATCCTGATTTGCAATAGTGACATAACATTACATCACATCATCATTTTCACGCTGAAGAAGCCCATCACAGACATGGGAGAAACGTCCGGAAGCTCCAACTCTGATAGACCATGGTAACATAGACGTGGTAGCTGGCCGTAAAAAAAAAAAGGTCTACGCGGCTTTCGTAGATCTTGAGAAAGCCTTCGACTCGGTGGATAGAAGTATGATGTGGTGTGTGCTAGAGAAGTATGGTGTAAACAAAGCACTTTTGAATGCGATACGCGCCATCTATGTAAATAGCAGGGCGTGTGTCAGGGTGGATGGAGAATACAGCGAGTATTTTAATGTGTACAAAGGTGTGAGACAGGGTTGCATAATGAGCCCATGGTTATTCAATATAATCATGGATCATTGTGTTAAACAAGCGAATCTGGAAGGACATGGCATACAAATTGGAGAGAGAAAAGTCGGAGTTCTGCTTTATGCTGATGACGCAGTATTAATTGCTGATTCAGCAGCGGAACTCCTGCAGACAATGCTCTCTAGTTTGAACCATGCTCTGTGTGCAAGCAAGTTGAAAATTAATGCAAGTAAGACGAAAGTACTGATTTTTGACAGAAGGGATGAAACTGAAGAATGCACGTTCATGTTGAATGGTACGAAAGTTGAAATTGTGGATAAATTTAGATACTTGGGAAGTATGTTTGAAAAGAATGGAAAGATGACAAGAGAACTTGAGAATAGGGTGTGCAAGGGAAAGCAAGTGGTCGGTGCAATAGGAAGAATAGCAAAGAACAAGCGATTGACGATGGATCTGAGAATGGCGGTACACAATGGCATATTGTTACCGACTTTGAAGTATGGAAGTGAAGCATGGACAGTGAATGATAGCGAAATGAGTAAAGTATGTACGGTGGAAATGAAGCATTTGAGAAGTATGACAGGAAAAACTTTGAGGGATAGAGTTAGGAATGAATGGGTAAAAAAAGAATGTAATTTGAAAGAGGATGTGAAAGTTAAAGTACAAAATAATGTGATGAGATGGTTTGGGCATGTGGAAAGAATGAAAGATGATAGACTGACAAAGTATGTATACAAAGAAAGTGTGAAAGGAAAAAGAGGGAAGGGATGACCGAGAAAAGTATGGAGTGATCAGATTGAGGAGATTGTGAAAGAATGGGATATACAAAGTGAGCGTAAAAGAAGAAAATGCATGAAAAAGGTGATGGATATGAAGGAATTGAAAGAGGTATGGCAGGATAGGAAAAAATGGAGGGAACTCTGCAGAGGCTCTGGCCACCCCTAGCGGAATGACGACAGAGTTACAGTTACAGTTACAACAGATTTTGAGAAGTGCATATTCAGCACAGATATTCAGTGTCAACCACCATTAAACTTCTTCTTCGTCTTTATTCACTGCCACCTCTATCGAAGCACCGAATTACCGAAAGCGCTCGAAGAAATAAATCAACTAGTGAAAAAAAAGTTTCAGTTTTGTTTAATATTATTAATTTGAACAAAATTGTTATTTTTACTGTATAAACCATATGTTTTCGCATAAATGAGCCATTTTGCTAAAAGATACGAATGTAGGTAAACATACTCGTAGCAACGTTTCGGCAAATAATTTCACCCGATTCGCACAATCGTCTTGCATAAATTTAGTACAGATATAACGTGTATGGAGCTATTCAGATGATATCAGTAAATTAAGGTCAGAAAATATATGAATGAGTTAGAAAGATTGTAGGTACAATCAAATTGCATTGGCAAGTATTCATAAATATAGTTTCAGCTATTTTTTTGAGGCAGGTAAGGCGCTGGCATAGTACAACAAATTGGATGGTTGAGGGGATAACGCGTCGGCGCTCAAATTTGCGTTATTGGCACTAACGCTGGTTCGTACCCCGCTTGCGTCATGTTCTGTCGACAATAACTTTGACCATGGTTCAACAGATGTCATAGGGTAGTTATAAATAAATCATTTATTTAGAATATTCAACAATAAGCTAGTAATTGATGACGTTAATGGATCTTTCTGGCGAGGCAAAACAGGTTGTTGAATTGCGCGCTGCCTCACAAATCTATTTACAAACATAAAAACATTGCTTGGTGAGCGTGCTTTTGCAGTGGCGGCTCCAAGGTTATGAAACAGATTGCCATCTGTGGTTCGAGAGATTGCCGAGAGCAGTCACTTCAAGATACGTCTCAAGATCCATCTGTTCACTGAATCTTTTGGTGTCCCTTAAAGCGACATTGTCACAAAACTGCTCTAATGAAAAAAATATGATTAATTAGATTATGGATTTAAAGAGCGCCGTTTCATCACTACTGCCACTGTAAGAGCACTTCTAGTCTTGACGCGGCGGTAAAGAAGTGGGTATTCATTCCCTTCTTGAAGCTTTCAATTCCTTCCTAGGCGCGCACTTCTGGGGGCAGCTGATTCAACGTGGATGGTCCTGCAATGGCAAAAACGCGGTCTCCAAACACCGTGCTCCTTTTTCTGCATGGTAAACTAACAGTGATTAGTGGACTGTTAACAGATCGCAAAGTAAACTGTATCATCGTATAAAGTAGAACCATCTTACTTTATTGTACATTAAAGCTTTCACGGCCGGTTGTTGTTGGCACAACAATCACTTTTTTCGGGCTATGTAGCCGTGGTCTGGTTGATTCTTTCCGGAAAATTTCGCCCATTGTTCCGATGGGCATTATCAGCGGTTGGCTAGTCGCTGTGATCTTCTTACACGATCTGCAGATCTTACTTACTTTATACTTACCAGCTGTGCTAAACAACTTGCAGCTTATTCTCTCCGTCTGTACGAACATGTTACGCACTGATGTGTGAATCGCCTAAGAAAGGGTTATCGCTTGTGTATGCGTGGCTGTTTGAACGCGCCTAATAGGGCCCGATGCTCATCTCGCTCCTGATAATGGACGGATTAAGAACAAGGGTATTCCATTATGGGGGGGCGGGACTATCAACCACTTTGTTATGTTCACTTGGAGCTCAAATCATGCGTGCAATATGTTTGTACTAAGGATGTATCTGTTACAAACGCCCTGTATTATATAATAATCTATAATCTAAGTTGCAAAGGTATTTTACATTTGAGATTCATATTGAATTGCATTCCCACAAGCAGACACGTATAAATTCACGCTTAAACATGCAGCATGTGGAATTACAATATAAAAACCCAATCTCAAATGAACATGAGCCCTGCAATTCTTCCCTGAAACAGGGGTGTCATTGGCAAAGTGAACCATTTTTTTACAGTATGGGGTGGTCAGACTCATACCAAAACTTACAGATTGCCTATTTTTTATTAGTTTCATACAATATCCACCGCTTTTGGTACCCAGAAAAGATAGCAGTAATTGCAAAATTGCCATTTTTACTGAACTATTGATTCGAAATTTCCTTTGATTTTTTGGATAAGTTGATCGATTATTTTTTACACTTTTCTCAATCTATTTTTACACATGTTCATCTATTTAAAACAAGTCTGAAAGATTCCCAATACTTATATCATTTTAGTCTTGATTGTATTCGCAATTTGCAAGCAACGATCAAACAAACCTTGCAAACGACTATCGAAGTGTGACTCACGCAATCAGTATTTTTGACTCGTACATCTTTTGCATCTCTTTCTTTATGTACCAGCATCCCATTTCCATCTCCCGCCCGCACATCTATCGTCATCCGCAAACAAATCAATGCTGCTCCTCCCCCGTCTTCTCTTCGAGGATGTCTCCACCCCTAATTGACATGTCACCTGCAGATTTCTTCGCCCCAGAGTCTCTACCCCAAGTATAAAGCTCTACGTTTAAACTCCTTGAAAGCGTTCTGTTAAACATGCTTATGAAATTCCAATACTCACATTTCAGTTTCCATGCATTTTTTGTACAGCACTAAGGTTGAGTTTTGGAGTGAAGTTTTATACTCGGAACTCTGATTAAAGAAACCCCAAGGAATATTAGAGGGATCATTATTGTATTGAAATTGCATTATTGAAATGCTGGCACCAATTAGACTGATTAAACGATAAACCTAGGGGATAGGGTGTGCACTTAAATGAAGAATCAAAATTTATGAAAATTTAAAAATATATATAAACAAAAGTTTATAGAACTTTCAAATGTTGTGTAGGTATTAAATTCGATAAAGAAGTAAGACAATTTTGATGCA
Organism: Agapetus fuscipes; assembly: GCA_951799405.1. Lineage (NCBI taxonomy): Eukaryota > Metazoa > Arthropoda > Insecta > Trichoptera > Glossosomatidae > Agapetus > Agapetus fuscipes. The sequence continues at coordinate 12,905,096 of OX637349.1, read as the reverse complement.
CATTTTTGACAAAGACATCATCGATCTAAAGAAAGTACAACGAAAAATCGTTGCATGAAATTAAACAGAGAAGAGAGCTTGACCGGTCCGTAGTCTAGTGGCTTACACTTTTAACTCGTAAATGGAAGGTTGTGGGTTCGAATCCCGGCGGAGAACAAAAAATATACCATTTATATTTTCAAATTCAGCCTCAGCATCTGGGTTTTACTTGAGAATTGGCGCTTTCTACAGTGATGACCAAGCTCGCAGAGGGCTCTTGAGGTGTGGTTCACACAAAAACAGCGCTCACCAAATAAATTATTCTAATATTATTATTAGTACGGTCACACTTGGAGGAGGAAAACCAAACTCACAAGATACTCAATTAGACATTACACCTATCTTAGCAACATCTTTGAAGAAAAAATCTCGAAAAGACGAGCTAGAAATTGCACGAGAACTTCATACTTCCAGGATGTGAGCCGGCTCATGGATGTCTCCTCATATTAGCAGCTTAAAAAGATAGCAACCAAGAGAGACATATGCTAGCACAACAAGGCACAGCCTGTACAAAAGGGTTGTAACAAACAAGGACAAATGCACAACATAGCACTGCCTTTACAAGAGGATAGCAACCAACAGAGACAAATGGCCCGTAAAACTAGGCACAGCCTCTACAAGAGGATAGCAACCAACAGAGACAAATGGCCCGTAAAACTAGGCACAGCCTTTACAAGAGGATAGCAACCAACAGAGACAAATGGCCCGTAAAACTAGGCACAACCTTTACAAGAGGATAGCAACCAACAGAGACAAATGGTCCGTAAAACTAGGCACTGCCTTTACAAGAGGATAGCAACCTACAGAGACAAATGGCCCGTAAAACTAGGCACAGCCTTTACAAGAGGATAGCAACCAACAGAGACAAATGGCCCGTAAAACTAGGCACTGCCTTTACAAGAGGATAGCAACCTACAGAGACTTAATGGCCCGCACAAAAAGCACTGCCTTTACAAGAAGATAGCAACCAACAGTGACAAATGGCCCGTAAAACATGGCACTGCCTTTAGAAAATGATGATTATAACGTAAGATTTAATTTAAGCAACACTGTGAAGAGTTATACAACAACAAGGAAGGAACTTTAAAATTGAAAAAGTGCAATCATTTTGAGGTAAAGATTAAAAATAACCGCAAGCTGTGCCATAATTGCAACGCCTAATTTCAACGCACGCATATCTATAATTTCTCTCGGCTGCAACCGCTGAAAACGGTCATGTATGCATGTCATTTCTGCATGACACCATAAACTTCATACGCCAAAAATTGCGTTTATTTTATACTGAAAAGTTGAATCCTAAATAATTTACGAGTAACACAGTTTATTTTTGCTTTGTTTATCTAGTTTTGTTAATTTCTTTCAATATATTCTATAAGACTCAACACTAAAAAATATCTATAAGACTTCTTTCCTTAACGTTTCCTTAAAGAAAAATAGTGAATATATCCAACATTGCGATCTTAGAAACCCGTCTAATGTACCTACTGCAGGTTTGTTTAACTCTTTATCACTTGTACCTGTATCAGAAAAAGGCGGCGGGAGTTGCAAGGTTTGTAACCATACGAGGTTTGGTTAATTTAGTTAAGGCGCGTTATAAAGCTAAATCTGCCATTTTTGTTTCTCACACTTTATGGTCTTAGCAAAATAATTACAGTAATGAAAAAAATCAAGCATGTTTATTAATTTTTTATCTTAATTATGAAGTTTGATCAAATTTTTTTTTTTAAAACACACGTTTTTTTCACATTTTTAGCTTTTTTTAGTGTGTGCTGTATTTTGGAAATACTGTTTTTCTTTTTAATTACAGAACTACACATTGTTTAGCGGCGTTACTTAACTTTTTTTGATAATGTCAATAGTTTTTGAGTAAATATGGAAAAACTGAAACTACTTAATGAATTAAATTATTATTTTTTTTTTTTTTAATTTAATAATTTATTCATTAAAAATATACAACAAATAATTTTACAAAAAATACTACAAAAATGTATACCAAAGCACATCTTAACATTACATTACATTAAATTACATTTGTACACATAAGGAATTTAACTTAACATGAAAATAATATCTACATGTGCCTGAACTAGGAAAATCCTGTGTCTCAGGCGTGGAGAACTTCTACGCAATATTATATACCTAAACAATTATTTCTACATGTATTCATATTTTTATACTATTATTTTAAATCCTGGTTCTAATACGAATAAATTAAAGCAAAATAAACAAAAGTAAAATAGAAATATAAATTTACTCTACTACAATTAAGAGCTTCTCTGTATCTTCGTAGGTCATATCTTGTAGTGGAGAGTTAATTTACAATTTGTGAAATTCAGGAGATATATGTCCAACAGTGAATTAAGCCTATTGTAAAGGAATGGCCCCAAGAACACATAGAATTTTTTTGTGAAGGCATGTCTTATAGCTAGTTTTTGTGGACATAATAAATTCTTTCGCCTTTTGTTTGATAGCTCAGTGTTGAAAGGAATGGCTGCATGTAAATTAAATCAAAGAACACCAAATAAATCAGTCTCATAATTATTATTATCTACCAAGAAGGTTTCTACCTAAATTCTTTCATCCAAAAATGTTATTAATAAATGGCAGTCTAAAGTGGACATCTGACACACTGCAGTGTACGGAATGACAGTAATAAGGCGATATTTTCCTGGGGAAGAGAAAGTGATCTGTCTGTCTGTCAGACTGAAAATTGGTCCAATTATATACAGAGCCTCTGCTGCAGAAATTAATGCCAATAAGTATGCATAAATTTGCAATGAATAAATTATCGATAATCAAGTTCATTATAGTGATAAAAACTGTCTACAACATTGCAAATCTCCTTTTTACATCACTTGTAAAATGCCCGTTCCCTCAGTGATTCGAAGATGACCTTTCAGAATCATATTCTACATAATCTGAGCTAAGAAAAAAACGTAAAACACAATAATGTGAGAGTGGTTATACATATTTTTTAAATCAATTTCCAGCTTTCATAAAACGCATTGGTCCAGTACTCATGCAAACATTGCTCATGTGAAATTACACCTGCTAAACATAAGACAAACAAGCACTAAGGAGACGTGAAATCAAACCATTTTTTTAATGATGTCCTTTTGTCAAAAAAACAGATTTATTTTAAATAAGACCTTGACTTATAGGTTGGTATGCGGCTGACCACCCATACTGTAAAAAATGGTTCACTTTGCCAATGTCACCCCTGTTTCAGGGAAGGACGGCAAGAGTTGCAGGGCTTATGTTCATTTGAGATTGGGTTTTTATATTGTAGGTCCACATGCGGCATGTGTTAGCGCGAAATTATGCGTGTCTGCTTGTGGGAATGCATTTAATGTGAATCTCAAATGATACATATCTTTGCAACTTAGATTTAGATTAAGATTTAGATTTAGAAGGCTGAGCTGAGAATTCTTTTCCCAGAGTGTTTCATTACGGAAACTCTCTAATATGAATCCGAAATGTTTTCTATCAAAAAAATAATATAACTTTGTATGAGCACCCATGTACAATCTTTAAGCACATTAACACGTGTGTTACTAATTTCAGGTGTGTTAGCATTTTGGATACCTAGTTTTACGACCAGACCCTTTTAGAAATGAAGGCGCTAAGAGTAATACATATTTTGGGTATTAAGACCCTAATGCTCGTCCAGCGAAAGGGTCCATGTTGACCCTCTGCACACAGTAGACCCCAGGAGTCATTTTCATTAGATTGCATTTGGAAGGTCCTATCTAGCCAACCCCTCTCGTACTCTTTGGAATGACTCTATTAACACCCAGTATTTACACATGGAAATTTCAAGCTCTCTACCCTTAGTGTAAAAGATTGTGTAAACTCCTGTCTATCGCGTGAATAGAAAAATGTATGTAAGACACAATAGCAGCTCAAGTGCGTGATTTAGCTTTCATTTTTTTTAATTTCATATTTAACGCGATACAGGGGAATTTACTCGATGTTTTCCGTGCGGCTTATTGCTTGTAATTTGTAGGTGCTTATTCACTTAAGTGTATACTCTCTAGAAATAATAAAGTAAAGGTGTTTGAGAAAATATGAGAGTGTATAAAAAATAACATTAGTTCAAAACAGTCAAGTAATTAATCTTCTTCTTCTGCATGGCGAATTCCCACGTACAGCGGGGGCGCCAGTGTCAAGTGGTATTTCGAGTATTTCAATAATAATCACAATGTCTATATTAGAGTGATTTTATGTAATGATAGATAATTTATATTATGATAGGTAAATAAAAAAAAGATATTTGTAGTGAATTTAGCAACTTCAAATTGTTTATGGTCTGACGTCACGACGTTTTGATTGGCCGACACTTTCGATTGGTGAGAATTAGATATTGTTGTCACAAGACTTAGTGAGGTTGGAATGACTTGATATAAAAGCAATGGTTCTTCTAATTTGTGTGTTCTTCTCCTGTTCTTCTCTTGTTCTCCAATCTATTGTTGTAAAAGTATACTTGTAAAATACAATCCAACCGGTAACAAAAAGTCCCGATATTTTATTCAAACAAACCAGCGACCAAAACAATCCTGAACAAATCCCGACCAAAAGGTGTATTTTGACCAGGGGTGAGCATATCAAATAGGCAAGAGAAGATGATATATAGTAAAAAAATCATTCAACCTCAAAACACTATGATCTAAAAGTTGAATTCGTAGTGTGAGAGCCCGTTCGCACTTGTCGGGTGTCAGATCCGTATATTAATCGGAGGTTCCAGAGGCAGAATATTTCGGACAAAATCGGTTTCCGATAAGTGTAAATAGCTTCATACATAATGTTCTGCCACTGAATCTCCGATTAATATACGGATCCGACACCCGACAAGTGGGAACGAGCTCTAAGTCAAGTCAAAGTGTCAAGCAAAAAAAAACGCAACTAAGCTACACATATAGTGTAACTTCTTGCCGCGTTATCCCCGAAGGGGTCGCATGTGGCGAGTTGAACCTATTTATTTTTACAGCTAAGGGGGCCGGCCTTACGCCAACCACTTCAGTTGAAGTGGGGGTTTCCCAGCTCCCGAGAGGGCTGGTACTCATTTATTGTGAAGGCTGAGTGAACCTTGCCGGTATTTTTAATATGGGGTTTGAAATAAACACCGAAATAGGAAATCATTTCTGACACCCTCCTGGGTGGGATTCGAACCCGAGCTCACGGGGTAAAATGCAAGCACTCTACCAACTGAGCTATCGACCGGACTACTTATACTTACGAAATTTGAATTCTTGGTTATTCCTTGACTTATAAATTTATATGAGACTGATAAGATATACTTAAAAAATAGATTCAATGTGCCAGTGTCATCCCTGTTGAAGGGAAGACGGGCAAAAGTTGCATGGCCAATGTTCTTTTAAGATTTGGATTTTAATACTATTTTGTAAGCACATACGTGGCATTTTTATGCGCAAACTTACATTTGTCTGCTTGTGAGAATGCATTCAATGGGAATCCAAGCGTAAGCCAAACAAGCACTGGAAGGACGAGATTTCATTGGGTTGTTATAATTTAATAATTTATTAAAAATATTAAATAATGAATTATTAATTGATCATGTTAATACCTGGTTCTGGCCAGGCTAAATGGGTGGATGAATTGCATTCTTTTTCACAAATTTATAATCTAAGTTGCAAAGATATATTGACATTTAAAGCTCATATCAAATGCATGCCCACAAACAAACACGTGTAGTTCGCGCTTACAGATGCTGAATGTGTACATACAAATATAACCTAAACCTCAAATAAACACAAACCCTACAACTTTTGCCGAACCTTACTGACACAGGGGTGACATTGGCAAAGTGAACCATTTTTTGCAGTATGGGTGGTCACAGCTTCATAACAAATCTATTTAAAAAAAAGCTTTAAAAGTTACTCGTTGGAAGATTCTTGACAACTCAAAAAGAATAGGACGGTGTTTAGTGACCGAGCCTTTATCGTTGCTGCTCCGACGGCTTGGAATTCTCTCCCTGCGACCCTTAGGGAGCTATAGACTGAGGCAGCTTTTAGAAAAGGGCTAAAAACTTATTTTTTCAAAGAATATTACAAAGCGCCTTTGCAGTGACTTAAGGCTTGTTCACACAAGGTGACTATTTTAGTCGAGTACCGAGTAATTTAGTGGTGGACGGGGCCACAGAGTATGTAGGTTTATAGAGAGCGGTCTTAGAACAACAAAAAATGTAACCAAGTAGTATTATTTTTATATGAAACGATGGATAGCGCCAGTAACTACCCTACGTGTTAAGCCAATACTAAATACTACTTGGTTACATTTTGTTGTTGTTGTAAGACCGCTCTCTATAAACCTACATACTTTGTGGCCCCGCCCACCACTAAATTACTCGGTACTCGACTAAAATAGTCGCCTCGTGCGAACAAGCCTTTGGTGACGAAAAGGCGCTATACAAGTGTTATTTATTATTATTTTTATTATTAATCCAGCAGGTGTGAATTGATAATCAGTGTGTTACCATCAGAAAATATTTACAAGTCGTTCAATTTTTGTTACATTTTACATTTTATAAACCTTTTTACGACCATGATATGAGGCTTGAGGCATTTTCAGAGATATGCATCAAAGCACGTGTGAGTTTCATCATAAAATTTCCATACGAGCTGTCATCGTAAAGCTGCACAATGTTGCAAAAATTCAATAAACTTTTATGCAACGTGGCGGCTACACGCTCTATCTCAGAATTATCGTCTTTCTTCTTTTACTTTCTTATTTTTTTGTTTCATAAATATATAAGCTAACAACATGTTATTATAAGATTAAAATAGATTAAAATTATTTATAAATTAATAATTAATATAAGTGTTTTTAGGCTTTCATGGCCGGCTTCAGATGATGATGATAAGGATGTAGAATCCATCTTTCCGGGCTTGTAGACCATGGTCCAATAATTCTTTTGTAGGCTGCTTTATCATTGGTTATGACTGTGGGGAGGGCAATGGCTTTGCTCAATGAGATCTCCTCTTCGGTTGATATCTTCCACCTGAGTGAAAATCAGCTTAGACAGAGGCTTCCGTTTCTTCTAAGCTGATTTCGGTTACTTGTGATTTTTTGTGTTACTTGTGTTTTTAATTATTGTATGCATTAGGTTTAAAACCTGTCATGTACTTTAATGTGAAAATAAATCTATTTATCTATCTATCTATCTATCTATCTATCATCAGCCTAAGTACAAGCCCTGAAGAAGTCAGTCGTATGTTACTGACGAAACGTAGCAGCCTTCCAAAAATAATAAAGCAGCCTACAAAAGAATTATTGGGCCATGGTCTACAAGCCCGGAAAGATGGATTATACATCCTTATCATCAACATGTTAATAGATTCAAATAAAAATTGCTTTGTTTTAATTCACATGAGTTTATTTTTGTACACGACCAGTTTTGGGAGAAGCAGTACCTACCTCCCATCTTCAGGTGTAAATAAAAACTAACACAGAATGCAAAGCAATTTTTATTTTAACCTATTAAAATGAACTTTCACGAAGTTACTGCTGAAAATATAGATAATATAACAACATGTTATTCTTTACTTGTAAGTCATCGATAGCTCAGTTGGTAGAGTGCTTGCATTCCATGCCGAGATCTCGGGTTCGAATCCCACCAAGAGTGTCAGATTTTTTTTTAAGAAATCCTGTGCGTGAGACTCTCTAGATTCTAGAGACTCTAGGGGTGTATGATACTTGTTGTAGTGCCGCAGAGGTGTTTACAAGCTTGGTCATCTCTACAAAGCGCCAATACTTAAGCAAGATCCAGTCAGTGTAAGGCTGGATGGACCTTTAGTGACCAGGCTTTGGTTTTCATGATTTTTTTCAACCCAGCTTAGAGCATATTTGGAAATATAAATGGTATATTTTTTGTGCTCCGCCGGGATCCAAATTCACAACCTTCCATTAACTAGTCCAAAGTGCTGCCACTGGACTACGGACCGGTCCAAGAATGATTTCAAGGATGTCAGAAATGATCTGGAAAACCCTCACTTCAACTGAAGTAGTTGGCGTCAGACCAGTCCCTTTACCTGTAAAAATAAATAGGTTTTACTCGCCACATGTGAATCTCTTCGGGAATAACGTGGCAAGAAGTTGCACTGTATGCGTAGCCTAATAATAATAATGATAATAAATTGACAAGATCGAGAATTGTTATCTTTCACTCATGCCACTTTGTATAAAGGGAATGTGAACTGAAACTTAATGGATCGAAATAAGCCGGTGAGGAATATGAAAGGAAGTTGAGGTAGGATAAGAAGAGAAGGCGGGAAGGTAAGGGGGGAGAGGTGTTCGCCTTTGTGAGAATCCCTCAAGATTCTTACATGGTTCAAGTAAAATGACAGTATTTTAGTGCATGTGAATATATTCTACAATAGTGTATGGAACAAAAGCGGCAACCTAGCTTTTTAAATGTCATAAACCTATGGAAATGTAGATAATCCTTTTCTCACCATATCCATGCATTTTATTGTTTGTAAAACAAATCCTAGATCTTCATCTTTGTATTTATACATACGGTTAAATAAATGACACTGTTTGGATTTTTGTGAGAAATGGATTGAGTTTTTGAGGCAAGTAAGGCTTCGTCATTAAGTAAAAGCAAGTAACGTAGTCCCCACTTCAACTGAAAATGGTTGGTGTGAGGTCAGCCCCCTTACCCTTAAAAAAAACTAGGTCCCAAATCACCACATGCGACCCCTTCGAGGATAAAGCAAGCAAGAAGTTACACTATCTATGTAGCTTATTTGCGTAGTTATTTTTCTTAGATTTGAGAAAAACTAAAAAGACGTAAACTAAAATGGCATTAGTATTTTACTTGAATCTTATATTTGAAACGCAAAAAAAAAAAAAAAAAAAAAAAAAAAAAAAAAAAAAAAAAAAAAAAAAAAAAAAAAAAAAAAAAAAAAAAAAAAACATTGAACATTTTTGAAATATCGATAATTCTGAAATAATGCATGTACACATTTTTTGTCTGTTCAGACCAAATTTTGGTCACACTTATTTTTCTAGAAACATAGTTTGGCACATTTTATGCAAAGTTATATTTTTAATTAATGATTCAAGACTGAACTAAAAATAATCTTCTAACTTCACACAAAAATATATATAATAAACTTAGCTCAGTGACGCTAATGAAAAGAATTTTCTCTTAGAATTTTCCCCCCTACTACGCTAGGTATTTTCTCCAACACCTGCGGGTTAAGCCCCTCCACAAGAGGGTGGTATTGGCATTCAAGCTTTAGAAGAAAAAAACTGCATTAATGGCCGAGGAATCTTAGAAAACGTCATTCCTATTCAGAGTCAGTTGAAAACGAAAGCGCAACTAATCTGCACACATAGTGCACCTCAGGAACCCACTGAAACCTTTTTTTTCACAAGAAAAAGAGCCAGCCGTATGCCAACATTGCAGTTGAAATTAAGTTTTCCGGAATGTGAGGTTCTCTTTTCTTAAGAAGACTCAGTAAGCCTTAACGGTATATTATTTTTGAGTTGTAAATAAACAGGAAGCAACCTTGGCGGGGATCGATCTTAGCTCTTAGATCTACCTAAGCTGCACACATAGTGCACTTTAGGAACCCACTAAATCCTTTTTTTTCACATGTAAAAGAGTCAGCCTTATGCCAACCATTTCACTTGAAGTTAGGCTTTTCTGCATGTAAGGTTATGTTTTCTTATGAAGACTCAGTAAGCCTGAACGGTATTTTATTTTTGGGTTATAAATAAACGGAAAACAACCTTGGCGGGGATTGACCTTAGCCAAGGGTGTCAATGGTAATGTTTTATCTTGAGAGAAGAAAGTCTTCTAACTGTGCTGCACAAGCAAAACATGGTTACTTGACTCATGGATGCTTTAGGAGGTCTTCCAGCTGGGCGTTGACCTATTGGCATCTCATTAACTACGATGTGTGCGAGTCTTTCATGACTCATTCTGGTGATATGATCTCTCCAAAATCACTTCCTGGATCTGCTCCATCTCACTATGTAACGCAACTAAGCTACAAATATAGTGTAACTTCTTGCCGCGTTATCCCTGAAAGGGTCGCATGTGGCGAGTTGAACCTATCAACCACTTCAGTTGGAATGAGGGTTTTCCAGCTCCCGAGAGGGCTGATACTCATTTCTTGTGAAGGCTAAGTAAACCTTGCCGGTATTTTATTTTAGGGTTTTGAAATAAACACCGAAACGAGAAATCATTTCTGACACCCTCGGTGGGATTCGAACCCGAGCTCACAGCATGGAATGCAAGCACTCTACCAACTGACCTATTGACCGGACTATGTCCTCTACCGATTTACCAGGTTTTTCGATTGTTGACATTGCGGATGTGATCTTGCAATGTTTTGCCAGTGACCTCACTAAAAATAAAAGATTTCGGATGTCCCGAGAAAATCTTTCAATCTCTATATATGATTTATTAGTCGTATCGTTTGTTTTCCTTAGAGCCCGTTCCCACTTGTCGGGTGTCGGATCCGTATATTTATCGGAGGTTCCAGTGGCATAGCGTTTCGGACCAAATCGGGTTCCGATAAGTGTGAATAGCTTCATACATAATGTTCTACCACTGGAACCTCCGATTAATTTACGGACCCGACACCCGACAAGTGGGAACGGGCTCTTACGTTACCTAAAATATTACCAGAATCAATTTAATAAAAGCTGCGTTTATGTATTTTTCACAATTTATTCCAGATTCGGTTCACATACAGAGTCAACTTTACACCGACGCAATGCAAAGGTCGCTTCTCTGGCGCTTCAGACAGCTTTGGCCTTTTTTACAGCAAGAATAAGAATTATTCTCGAATCATTGAGAATTGGCATATACAAGACTTTACTGGAATACTCGAGCAATGTCGTCCAACACAAATACAATTATTAAGTACCTAACATTTAGAGACTTTTATCACAAACACTAACACATAAAACTAAAGCAAAACACACAATTACACATTCATAACAATTATAGTTATAAAATAAGTGGTGTTGATTCGGTAAATGATTCCGAATAACACTGCCTGTGAAATGAAAATGGTTTTTCCTTCAGCCGTGCATTTTTAAAGAGCGGAAAATTCTTCCTTGCAGGTTGTATTATAATTTTAATTAAACGCCTTTTGTTCTTTTCTTCCAGATTTATGGTGGACGCTCTCGAATGCCACGACTATGAAGCTAGACTAAGGTAAGACATTTTCAAATTAATTTTAGATTTTTTAAATGCGCTGGGATATTTTCATATAAATTATGCACTGGGCAATAAATAAAGTAAGAAAAAAAATAGAGAATAAATAATCGACTTTCTTCACAATCTTAAAAAAAAACATTTGCAAAATGCTGATGTTACTGTATCCTGCCGCCGTTTTACTAGGAGTGGCCGGTACCTCCGCCGATGCGTCTCCGTTTTTTCCTCTCCTTGCATATCTTTTGAATCTACAACCTTCCATTTACGAGTCCGAAGTGTTACCACAGGGTACGGATTTTAGATATTTTGGTCAAAATTTGACTTTGAATAATTTCAAATATAAAATAGGTCACACAGTTTGTATTTATACTCGCGAATTTACACTCTGTTTTATCTTTCATTTCTTTATTTTTATTAACTCTGTGTAGAGGAGCTTTCGAAAGAAAGTTGTATACCTCCAGTAAAAAAAATATCAACACGGTTTACGAATCAGAAGTTATTTGGCCCTTTCTTCAATATTATTAGCTTATTTTGACATTCACATCTATTTACAACTTAGATTATAGATATGTTTAAACTGTAATGAACCGTTCTTGTCATGTATATTGGCTTAACAATTCGGCAGACAATAGCTGCCGATTCGGCACGGTATTTATCATTAATCAACCAAAACGGCTCCACCAAACCTAACCTAACTTTCCACTGTCAAAACTTGACACAATGGCTCTCTCAGTGCTTGTTTGGATTATCTACCATTTGATTCAAAGATTACTTTTACATTAAATTTGTCTTGCAAATCACATTCTACACAATCTTAACTAAGAATAAAACGTAAAACATGATAATGTGAGAGTTTTTTTAAATATTTTAAAAATCAATTTCTAGTATTCATGAGACACATTGGTACAGGACACGTAAAAGCACTGTTCATGTGAAATTACCTCTGTTGGAGATAAGACAAAGAAGCATTAAGGGGACGCAATAACTTGGGTAAAATATCAATAGCCAAGTATAAAACGTTAGGTTTTCATTCTATAAAAAAATATGGAAACTAGAATACTCGATAGAGGAATTGTTTAAGTTTATATGCATTTTTTATGAATAGTTGGGTTGAGTTTAAACAAAACATTTTGTACTAGTGTCAAAGCTTTCTCTTTTGAAATCAATGAAAAATCCATGACAATGGAAAACTAGGCTTCGTTTAGAAAATTAAACAGTTTCTTTGGTTCAAAATATCGATCAAATTAATCGTTTTAATTTAGGTCAACTTTATGGTTAATAATGTAAAAATAAAACACAAACGGGGCTTAGACACTATTCTTAGACATTTTAGTCGTCGGTTGAACCCACGCTTTGACAAACTAGTGATGCATTTGTTTGAATACCTATCATTCCAAGATGGCCGCAAGTGAACAGCTGATTTGTTTTCATACAAATATTACAAAATTCGGTAGGTAATAATGACCGTGCTGATGAAATTTCCAGCGCTGGCACCATTAATTTGTCAAATCGTGAGCTCAACCGACGACTAAAATGCCCCGCAAGCCGTTGTTCTTCACGAGTTGATTTCATTCTTTGTTGTTATCACACTGTTATCAAGAGAACAACAATGGTGTGAAAATATCGAAAGCGCTCGAGGAAATAAATCAACTCGTGAAGAAAAACTGTGTGTTTTATTTTTACATTATTAATTTTAAATGATACTTCATTTAATGTCATTGCAAAAACCCTTACACTTTCAAATTTATGGTCTTTAATATTCGATATTTTAATCAATCTAGGGTCTATGACACTTGTTGTAGTGCCGCAGAGGTGTACGAGCTTGGTCGTCGCTACAAAGCGCCAATACTCAAGCAAGACCCAGGTGCTGTAAGGCTGGATGGACCTTTGGTGACCGGTCATTGGTAAAGGTTTTAAATTTTTCAACCCAGCGAAGAGAAAATTTGAAAATATAAATGGTATATTTTTTGTGCTCCGCCGGAATTCGAACCCACAACCTCGCCATTCAGAGTCCGCAGTGTTACCAATGAGCTACGGACCGGTTATGTAGTATGTTACGAAAATATGCATGTGAAATTATGATTATTTGAGCAATTGATCGACTGACTACTTTAAAATATTATATCCTTAGGTTTGAATAAGAAAGTTTTGAGCAAACACTGCCAAAATATGCAGGTAAAAGAATATGTACGTAGTTGCTAACTTTTTTTTGTTGGCATTTTCACGGTACACATTATGCAAAAATCCACAAAAACCATGAATATAAATTGACTCGGTTGATGGTAGCTCTCTGTGTGTGATGCTCTGTATGAATTTGTGCTCGACTTAACATCCAAATTAACTTCGTGTTCGTATAAAATCGTCAAAGCAAATTATTATCACACAACGAGACTCCTGTGGTTAGAACCGTAAATTAGTTGAAATAAGAATGAGGTAGAAACATTAATTCTATTTATAATCTATAATCCTAGTTGCAAAGATACATTAATATTCAAAACTCGTATCAAATGCATGCCAACAAACAAACACATGTAGTTAGCGCTTACAAATGCTGAATGTGTACTTACAAATTGAAATCTAAGCCTCAAATGAACATAATCCCTGCAACTTTTGCTGACCTTTCTTGAACAGGTTCGCAAAGTGAACCATTTTTTACAGTTTGGATGGTCAGCCTAATGTCAACCTATAAGTCAAGGAAGTCAACTAAAATATTGTTATGTAAATAGGTAATATTAAAATGAGTATAGGTATTAGTTATAGCTATGTAATAGGAATTCTTTATTGTATTGGTGGGTATAATTGATGATTGTGTGTAAATAGAGAAGTCACTAGATTACTGTAGTTATGTATGTGCTTCGAGAACAGTCTAGCAACAATGTGTTCTCGACAGTTCCATAATCTTAGTATAAAAAGGTTGCAAATTGCTTGCACTAGGAGTTGTTCTTCAAGTTCTAACAAATACAGTCAGTCTTCTGCAAGCTTCACAAATACATTGAACAAATTCGACCAGTGAACTAAAACCAGTGTAATGGAATAAATGAGAGTGTCTTTGTAAAAATAAAATAAATAAGTGAAAAGAAGAGTAGTTTTATTTGAAAAGTATCCGAACCGAAAAATCGTAACAATATAAAGTATCTACTCGTTAGTTAACCAATTCTAATACTCAGTATTTTTAACTTTAGCATAATATGTGACTTTAAATTGATAAAAAAAAACTACCCACACTTAATAAGTTCGTCATTTTCACTCAGCATGAAGTCGCTATACACAATGCTGGCACAATGTGGTTGGCGTAAGGTTGGTCCCTTTACCTGTAAAATTAAATGTGTTCCACTCGCGAAATACGACCCCGCGGGGAAAACGCGGCAAAGTATTGCACTACATAACTGTGTAGCTTAGTTGATTTAAATTAGAATGTAAATTCAGTTTTTCAACACAGAAATGTGATTTTCAAAAGTTGGTTAAACCGATCTTTTACTTAAAGGCAACACATACATACAACACTAGTTATGAATTTAACTAATTTGATCCGGGTGTGTTTGTCTGGTTTTCCATGGTTTTCACTTCAACGTTTAATTAACGAAAAGTAAGTGGGGATGAAAGGAGAGAGGGGAAGGAGAGAAGGAGGTGAAATGCGGTTCCACTATCCCAAGTACAAAAACCATTACGTTTAAAATCAAATATAGCGTGTACGCAAAAATATACGAAAACTTAGACAGCAGTTCTAACGAGTGTTTAAGGTTCCACCCATTTTTGTTGAAAGGCTATGATTGAGTTTTATACTTGGTAGCTTCATGAAGTTTTACTATGCCAGCCTTTTTGTTTAATGAGCCCTTTGGCAGGAATGGTAGACGCTTTTTATGGCGATGCAAAAGACTCGAGGTGTTTTTTTTTGCAAAATTTAATTAAAAGACGTAAAACCTGAAGCATTGGATGCCCCAATAAAATCATCATAGCTCTTGGTAGGAAAGAGATGGAAATGAAACTATAAGCTTCTATTTTGTGATTCTTTTTTGATAAAAATTAAATATCTACAACCGTTTTGGTAAGCATACCCTTGGCAGCTGCAGGTGGTATCTAAATCTAAGTTGTAAAGATATATATCATTTAAGATTCATATTAAACGCAATCTCACAAGCAGACACGTCTAAGTTCACGCTAAAACATGCCGCATGTGGTCCTACAATATAAAAACCCGAATCTCAAATGAACATATACACCCTGAAATTCCTGCCGACCTTCCCTGAAACAGGGGTGATATTGGCAAAGTGAACCGTTTTCTACAGCATGGGTGGTCAGTCGCATACCAACCTATAAGTCTAGTAAAATCCAATCTAATCTAAAAAATCCAAAAAACCAAGCTGATCCAACGAGTGAATGGGGCTCTCCTAGGTGCGGTGCATGCAAACTATGAAAATAGTAAGGCATGTGTTCGTATTGATGGTGAGTATAGCGAGTGGTTTGAAGTTTATAAGGGTGTGAGGCAAGGATGTGTGATGAGTCCATGGCTATTTAACATAGTCATGGACAAGTGTGTCAGAGATGCTCGACTTAATGATTGTGGATTGACGATAGGAGAGAGCAAAGTGAGTGTTTTACTGTATGCAGATGATGCAGTTCTTGTTTCTGATTCAGCAGTAGAATTGCAAACAATGCTCTCTAGATTGAATGAAGCTTTGTTAGGTAACCATCTGAAGTTGAATGCAAGTAAGACGAAAGTATTGATTTTTGAAAGAGATGATGAAAGTATGAATTATGAATTTAAAATTAATGGAATGAATGTTGATGTCGTAAATGAGTTTGTATACCTGGGAAGTATGTTTGAAAAAGATGGAAGAATGACCGGTGAATTTGAAAGAAGAGTAATGAAGGGCAGGTGTGTACTGGGTGCCACAGCTTGTATCGCCAAAAATCAAAATATATCTAAAAATGCTCGATTGGCGGTACGCAGTGGCATACTTTTACCCACCTTGATGTATGGAAGCGAGGCCTGGACGGTGAATGAAAGTGAAATTAGTAAAGTCCATACTGTTGAAATGGACTTTCTAAGAAGTATGATTGGGAAAAAACGGAGTGACAGGGTGAGAAATGATTTTGTAAGAGAAGAATGTGGTGCAAGAGAAAGTGTGAAAGTGAAGATTAAAAGAAGTTTGTTAAGATGGTTTGGGCATATGGAGAGAATGAATGAGGAAAGACTGACGAAGAAAGTATATGTTGGTAGAATAGATGGATGTCGTGGTAGAGGAAGACCGAGAAAGGTATGGATGGACCAAATATCCGAAATTGCGAATGAATGGAATATCCAGAGTCATAATAAAAGAAGAGCTTGTATGAAGAAGGTTATGACTCTGGAGGATATGAAAGAAGTATGTAAGGATAGAAAGAAATGGCGGTTGATCTGTGATGTTGGCGGCTGGGGTTTGTTAAAGTAAAATTGGTTTTGTGATTTAGTTTTTTATGTCAATGTATATATTGTTGTTTATTGATTTTAAAAATGTAATTTGTCATGTATGTTCCTTGACTTATAGGTTGTTATGCGGCTGACCACCCATACTGTAAAAAAATTGGTTCACTTTGCCAATGTCACCCCTGTTTCAGGGAAGGACGGCAAGAGTTGCAAGGCTTATGTTCATTTGAGATTGGGTTTTTATATTGTAGGTCCACATGCGGCATGTGTTAGCGCGAAATTATACATATCTGCTTGTGGGAATGCATTTAGTATAAATCTTAAATGATATATATCTTTGCAGCTTAGATTAGATTAGATTAGATTAGATCCAACCATATATTTTTGTATGTCATAAATAGTACATACGTTCGCATAGGTGAAACCTTGCATGACGTTACATGAAACTGAAATTGTATTGTGAGAAATCTCCTGCAGAGTTTCAATGCAGCATCCGACTTTGTAATATTGTGCAGCCATCAACAAGTGAGTCCGCACCCCCTTGTATTTCCATGCTCACCATCAATTGAATAGACTCTCCTTGTAGTAACGTGTCCACCTTCCACCCCTAAGGGAAGTCTAGCCTCATCCCCACACCCTTTAGTAGACCAAGTAGAAAATTTACCGTCCCAACTTAACCTTAACGTTTTACTGTAAATGTAACACTGTAGAGCCTCTTCAGGGCTGCCTCTATTTCTTGCAATCCTTACATACCTCTTTCAATTCATTCATATCCATCACCTTCTTCATACATGTCCTTCTTTTACATTTGCTTTGTATATGCCAATCTTTCTCAATCTGATCATTTCATACTTTTCTCGGTCGTTTCTTACAACCTTTTCCTTTCGCATTAACTCATGACTACTTTTTCCATTCTTTTCACATGCACAAACCATCTCATCGCATTTTGTACCTTAACTCAGTTTACATTCATTCATTCCTAACTCTTTCCTTCAAAGTTTTTCCTGCCATGCTTCTCAAATCAGTGGGTGCCACTTTGAAGGAACCCATATAAACTTGTATGGTTTTAGTCTCATTGGACCCTTAGGCCCTTTCATTCATTTGACCTTGAATCAAGTTATTTTCACAAAAAAGTGATGTTCGAAGGCGATTCGATACAATATCTGCTGATTCGCCATCTCTCTTTGTTTTGTTTGATAATAATCAGTTCAGCAAGGCCTAATTGATGTATCAAATACTGCATAAAAGTGAAATGTTGCCTCTCGTGAGCGTTTTATTTTCTCAACGTTTTTGGGAAGACGCCACACTCCTCGGTGCATCGGTGGCATCTGCACACGATCGATAGAGCCTCAGTCCGAAATGCAGCGACGCGGTTAGCGTGTGATTGGTGTACCAACCGACGAGATGCATACCTAATAGTGTTAGCTGTGCCGGACACGGATCTGATACCCTGTAAATGATATGCTCAACGAAAGATGACCGATATTTCGTAATCAAATATTTACTGAAGGATGGTTTGATTGAAATTGCGGGTTTCTTACAGCTATCGAATGAGGAAGATCTCATTTCTATCGAAGGTTGATTAGCCAGGTAACCGTGCCAGTGCAAAAGATATGTAAACATTTAAGATTATATACAACGCAAGCCCACAACATACACTCTTAATGAATTGTTTTTGTGGTTTTTCGAGTTAGACCATGTTCTACACGCAGCTTTTTTATCTGCCAACGTTTCGCCTTCACGAGTAGCAGGCATTTTCAAGGCGAGCTATAACGGCGTGGTGGTCTTCGCTGTCTCCTCGGTCGCTGTCGTTGCTACAATTCATTATATACACTGCAACTTTTGCCGACCTTCACTGACAGAACGCCACTAAGGTAGCTGATAATAATAGGCGGGAATGAAATGAAATAGTCCCCAATTAAACATCGAACACGACATTTTTCATTTTCAAGATATTTCAATTCAAGAGATAGCCTACATCTAGAAGTGTACAGAGAAATAATGAAGACTTGCAAAATGATTTTACATTATGATACATGCTACGGTCTCAAAGCCTCCCAACTCTACAGTCTCAATCCTTCGTCGTTGCAGATTTCGTATTGAAGTATATGCATAGTATGAATTATGCATTTGCGGGTATATGCTACTATCCGTTCTCCAAAATACTACCTACATTATGTATATTGTATAATTTTTCCCACCTACTTTACCAATTCACCTTGCCAATTCACTTTGCCAATGTCACCCCTGTTTCAGGGAAGGTCGGCAAGAGTTGCAGGGTGTACGAGAATGTCCATTTGAGATTTGGTTTTTATATTGTAGGTTCACATTCGGCATGCGCAAGCGCGAACTTGTACGTGTCTGCTTCTGAGAATGCATGCAATGTAAATCCCCAATGTTACATATATTTGCAACATATGTAGATAGAATGTATCTGTAGGTAATGTTGGTGGCTAGGGTTTATTAAATTGGAATTTGTTTTCTGTTTGTTGTCCATAGATATTATTATTTAGTGATGTATAAAATGTAATTTGTCGTGTATGTTCCTTGACTTATAGGTTGGTATGCGGCTGACCACCCATGCTGTAAAAATGGTTCACTTTACCAATGTTACCCCTGTCTCAGGGAAGGACGGCAAGAGTTGCAGGGTGTATGTCCATTGGAGATTTGGTTTTTATGTTGTAGGTTCACATGAGGCATGTGCAAGCGCGAACTTGTACGTGTCTGGTTGTGAGAATGCATGTAATGTGAATCTCCAATGTAACATATCTTTGCAACTTAGATTAGATTAGATTAGATTAGATAAGATTAGATTAGATAAATAAATCTTTGGAAATCGACACTTTTATTTTTATCACTTCTATGTTCACTTTTAGGCCCGGTATTTTCAACGTTAGCATAGCAATTTACACTGAATGAAAATGACGCACTTATGTCAATCGTGTGGGTAGTTTTTCAGTCATCAGTTTAAAGTCACATAAGCTAACATTGAAAATACCGGGCCTTAGTTTGGTTGCAGGGCTTCTGTTCATTTGAGGCTTGGGTTTTATTTTGTTTCTACCTAGGCTCAGGTTTCAGGGAACTTTGTTCACTCCTTCAAAGGCCCAAATCACCCTAAAATTCAGGTCTTCTGATATAGAGACTGTTTTTCATTACAATTATCTATCACGTTTATTCTCTCCAACCTTCAGTTTGTATGTTTTTGCCATTTACTTGTCTTCTAGACACTTCTCTAGTCTCTGGACTGTTAGAATAATAATAATAGTATGATTTATTTAGTGAGCGCTGTCTTTGTGTGTATCACACCTAAAGAGTCCTCTGTAAGCTTGGTCGTCGCTATTGAAAGCGCCAATTCTCAAGCAAGACCCAGTTGGTTTAAGGCTGGATGGATCTTTGGTGACCGTTCTTTCGTTAAAGTTTATGATTTTTTCTGAAGAGCATATTTGAAAATCTTAATGGTTTGTTTTTTGTGCTCCACCGGGATTCGAATCCACAACCTTCCATTTACGAGTCTGAAACGTTACCATTTGTTACATATATTTGGTTCAGTGAAGATTGCTTTTTTATAATATTTTTTTTATACACACTTCCAAGAAATGTTTTTTCGTATACGCAACGCAACTAAGCTACACCATTTTTGGAATTCCACAGTTTGAGGAAAAATTCCGAACAATTTTAACATATTTTATTAGATCTAGGATCTAGATAAAAAATAAACAATACTCTTTGTAATTATGCAATGTTAAATATGATCTATTCTCTATGATTAACCTGCAAAAACGTCCGGTATTTTTGTTGTTGTAAAGCTGGGTACGCTGTTTTGACCGTCCTTGGAATATGAATACAAATTCTCTGGTTACGGTCTAGTGATTTTCACAGTAAGCTACCGATTAGAAAGTACCTGGTTCTATCTTTATTCTAATTTTCTTAGACAAATTGATATTTAAAGTTCATGGTTAATGCTGGCATGCATTAAGTGTGAACCTGAAATGCCAATTTATCTATACAAGATATTGTTACGAATGTATGAGTTCGTGTGGACGTGAGCTTAGACACGCTGATCGGTGGGTGTGATATCTCTGGTATAGTGTCGAACAATCCTAGTGAAAGTATCTCCAACATGCAAGAAACGTCTCCCCCTCCCATATTAATACGAGTAAAGATTATGTGGGATAGACAGAGTCGCTTTGACCAATGTAACGCGAAGACCGTAAGCATAGTTAAGATAGTTATGAGTGAACAGTTCATAGTACGCTCCCTCAGTTCTTGTTTATCGTATACGCCAATCTTGTCAAATATGATTTTTTCATGCAGTTGTCTTATGAATCAAATTCTACACAATCTGAGCTAAGAAAAACCGTAAAATTCGATAATGGGAGAGTTCTTTTAAATATTTTTTAAATAAATTTCTTGTTTTCATAAGACACATTGGTCCAGTACACATGCAAACATTGCTCATGTAAAATTTTCTCAATGGCGTGTACGATAAACAAGAACTAAGGCAGCGAGTAGTCTATATTGTGAAAAATAAAAAAAATCTGAAATAAATTTAAATCGCAATTTAATTAAAAGAACCCCAAGTCAAATCGTAACAATAAATTATTAAAGATATCCTATTTAAAAATGAAAAAAAATGAGAACTTCCTAGATCAAACCATCAACCTTCTGATTGGTATTCAGACGCTTTTAGCAGTAGACTAAAACCATACTCCAAATCGAATTAAATGCTTTAGTGACACAAAGTGCTATCTGCATGTTTAGTCAACACTCACACACATCCATCGCTGCGTCACACACCGAGCAATCTCATTAATTCCTAGCCCACCGAAATTCGATTCGATCACGAGAGAGACACCCTTCAGATCAGGCGATTCCAAGCTGTTACAGCGTTGCACCTAAATATTGTTAAGAGTATGTGTAGTTGTGTTTAATTTGTCTGTGTTTTTATTCTTGCGAACGTATGAGTTCATGGGGACATGAGCCTAAACACATAGCTTGCTGGTGTGTGTCTCTAGTAAGCGTCGTACTTTACTGCAAAATGTAACTCTGAACCAAAAGTAATAAAATAAATTGTGCAAAATAAATAAACCCCTTTTGTTAATTAATAGGCACCGCTTAAATACATAACAATATGTTCCTCCAATTCTCAAGCAAGACCCAATTGCTGTAAGGCTGGATTGACCTTTTATGACTAGTCTTTGGTAAAGGCAATGAATTTTCCAACCCAGCGAAGAGGATATTTGAAAATATACATAACTGGTTAGTATTTTTTTTGCGCTCCGCCGGGATTCAAACTCACGACCTTCCTTCCTTCTACCTTCTACCTTTCATTTACGAGTTCAAAGCATTACCACTAGTCTACGGACCGATGTAGTGATACACTCTAAAAAAAGCTTAAAAAGATGACAAAAAAGAAGAAGAATATGAGGTTTTATTTCCAGGGGTACGGTACATCGACCCCAAAATGTAAAGTAAACACCTAGGCGTTGAAATTTGTTTGCCAGCCGCTAGACGCGTCCATGTGGCATAAACGTAAAAATTCTGCCGGCAAATATTGGCGGCGTGCTGGTGTATTGTTGGAAGCGTGCCGATTCTGCTACAGAGGCTTAGCGCTGTAAGCTGCGCGTGCTGAATGCACCCCGGTATCGCGATGTAGTAACACGACGTGTTTACTCACAGACCTCTCGCAATATACCCCCCGAGATGGATTGATTAAACGTCGCTTAGCTGCATATACAGTGTACAACATTTCACTTTAAAAATCGAATGTAATATAAGAAAATGTGATTGAAAATATTAATGAACTTAAAGAGGTATGCAAGGAAATGCAAAAAGGAGGCAAATCTGCAGAGGCTCTTGCCACACCTAGCAAAATGGTGACAGAATAAAAGCTACAGTTACTTTTTAATTTAGTTCGAAAATTTGTTGTCTGTATTGATATTGATTCCTTGACTTATAGGCAAAAAATGGTTCACTTTTCGAATGTCACGCAAAAGTTGCAGAGTTATGTTCATTTGAGGTTTGTATTTAAATTTGTAAGTACACATTCAGCATTTGTAAGGGCGAACTTACACGTGACTGTTTGGGGGCATGCATTTGACATGAGTTTTTGAATATCTTATGCATATATCTTTGCCGCTTAGATTGTAGATTATTTAATAAGTAATATTGTCACATAATAAAATTTTCATACCTGAATAAAACGTTGTTTTTTTAAGTTGAAATTCTTTTTTTTTCCCTTAGCATCAAAAAATTCTTTTTCTTCAAACCATTTTTAAATAATGCCCCTCAGACAGATAAAAAAGAAAAGTCAATATAATGAAAGACTTTCCTTTGCTAGTAGATACCTCAAAAACAAAAAAAAATCGTCTTAACCGAACCTTAGCAATTTACACAAAATATACGTAAACTAAAACTCTCACTTGACTCGCTCCTTTAGTTTCAATACATTATTTTGATAAACACCATGGATGAGTTTACACTTTGAACTTTATACTTGGTATTTTTTTTCTTTTTTGCTTCGGTTTTATATGAGAATTTTAAGACTGCGAATATTTTTTGATCTTCCCCAGAACCACGTAAATACCTCATGAATACAACCCGTCACGTTTTCACTTATTTTCTTTCACCTTTCTTATATCTTAGTATTGCGTTAAATGGTAATTTAAGAAAGCCTACCACCTATATGAAAATATGTGATGTTTTTTTACGCAAACAAATTTTCAGTACATTTACCTATTCACATTACCTTTCGGGTAAATTTTCACTCTTAGAGTGTGCTTGCGAAACTGAGAAAAAGTATATAAGAAAATGAAAAACTCTTTTTTACGTATAATTTTTCCCTCCTTTCGACTCCGTAGTCCGTAGTCTAGTGGTAAACGCGTATTCGTAAAGTTGCGGGTTGCATTCCTTCGGCCCACACTAGACAGAAAGGTCTTAGATTATCGATAATGTAAATCTTTAATGATAATCTATAATCTAAGTAGCAAACATATATTAGCAATTAAAAATCATATTTAATGCATTCCTACCAGACCGGTCCGTAGCTCAGTGGTAACACTGCGGACTCTGAATGGGAAGGTTGTGGGTTCGATTCCCGGCGGAGCACAAAAAATATACCATTTATATTTTCAAATTTGCTCTTCGCCGGGTTGAAAAATTCATAAAACCTTTACCAATGACCGGTCACCAAAGGTCCATCCAGCCTTACAGCAACTGGGTCTTGCTTGAGAATTGGCGCTTTGTAGCGACGACGATCAAGCTCGTAAAAAGGTCGATAGCTCAATTGGTAGAATGCTTGCATTCCATGCCGAGAGCAAGGGTTCGATCTCAAAGGTTTACTCAGCCTTCACAAGAAATGAGAACCAGCCCCCCCCGGGAGCTGGGAAACCTCCACTTCAACTGAAAGTGGTTGGTGTGAGGCCGACCGATAAATAGGTCCCGAAGCGCCACATGCGACCCCTTCGGGGATAACGCAGGCAAGAAGTTACACTATATGTGTAGCTTAGTTGCGTTGCGTTTTTTTTTTTTTTTTTCTACAAACAAAGTTCACGCTTTCACATACTGCATATATACATATAAACCAAATGTCACATGAAACAAGGGGGGCATTGGCAGAGTGTAATATTTTTACAGTATGGGTGGTCAGCATCATACCAACCTATAATTCAAGGCATGCATATAATAAATAACAATTAAGGATATAAAAACAGCAGAACCTTAAAATAAATCTGTATAAAAAAATAGGTACCTCAATTACATAAATTCAAAGTCAAGAAAAAAAAAAAAATTTAATACACTTCGACAAGTTTGTTCAATAATTTGTCATATTTTGTACCATTTTTTCATATTTTATATCAGACGTCCTTCCAGACCTCTGATATATGTATTGCATGATTTTTTATGCAATACATCCTTTGTACCTCCAGAATACCAAATTCCGGTCCTGTAATATTTGTTATTTATGACCCCAAAAATAATACATGCCCTCAACGTTAGCACTCGTCCGTCGCGTATTATAAAAAATGTAAGTAAACTTAAACGCTCAACAGATGTGCTTTTTTGTTTCTATACATTTTTGGGAAACGCTATGTGTTGTATCTTCAAGGTTTATATTTGGATCCAATGGGGATCCATGCCAATATGCAATATGCCAAAGTCCTCTACCGCTCATATCCGCTATCTTGGACTGGATGCCAATTCCAATACTCCTCTGTATCAAACATTACGTTGAAACTTTGTAACATAATGTATAGAAACTATAACGTTCGCTAGCAGTGCTGTTTTACTTTCATACATTTTTTTGTAACGTTGAGTGTAAACGTACATATCCAAGAAATGAAATATCCATCATGCCACCCCAAGGACATCGCAGAATCTTTATAGGTCTTCCTCTGATCCCTTGATGACTGAAGTATGGCGAGGATAGCTTGGCATTTTTAAAAGATGCTTAGCTGCACATGCAGTGCAATTTTTTGTTTTGTTATCTCCGAAAGGGTCACATGTGGTGAGTGTAACATATTTATTGTAACAGGTAAGGGGGCCAGCCTTACGCCAACCGCTTCAATTGAAATGGGGTTTTACTGCTCCCGAGGGGCAGGTTATCATTTATTGTGGAGACTGAGTAAATCTCGCTGGTATTTTGATTTGGCTTAAAATATACATCAAAACGATAAACTCTCGATGGGATTCGAACCCGAGCTCTTACCGTGGATTACCAGCACACTACTATTTTAGCTATCGACTGGACCAAATTTTCAATGCCAAATTTTAATTAACAAAACGCGTTTTTGTTATTCTTTCGAGTCATACCATATTCTAATCGGAGCTTTTCAATGTGCCGAAGTTTCGTTATCACAAGCAGAAAGCATCTTAAAGGTTGTTTATCAAAGCGACGCGGCAGTCTTTGCGTTCGCCCACTGTCTGTAACTATAATCTATCTATAACCTAAGTTGCAAGGATATATTCATTCAAAGCTCTCAGATGTATGCCCAAAACCAAACACGTGTAGTTCGCGCTTACAAATGCTGATTGTGTACTTACAAATAAAATCCAAACTCAAATGAACATAAGCCCTGCAACTCTTGCCGACATTCCCTGAAACAGGGGTGACATTGGCAAAGTGAACCATTTTTTACAGTATGGGTGGTCAGCCTCATACCAACCTATAAGTAAAGGAATACGAGTAATAAATAACATTTAAGTTTACAAAAAAAAGCAACAAAACCTTAAAAATAAATCTATACAAAAAAAGTCAAAAATTTCTTATGCAAAAAATGTAGCAAACTAATAAACCAACATTACAAATCAGTATTGCAGATTAGCCGCCACTTCTTCCTGTCCTTGCATACTTCTTTCATTTCATCCAGAGCCATAACCTTTTTCATACAAGCTCTCCTTTTATTATGACTCTGGACTCTGGGTTCCTTGACTTATAGGTTGGTATGCGGCTGACCACCCATGCTGTAAAAATGGTTCACTTTGCCAATGTCACCCCTGTCTCAGGGAAGGACGGCAAGAGTTGCAGGGTGTATGTCCATTTGAGATTTGATTTTTATGTTGTAGGTTCACATGAGGCATGTGCAAGCGCGAACTTGTACGTGTCTGGTTGTGAGAATGCATGCAATGTGAATCTTCAATGTAACATATCCTTGCAACTTAGATTAGATTAGATTAGATTAGATTAGATTAGATATCCCATTCACTCGCTATTTCGAAAATTTGGTCCATCCATACCTTTCTCGATTTAACTGATTTGAAAAAAAAACATATTTTACACTCGCCTTGCTATCCTTGTTATCTTATAATATAGACCTTTGGGACTGCAACCCTTAAAGTACCATAGCTTCGTCTATAAAGCTTCAAGGTTCGAGGGGTAGAAATTTCTTCTGAGGACCCCAATAATGCGCTTCAAAAATACAAGTATAAACAGCCGACCAGCCCCTAGCAAAAACTGATAATGTCGGTGCAACTCGGGATATAGAGGCAATAGCCAAACACTCCAAGGTCTTGCCAAATATTATGCAGTGCCATTTTGGGGATGAAATTTCGGGGGTGTGAAGCGTGTTCATAAAATAAATAAGAATTTGTTTCGTTGGCTTGGATATATTTTTTATCATACTAGCTTTACCCTGCCACCCGTTGTGGTGGCTAGTCTGGATATGGCTATTTATCATGCCTGATAGGGGTGGCCAGTATCTCCACAGATGTGTCTCCAGTGTGTTGCATCCTTGCACACTTTTTTCAGTCTAAAAAAATCCTGTCATACGGTAAAAATAGTTTAAGCATATTTCTGCTCTCATTTCCTTTATTGTTTCAGTTTTTTCTACACAGAATACTTAGTTATTCCGTAGTCTAGTTGTTAACACTTCTGGCTCGTAAATGGAAAGCTGTGGGTTTGAATCCCGGTGGAGCACAAAAATATACTATTTATATTTTCAAATATGTTCTTCGCTGGGTGAAAAATTCATATACCTTTACCAAAGGCCGGTCACTCAAGGTTTATCCTACCTCACAGCAACTGGGTCTTGCTTGAGAATTGGTGCATTCTATAGCGACGACCAAGCTCGCAGAGGGCTCTTGAGGTGTGGTAGGTAGCTATAGAATGCGCCAATTCTCAAACAAGACCGAGTTGCTGTGAGGTAGCCTAAATAAGCCAAA
This sequence comes from Agapetus fuscipes, assembly GCA_951799405.1. NCBI lineage: Eukaryota > Metazoa > Arthropoda > Insecta > Trichoptera > Glossosomatidae > Agapetus > Agapetus fuscipes. The sequence goes on along the minus strand of OX637349.1, from coordinate 12,877,797 downwards.
AATTTTACAGGTGTCTGTTTTTGGGCAAGCATTTAATATGAATTTTAAATGTTAAGGTATCTATGTAACTTGGATTATTACAGATGTATCTTTATGACTTCTAGATAAAAACTTTAAATTTGAATGCATTTTGCCTGTGTGGAGTGCTCGCCTCGTCTTATATTGAGGTCAGTAGAATGTGCCTTTATTCTGCCTGGTCCCACACTCCCACATCCTGCTAGATTGTCCACGGAGACAGGAACTTTGAATGCCGGACGCTTGACCCCAATCCGAACCAAAGAGCGTCTCTTTCAAATGCCTTTTTTCAATACCCCTTTTTCTAATAAAATCGTGAGGGCTTTTAGCAGAGCTTTCATTCCATGCGAAGAACTCTTTTGATAGTCTACGAAACTAATAGAGCTTTCTCAATAAAATATCATCACCACGGTTATTCTTACCTACCGACTTTGGTAATATTTGTATGAAGACAAATAAACTCTTCACTTGCGGCCATCTTGGATTGACAGGTCTTCATACAAAATCGCTCCCCCAGTTTCATGTTAACCGTATACCTACGCCAATCTGGTCAAATATGACTTTTTCATGCAGTTGTCTTATGAATCAAATTCTACAGAATCTGAGCTAAGAAAAACCGTAAAACTCGATAATGTGAGAGTTCTTTTAAATATTTTTAAAATAAACTTCTTGTTTTTATAAGACACATTGGTCCAGTACACATGCAAACATTGCGCAAGTAAAATTTTCTCAATGGCGTATACGATAAACAAGAACTAAGGCAGCAAAATGCGTTATTAGTTTGTAAAAGCGTAGGCTCAACGGATGACTAAAATATCTAAGAATAGCTCCGTAAGAGATTTTTTATCATCTCTATAATCTATAATTTGAGTTACAAAGATAATAAATCATTAAAAATTAATGCTTTATAGGGTGAAGTAGTTCACATAGTATATTAAATTTTCGAAATATATTTTAATGGATCGCTGTGGAAGGCCATTATTCCGGGTATCTCAGGTTAATCGAGATTCCTGATTCATTATTTTTTAAATAAAAAATATAAAAAGTTGTAAGTAGAAGAAGAAAACAAAGATGATTTATTTTAAATAAAACATAATAAACACAGTGTAAGTTTTAATTGATGTATAATTATTTTTGTTCAATAAATCAACAATTTGTGTTCATAATTAATCACAAGCAAACACGTGTTAGTTCATGCCAAATAAACGAAACAAATGCGAATACTTGGATGCTTTTAAAACTTTTGAAATTTACACAAGTTTTGATAAAATAATATGTTCAATAGTATTAATTCAACCATTGTTTGTATTTTTTAGTTAAAAAAACGACACTTTATCCATGATTTAACCATCAAATCTACTTGAAATGAACCTTAATATTTTGTAAAAATTAAAATCTTTTTAAGGTATGTATACTATGGTACCTTTACATCTGAAATAACCTGTTTTTCGATCCCCATCTCATTTCCTCTCCCATCATTGTTTATTCTTAGCCTGCACCGTAACGGCCTTATTCATTAGATTGGTTGAACCCAAAACCAGAAATAAACCAGCTTATTAGTATGGGAAAACTGACTTTATACTGGTTTAAAAATTAAAACCTTTTTATGAATAAGGGGGTCAGTGTACAACATTTCGCCTAAACTCAAACATCGCATATAAAAAAATACAAATAAAGTAAAACAGCGCCTTTATTGAGCGTTTCAGTTTTAAGACATTTTTGGTAAAGTGCTAACAATCTCGGGGTACTTATTGGAGCCTGAGGCTCTTTTGTGTATGTCTTTGTGTGTGTGTGTGTGTGTGTGTGTTTGTGTGTGTGTGTGCGTTCTCAAACATTGCACAAATGCCGATTCAAAAGAAACAAGGGAAGACAAACACTCAAGTGTGCAAGGGATACAAGGATCAGAATAGTGGCATTGGCGATGTTTGAATCCCGGTTTTTGGTGGATTTTACCATGACAAAATATACTGAACTTACTTAATGAAGTTAGATTTCTTTTAAGCAGATTTCTGCAGGTAAATGCATATAATGCGAACATCCACTGTTACATATTGTTGAAACTTAGATTAGATTAGATTAAAGGTTTAGCCATGTTCCAAATTCATCTAGCTTTTGCTCTGTGAATAAAAACGAAAGCTGAAGCGAAGCGTCGGCAGATACAAAAAGCTGCAAATCTTCCAATCATTTTTCTGTGTACGCCATTTTTTTATTCGAATTATTTTGCAAGTTATTGTAGCCTCCAACAAAAGAGCTTGATTTAACATTACAAAATATGTATTTTTCAGGATGGATATTGTTTCAAAAATGAGAAATATTCATGAAAACACGTAAAATCTTTTTCTCATCATTTCAAGCTCAAATAACAGATATTCACAAAAAAACGATATTCTCTAAATCGGTACTAAGCCAGGATCCATTTCTAATCTAATCTAATCTAAGTTACAAAGATATGTAACATTGGGGATTCACATTACATGCATTCTCACAAGCATGAACATGCAAGTTCGCGCTTGCGCATACCGCATGTGAACCTGCAATATAAAAACCAAATCTCAAATGGACATTCACCCTGTAACTCTTACCGACCTTCCCTGAAACAGATGTGACATTGGCTATGTGAACCATTTTCTACAGCATGGGTGGTCAGCCGCATACCAACCCCAAGGAACATATACCTACTACTAACTAACAAACCGGTTCATTTAACCGGTATTCACTTCACCGGTATTCGCTTAACCGGTATTCGCTAAACCGGTACCTATACACTAAACCGGTATTCTCTGAAAAAGCGTAACCCTACCTGCAGGAAGGAACATAGTGTGCGTAGTACAGACTATAGTGAGCATTTCGCCGAGCATTGTGTAAATAAATTGGAAAAATTCCGCCCGGGCGACAGGTGTTTATTTCAATTTCGTTTCCCACGCTTTAATTTCAACCAGTTGTTGTTTTTTAAGAAGAGTAATAAACATTACATACAGAAAAGAAAAAAGTGAAATTGCCGTATTTCAGCTTGATGTATTTGTCGTGTGAATTGCATTCTTCTTTTTCCTTCACGTGTCCTGTCGGGTCGTTTTAATGTTTATGACCGCTAGGTGGAATACTTATTATTGTATTGCGCAGTACGAAACAGCTCCTCTACAGTTATAAGCACGGTGCATTCTTGGAAATTTCTAGAAAAAATTTGGATGTATTCTAATCTAATCTAAGTACTTGCATTCTCACAAGCAGGCACGTACAAGTTCACGCGAACTTACAATATAAAAGCCAAATCTCAAATGGACATACACCCTGCAACTCTTGCAGTACTTCGCTGAAACAGGAGTGACATTGGCACAGTGATTCATTTTATACAGCATGGGTGGTCAGCTGCATACCAACCTATTAGTCAAGGAATATATATACAACAAATAACATTTTAGACATAAACAAATGGATAAACATTAAATATAATAAACATAAAATACAAAATCATTAGATTTTGTAGGGTTTGTGTATTCACACAGTGAAAATTCATTTTATTTAAAATAAAATTATTTTTTCTTAAACGTAGTTTAATTTTCACAATAATATTTTATATCTCGAGATTGAGGAGATTGTGAAAGAATGGGATATACAAAGTGAGCGTAAAAGAAGAAAATGCATGAAAAAGGTGATGGATATGAATGATTTGAAAGAGGTATGTAAGGATAGAAAAAAATGGAGGCAACTCTGCAGAGGCTCTGGCCACCCCTAGCGGAATGGCGACAGAGTTACAGTTACTTTCTTCTTCTTTTTTTTTAAATTTTGGACTGTTATATTTAATTTATATTAAGTTCATCTTTATTGTACCTATACCTACCTATTTATTTGAATTTATATAATTTTGATCTATGGTTTGTTCTTAATAATTTTAATTTGACATACTTCACTCTTGATAATGACCTGAGGATTGAAGGTCGAAAGTGCTCGAGATATAAAATATTATTGTGAAAATTAAACTCCGTTTAAGAAAAAATAATTTTATTTTAAACAAAATCATTAATTTAATTTTAATCATAATTAATTATAATAACTAATCTAAGTTGCAAATATATATTGACATTTAAGGCTTATGCTCAGTGCACGCTACGTGCGAGTTAGCATTACACATGCATGTGTACAAAAAAACAAACCTCTCATGAACATAATCCTGCAACTCCAGCCTGTAACTCTGAAACAGGTAGCATTGATAGAAGTGAACTTAACTTGTGCAGCATGGGGGTCAGCTTCATACCAACCTATCAATCAAAGGACGTAGTAATAATAGGAAAAAATACTTAGGTGATGTTATTTTCACGGAATTGAATAAGTATTTAATACAAATCCATCAACCTTTTTTGCCTGGCCAGACACAGGTATTTTTTTCATCAATTTTTAATTTATCAATTATTAACTAATGGTATCTGTTAATTCAGGGAATTTAACATTACCGTGTCTGAAATGAGCCGAGCCATTGATGTTTTTTTTTTTTAAACACGCCAGTCAAAACCACCCCTTTGTCCACTTGGCCATACCACAAATATTTTTTCTCGATTACATTATTTCCCCAGAAACATAAATTTAAAACAAACGTAGCCTAAGAAAAGTTATCATAATAAAGAAAGTACAACAAAAACCTTTCAAATAAGATTGTTTTGAAAGAGAGGCCATTTTTATTGCTTGGTACTCTTTGTGTATAAACGCAATTTGAATAAATTTTCTTCGGACAGTTTTTTTTTGTGCCAGACCTTTTTTCAATATTACATGAGCGGTGAAAATGAAACAGAAAAAAAACAGTTTTTATTGTGTTTGCGTGAGTTGTTTTAAACAACAGTGAACAAATATTATCTAGGTTTTTTGCAGTAACTTCGTGAAAGTTCATTTTTTCAATTTTTAAAAAATAATAAAAAAACTTGGTTTTCATTCACTTGTGAGTTTATTTTTGTAATGCACTACTAGTTACGGCAGTGCAATATCTGCCATCGACGGGTGCTACCTTAAAACTAACATAAAAATACAAAGATAGAATTTAATCACTTATAGAAGAGGAGGGGGTATAAGGTGGGCGGAGCTTAAGAGGGAACAATGAAAGAAGAGAGGATGTATTAGGAAAGACAATGTTGCTAATTATATCTAATCTAATCTAATCTAATCTAAGTTGCAAATATATGTTACATTGGAGATTCACATTACATGCATTCCCACAACCAAGACACGTACAAATTCGCGCTTGTACGTGTCTTGGTTGTCGCCCACCCAGGGGCTCCAACGTGTGGAGGCGTCCGCCTTGTGAGCCGCCGCTAGCCTGGGGCGCTGCCCCAGGCCATTCAGTTTAGAACTCCAGCCAACAGAGTAGGGAGTGTTTTAGTGACAAATTCAGGTCTGGCCATTCCCTTATTTCCCTTTTCCCCCCATATTAGTTAAATAAACCCTTATTTGTTCATGTTAAGCTTATCTTTTAATTATAAAACCCTTCCCAAAGTACAAGTAAGCAACCGAAAAAAAAACCCCACACCCTGAGAGTGATGCTGATGAGAGCTAGCCGGATGTAAGTATCCTGGAGATACCTTCCATTTTAAACATAACAAAATCTGTACAGAATCTGTCCACCCCCAGTGGAAGAGTAACAGTTACATTTGGCATGTTTACACTTCATGCATCTGGTGAAATGTTCACAGTCTAGTGGTAAACGTTTCGGATTCAAATCGAAAGGTATAATGTTAAAAAATTATGAGTATCATTTACTTTCCTAATATTATGTTCTTTGCTGAGTTGAAAAATTCATCTGCTTTAACCAAACGTCCATCCAGCCTGGGATATTATCTAGAAACTGGATATTGCTTGCGAATTGAGCTTTCTTAAGCGAGGACTAAGCGCAAAGATAGCTCATGAAGTGTTGTTGACAAAATAAACAGAACTCACCAAATAAATCATCCTTATATTATAATATTTTTTAGTGTTGATCTGTTAACACTTGAAAATTATTTTATAAAAATATATTTGTAACCATTCTGCTCTTGAAGATGCCTCATTAGGCGAAAATATTCGAGCATAAACAAATAAAATAAAGTGAATTAAAGCAATGTTTTACCATTTATATTTTTAAATACTTACATCCTAATATTGATTATATTTGTTAGAGTGGTTATTAACACAGTGAAAGTCCATTTTTAATTATTTAAAAATTCAAATGGGTAAAATATAGTTTTAATTCACTTATTTACTAATAATGATTTATTCATGTGTGTAAGTTTGCTGTTTCAAATGCTGCAAATTATGTAGGTGCTTCACAAAAGAAAAACTTTTAATGAAATATCCTTTTTAAAAAAAACACACACATTTTTCCCTCTTGGAAAGCTTAGTTCTAGTCCATTTCATTTGTTTCGTCATCTGCTGAATCATTATCAGAAAGGCCCGAAAAAATTCGGCAAATTTTTCCCAAATAAAAAGTCCGCTCTCTGTAATGTCTTTGGTCATTAAGGTTGTAACAGTATTCGTAAAAAGGGTCATTTTACTTTCATTACGTGACCAAGTACTTATGTATTTACAATAGTCACTGGAATGGTCGAGTAGATAAGAAGCTAGTACTCGAAATTGCGTTTTTGAAACAAGCGCAAGTTCGAGCCCCACCTGCGCCGTGTCTTATGGACGATACGCTTTTGATCCTTGCTCATCAAATCTGGATCAAAGATGGGTAATTTTAAATTAATAATCCATTTAATAATTAAATAATGAATTATTGCTAATTGTAAAAAAATAAGCTTCGAGGAATTTAAAGTGTATTGTCTTTAATCTAAGTTGCAAAGATATCTTGACATTTACATGCATTGGCATTTACATATTGACGCAGACAGACACGTGTAAGTGTACACTTACACATGCAGGTGTATTTGCAAAAAAAAAACAAACCTCGTATGCACTTGTAACTTCTGCCACCTTTTTCTGAAACTGAGGTAGCATTCGCAAAAGTGAACCAAGGTTTACAGCATGGGGCTCAGCCTCATTCCAACCTATTGGTCAATAATAAGTAAGTGAGATATCTGCAATATAGTACCTATGTAATAAATTGTATAACAGTGCATTTATAGCTTCTGTACTTTCGAGAGTTAAATTAATTCAGCGTCATTCAGAAAACGTTTGATCCATAGATGATCCATGAATCATCGTTTTTTTGTACAGAAAATTCACGTTAGGTGGCGGTTGAGCCATGGATTTGCTGTGTGTGAATAACACCAATTGAAATTTCATGGACTCTCTCTGGCTGGAATTGCCAAACCGCAAACGTGGCACTGAATAAGAAGCTAGTAATGCACTTAAGGGGTAGATCGCTCCAGAGATAATTTAAAAACCATTAAAAGGGGGAATCGAACCCAGACCTTGTCGTTTCCACCCTCCCCAGAAACCATCGGCTCTACATACTAATGTAAAACGAAGAAAATTCGATAATACTGGTGACCGCAAAGCATCACATTGTTACGAGTTCATTTTGGGTATCGATTTTGCACAGCTAAATAGAAACGATGAAGTTTAAATTTAACGAAATTTTTCCCTTACGACAAACTAGCTTTCTTAGTGTTAATTATGTTATTTGGACACGTAGAAATAATTCTACAGATAAGGTTAGCAGACTTACGTAATAAAATGATTTCAAAAAGAGGTTTGTAATCCAATCGATATTAAACTTCACACGATCCGTTTTTTCTCAGTCAGGCCTTTTTTTTTGCGAAGCGGGCAAGAAAGAACTGTTTAATTAGCTCTAAGTATTGAATATGTAAGAATTTAGTTTTATTGTAAAAAAGGACGGTTTAATAGTACGTAAACTCATACGTATTTTTTCATTTGTTAATAAAATAAATATTGAGTTTTGACTGGTTTTTGCCTCTTTTCCATCTTGAGATAAATATCAGTAGATACTGTAGTGGCAAAGGGTGCCATACAACCATACAACTCGATTCTCATCGGTTTTCCTTTTAAAATGAGGCAAAAATGATAATAAAGAAGACTGCATGGTTTCAATGGGGAAAAAACTCGTATTGTTTCTTTGGTTTTAGATGTATTTTTTTACTTTGTTGCTTCATTTTAAAAGAGAAGCTGATGGGAATCGAGTTGTATGGCACCCTTCATCTAAATCTAAATCTAAATCTAAGCTGCAAAGATATGTATCATTTGAGATTCATATTAAATGCATTCCCACAAGCAGACATGCATAATTTCGCGCTTACACATGCTGCATGTGGACCTACAATATAAAAACCCCAATCTCAAATGAACATAAGCCCTGCAACTCTTGCCGACCTTCCCTGAAGCAGGGGTGACATTGGCAAAGTGAACCATTTTTTACAGTATGGGTGGTCAGCCGCATACCAACCTATCAATCAAGGAGTACATGCAATTGATACAATCAAATATATAAAACAAATAAATTCTAAGCAATTAAACAGTAAAAAATTAAAAAGCTACAACACATATTTTTTAAATTTAAAAGCCTTAGCTTTAACCGCCAGCATTACAGATCAACCGCCATTTCTTTCGATCCTTGCATACTTCTTTCATTTCATCCAGAGCCATAACCTTTTTCATACAAGCTCTCCTTTTATTATGACTCTGGATATCCCAATCATTCGCTATTTCGAAAATTTGGTCCATCCATACCTTTCTCGGTCTTCCTCTTCCACGACATCCATCAATTCTCGCAGCATATACTTTCTTCGTCAGTCTTTCCTCATTCATTCTCTCCAAATGTCCAAACCATCTAAGCATACTTCTTTTAATCTTTACTTTCACACTTTCTCTTACACCACATTCCTCTCTAACAAAATCATTCCTTACCCTATCACTCCGTCTTTTCCCAATCATACTTCTTAAGTAGTCCATCATACAAATAAAAAAATACATGTCAGTAGAATATAAAGAGAGCTTTTTGAAATGGAGTTCAACAAAATTTCCGCTACAACATTTAATAAATTATTGTTGTGTAAAAAACATTTACTTTATAGATTGTTTATATATGTGGGTGTTACGTGGGTTATTTAAATAAAAGTGTGAAGAAAGCAAAAAAATCCATACAATCTTATAACGGATTATATGGGCTTCATCTAGAATTAATATTATCCTAAATCCCACATTTTCTCTTGGGAAAAATCACCTTCTCTCTCCTTTTTCGCCTCACGATGTCGCTCCTCTGGGTATCGTATTGATCAGGGACTTATTAAAAGACGATCCCAAGCAAAATCCCCAATTAGTATGCCGAGGCCGTTTCCATTGAAGGGCAGATACTTTGGAAAGCAATCGAGAAATTCCTCGTGGTATTAGTGTAGGGAAAAAAGATTCCGCTAAGTATTCTTGTGAAAAATATTCCTCCTTTAATGTTAGTAATAGACAGATTCCGTGGAGAAAAAACTTACTTACCTAAAAATATTCGTGTCAAAGAAAATCTCTAATGATTTCATACAGACAATGTTTTTTTTTCAATTAAAAAAGTGCACGTGCTTCAAAGTTTCCACGGAGTAATAAGCCGTTATTATGAAGACTAAATTTTGTTTACCGATTTTGAGAAAGGAAAAGATTCCAGGAAGTAGACATGTAATAAATACCGCACAAATTCCACGTACAAAATAGGTTCTTCTTAGTTTCTGCGTTAATCTAAGAGTTTTTTTTTATGGAAAAAAACATCTCTTATAGATTCCATATACAAAAAAAAAAAACATCATTGTAGGAGAAAGTTTCCACGCAGGAAAAATACACCTCCTTCTAGGAAAACATATTCCTTATAGTTTCCATTACAAATAATAATTGTAAGCAGTTGAAGTAAAGAATTTAATTTTCTTTACATTTTATATTCATTTCCTTGACTTATAGGTTGATATGAGGCTAACCATATTTACTGTAAAAAATGGTTCACTTTGCCAATATTACCCCTGTTTCATGGAAGGTTGGTAAAAGTGGCAGTGTTTTTGTTCATTTCAGTTTTTGATTTTAATTTGTGAGTCGACATGCAGCAACTTGCTTATGTTATAGACGTGCATTTAATATGATTTTTAATGTTAATATACCTCTTTGAAACCTAGATTAAAGATAGATTTGAGTTAGGTACTTTCTGGAAATTGATTATTCACACAGATTCAGCGCAAGGGAAAGTCCTTAATTTTTTCTTGAGGAAAGAAAAAATCCTTGTAGTTTCCAATGCGATTTCAAGTATGTAGTATCCGTGTAGGGAAAAGATCTTTATACTTGCACAGGTTCTGTGAAAAATAAAGAGTTTCTAGGAAGTCTTCGGTGTAGTATCCGTGTAGGGAAAAGATCTTTATACTTGCACAGGTTCTGTGAAAAATAAAGAGTTTCTAGGAAGTCTTCGGCTGTGTTCATGTGGCCTAGTTTAGCAACTAATGATTCGTTTTAATACAAAAGAAAAACCCAACTTTTCTCTCCTCCTTCTTCAGATAGTAGATTACTTGGGCTCTTAATAAAAATGAAAAAAGATAAAAGTTTGCGTCGTAGTTTTTGAGCTGCAAAATAAATGAAAATAACTTATAAGCTTAATATTTTGTGCAAAAATCATTGTTTGTGTATTAAAACTAAGAGTCCATTATTAAAGAAGTTCAAAATGATACCTGAGGAGAGAAAACTTTCATAATTTTTTTATATTTTGTATTGTTTGTGTATTAACACTGTGAAAATTCTAATTGTTTAATTTTATAATTTTTGGATGAAATTCAAACAAAACACTGTTTATTTTCACTATAAAATTTATTTAAAAAGATTAAAATCTTTAAACAAATTACTAACGCGTTTTCGACCTAGTAGGTCATCATCAGGTATCATACCCGATGATGACCTACTATGTCCGGTCGATAGCTCAGGTGCTAGAGTGCTTGCATTCCATGCCGAAAGCTCGGGTTCGAATCCCACCGAGGCGAGGGTGTCAGAAATGATTTCCCGTTTCGGTGTTTATTTTAAAACCCCAAAATAAAATACCGGCAAGGTTTACTCAGCCTTCACAAGAAATGAGTACCAGCACTCTCGGGAGCTGGGAAACCTCCACTTCAACTGAAGTGGTTGGCGTAAGGCCGGCCCCCTTATCTGTAAAAATAAATAGGTTCAACTCGCCACATGCGACCCCTTCGGGGATAACGCGGCAAGAAGTTACACTATATGTATAGCTTAGTTGCGTTTTTTGCGTTAAATAAATTTTATAGTGAAAATAAACAGTGTTTTGTTGGAATTTCATCCAAAAATTATAAAATTAAATAATTTTTTTACATAAAAAAATGTGAAAAGATACAGCGTTTCGTCAAACGAATCTCTTTCAAATCAATATTTCGTTTTCCCTGTAACATTTAAAAAACACCTACTTTCTCATTATCTCCTTATTTATATTTTCTCATATAAAAATATATTATTATATTCCTGAATAAAATTAAGTAAAATGATCCCAGCTTGTCTTTTGGACATCCATAAATTTCCAGCATTTTACTTCAACACAACTAGTATAACATTTCAAACTGCCTCATATTTTAAATGCCTTGAAGACATCAGCTGCAAGTCGCACCACCATAAGCCATGAGCTTTGATATTTCTGCCTTCTTTGATATATCACAATGCCCTTTCAATGCGAGGTGATTTAGCTCGGTGAAAGAAGTGCATTACCACAGTAATGCTTTCCAAGATGGTGCTAAAAAGTACAAAAAAAAACTAGCTGACATTTTCTCTATAATATAGCGTCTGTATATACAATAGTGTGAATGTCAACGCGAAAGAATCTCCCATTTATGTCTTCCCTGTAATTCGTTTCTACCCCTTTCTTATTGTACTGCATGTGTACTTACTTGTACTTCTTAGTCACATCATAAGACGCACTTAATTTTATTTTTGGTATGAGGCTGACCACCCATACTGTACAAAATGGATAACTTGGCCAATATCACTCCTGTTCCAGGGAAGGAGGACAAGGATTTTTAGGATGCATGTTCATTTGAGATTGGGTTTTATGTAACAGGTTCACACGCGGCATGGTTAAGCGCAATACGCGTCTGCGTTATACGTGTCTTATATAGGGAATACATTGAATATAAATCTTAAATGTAATATTCCCATGCAATTTGGATTATAGAATATAGACCCTCCTTTCTGTAGTACCGGTCCGTAGTCTAGTGGTTAGCGCTTCGGACTTGTAAATAGTAAGTTGTGGGCGGAGCACAAAAAATACACCATTAAAGTATTCAAATCTACTCTTTGCTGGGTTGAACAATTCATACACATTTCCACAATGGCGAACAAGCTCGCAGAGGGCTCTTGAGGTGTGATATACACAAAAAAAGCGCTCACCAAATAAATCATCCTAATATAATTATTATCTTTTGTATTGTTTGTGTATTAACACTGTGAAAATTCATACTGTTATAGTTTAAAATTTTTTTGAGGAATTCAAAAACACTGTTTATTTTCACATCAGATACCTGATGATGACCTTCTAGGTCGAAAACGTTAGTAACTTACTCTAAAGATTGTAATCTTTTTAAATATATTCATGTGAAAATAAACAGTGTTTTTGAATTCCTCAAAAAAATTTTAAACTATAATTATTATCGTTTAACCCAAAAGATATTAGTTGATCCTTAAAGCATCTTTTAATAGGACCAAGAACCTTACTTAAGTAGAACAGTTCTCTCCCCTTTAATAAGTAGTGTTCTAAAGCTCACGGAGTTTTGTTTTGTTTACCCTCTTCTCTTGCTTGTCTTCTTTTACACCTCCAGTACTAATAAATGTACCATCACTAAGGAGATGTAAGATTATACCCACACCAGAGGGGTGTCTTGTTCTATGCTGTAGAGACATACCAGCATACAAAAACATTAAATAAGTACAAAACAAATTTTAAAGGTTTGTGTATTGCCATTGTGAAGATTCATGTTGAATTAGTAGTGTAAAAAATAAAACACAAAATAATTCTTCACTAGTTGATTTATTTTCTAGAGAGCTTTGTTAGTTGTTCTCTTGATAATGGTGTGATAACATCGAAAGCGTTCGAGGATATAAATCAACTCGGGAAGAAAAACTTTGTCTTACTTTAAAAAAAATTAAGTTCCCAAAATGTCGTGTTATGGCCGAGGGTCCAAGTGGGCTTGGAATATAACTTTCTAGCGAGTTTGGAATAGAACAACGTTGGTTCGATCCCCGCCTTGGTCATTTGACCATAATTTTGACACTGGTTCAACAGATGTTACTGGGTAATTACTAATTAATAATTAGTTAAAATAAACAATAATAAATTGTTAATTGATGATATTAATACCTGTTTCTGGCCAGGCAGAATAGGTTGGTGACTTGCATTCTTCTTTACAAATCTATTTTTATATAAAAAAAAAAAATACCGGCAAGATTTACTCAGCCTTCATAGTATCAGCTCCCGGAGCTGGGAAACCTCAATTTCAACTGAAATTGCTGGTGTAGGGTCTGCCCCTTTACCTGTAAAAATGAGTAGTTTTCACTAGCCACATGCGATTTTTTCGGGAAAAACGCGGCAGAAAGTTGCATTATATATGTAGCTAAGTAGTCCCTTTATATTTATTCTTTGTTGGTTTTTGAACTATAATTATGTTTTTGTTCCAATGTAAAGCATGTATAAACTGTTTGTTTTCTCAATAAATAAATATAATACTTTGAAATTAGTGAGTAACTTTTCTCTACGATATTTTATCCTGTGTCATCCCCCACCCCTTTCTTATAAGACTTACCCCACGTATAAAATAGACACCGGGCCCTGTCTATGTAAGTCTTGAACTTGGATATCTTTATTATCTTCCTAGTGCTATTACTGAGTCCCTTCTAGGGCAATTTATCCTTTTGGGAGACCTGAAATTTTGTATAGAAAAAAAGGACAAAAAAATTTACTCACTATTTATCTCAATATAATTTTTTTTTTTGTTTTTTCTTCATTTTAAAGAGTTATCCTTTTATTATTGAATTAAATTTTAGATAGGCTTTGATGAACATTTCTGCATTTTCAACCTAAAGCTTGAATTCAATAAATGTCTAATTAGGGCCAAGGAGTCAAGTGGCTGATCTTTCTAGCGTATTTGGAAAAGAATAACGCTGGCTCGATCACTGCCTGGGTCATTTGACCATATGTAACTTTGTCACTGGTTCAACAGATGTCATTGAATTATTACTAATAAGGAACTCATTAAAATAAACAGTAATAAATTATTCATTGATGATATTAATGCTTGTTTCTAGCCAGGCAGAAAAGGTTGGTGAATTGTATCCCTCTTCACAAATCTATTTTACAATAAAAAAAAGTATAAGTATTTGGATTTAAGGATAGAATTTCAAACTATTATATGGAAAACTCTGTTTTTATTATAATAAAATTTTTGCATGTTGTTCAACATTTTTGCAAGAACTAAAAATCAGCACTGAAATCATAAAATATGCCCACACACATGTTCATATTAAAAACGAAAACTATACTTTCAAAAACTGTCCACATCGTAGCGATAAACAAAAACATTATAATTTAACATTGAATCGGGACTAAGCACCCACCGCAAACTTTCTCCATTCATCCCTTTACTTTTCCACTCACGACGGCTTATTAAAAATTTCCCCATAGGCTGTCAATGGCCGGGGGTGTTCTCTCCAGAACGCTTTTCTACCCCACAATGAGCACAATGCTTGTGGTCGGCTCCAGCTAGTTCCTACCCCTAACTCCTTCAGCACACAGAAAGGATTCCCAATATTTTTAATAATAATATTCGGATGATTTATTTGATGAGAACTGTTCTTGTGTATGTCACACCTCAAGAGCCCTCTGCGAGCTTGATCGTCGTTGTAGAATGCGCCAATACTCAAGCAAGACCCAGCTGCTGTAAGACTGGATGGACCTTTAGCGACCGTTCTTTGGTAAAGGTATATGAATTTTTTACCCAAGAAAGAGCATATTTAAATAGATCGTGTATTTTTTGTGCTTCGCTGGGATTCGAACTCACAACCTTCCATTTACGAGTCAGAAGTGTTAACTACTAGACTACGGACCGGTTTAACATGCGTAGATCCCTCTTACTTTTTATACCTATTATTTAGATTTTAGATTTTATCTTGATTTTAGATTTTGCTCCTAATTTTTCTACGCTGAGAAAAATTACATTTTAAACATCCATACTGAAAACGTTCAGAGTCCAAAAATTTTGTTCCACAATACATTTTTCCACTTTGCACGTTTTGAGAACCTTTATCATCATCTACGTTTATCGTAGAGCTACGACATAATATCGTAGCTGAGTTTTGGTTCTACGATTTTGTTTGATCGCCTCTGTTGCGGCCACTCGGGCTGTGCAAACATTGACTTAGCATAGTATTGGGAAACTCGGCCGAATCCGTGTGCCTTACTTACGGCTTGTAACATTTCCGGCCCCGCATTTAGTTTGTAATTTTACACTCGTAATGCTGGTATTATAAACATTGCTTAGCGGAAAGTTTCGCAAGATATTAAATTGATAAATGTTTAAAACAAATAATGAATTAAAAGTTGTCTTTTGTTAAAGTATTGTTTTGTTTTATGAATTACCAACTTGAACCTTCTTTAATTGTTGTAAAGTTTAAAGTTACCTTTTACCTTGATCAAAAAAAATTGTATTATGCACTTAAAAGGCTTTCATCTGTATTTGTATAAAATTAAATGTTTTTATTTTAAACTAGGTACATCAAATTTATATTTATTGTTGACTCGTATAAAACAGAAGGCAGAAATCTACGTTTTTTTCTATCTAAACCTAGTGAATGTTTTTAAAGAAAATCTATGCTTTCAGACATTTATTTCAATTTAAAAAAATCCTAGAAAAGAAATTTCCATTCAATTCGTTCTTCACTAATGAGCTTATCTATTGTATGAGCTACCAATGTTTATTTTTTTATTAAATATAACGGGACTTTAAAAACAGGGACAAGTAAAAGTACTTCTTACTTGTGTTAAATTTAATCCAAAGAAGATGGTAACAAATTCGCAAACAATGTCCTTGTTTTTCATCTTGCCAATTTTTCGAGCGAAATTCATTTCGACCGCAGTTTCCCCGCGCATTGTTCACCAGGCGTTGAGCTATTTTTAATCAAGAGTCATAAATATTCGGAAGTAATGGCAGATCTGTAATGGAAGCTCGGTGCAACTTCCTGGTGCAAGGGGAAAAGAAGAAACTGGTACATGGTAAGCTAGGGAAGGGGGGAATATGGTGAGGGTATGGACTTTAAATATTCGAAAAATCGGAGAATACAATGATGTCAGATCGTCCACTTAGTGCTTGTTTGTATTATGTCTGTCAAAGGTATTTTCACATCAGCAATACTTGTCAACGACGTTACCATGTTGAAAGCACCGGTTCCCATAGATCACCGAAGTTAAGCAACATTGGGCGCGGATAGTACTTGGATGGGTGACCGCTCAGGTACACCGCGTGTCGTTGGCATCTTGGACCCGTCCGTAGTCCAGTGGCAGCACTTTGGACTCGTAAATGGAAGGTTGTGGATTCGGATCCCGGCGGAGCACAAAAATATACCATTTATATTTCGAATGTGCTCTTCGCCGAGTTGAAAAATTCATAAACCTTTACCAAAGACCGGTCACTGAAAGGACCATCCAACCTTACAACAACTGGGTCTTGCTTGAGAATTGGCGCTTTCTACAGCGACGATCAAGCTCGCAGAGGGCTCTTGAGGTGTGATACACACAAAAACAGCGCTCACCAAATAAATCATCCTAATATTAATATTGTTATTATTATTGTATGTGCACTGGAACAATGCGTCTAATGAAAACTGGAAAATAAACATTTTTTATTTTTTTATTTTTTTATTTTATTAACGGACATAATAGTCCAATTACATAATTATATGAAAAAGTAATTACAGAAAATGACAAAGAAAATAATATAATACAAGAATTAATATTTCATAAAAGCATAGTCATATAAATACTTATACTTTCCTCAGCAAAACAAAGCTCTACGGAATTCAGATAGGCTCATGCCGCATAAATCTAGATGAGAGGAAGAATTTAAAAGACGACACATTCTGTTAATAGGAGAATAGTATCCTAAATTTGAAGTGTGAAAGTTGAGAGAGAGCAATTCATTTATTCTAAATCTTCGCGTTGGAACATTTAATTTGATACATTGTAAAAGATAAGGTGAGTCGAAAATACTATTAATGATTTTATAAATACATATGAGTTGAGCATGTAATCGGCGTGTTACTAAAGATGAAATGCCCAGGGTGATCTCTATGTCTTTATAGTCATACTCATCTCTACTTAGACCCAGTTTCCAAGCAACTCGTCTTAGAAAGCGATGCTGTACTGATTCAAGACGGTCAATGTGGGTAGCATAGAATGGAGACCAGATAACACTTTGAAAAATGTTTGAAACTACTCTCGTTTTTTCGAGTTTTACGTTTTTTTATTAGTTCAGATTGTGTAGAATGTGATTCTCAAGACAATTTAATTAAAGGGTCATCTTTGAATCAAATGGTTAATATAAAATACTAAAACCAAGTTTTAATTTATTTCATTTTCTAATTCTTAATTAAAAAAATAATCAATCCTTATATTATTATTAAGTTACTTCTGATGGACATGAGACAAACAAGCACTAAGGGGACGTAAGGGTGGCGAATGACTCACCCCACGGAACAAGACTTCTTGTGAACATTGACCTGAACATCTGGTGGTGTGGAATAGATGATAGGGTGGTTAAGAACTAGGGGATGCGGTTAGGGATGATATATTGAAAACGTAATACAGAAATTATTGTGTCATGACTGGTGATTATTTGGTATATGCATTACGTGATCTAGTAAAGAAATTGGTGCTATTTCGGTGTTCAAATCGTGTATCTATAATCTAAGTAGCAATGAGGTGTATTAAGATTTAAAATTCAAATTAAATGCATGCCCACAAGTAGACAAGTGTTAGTTCGCACTTACAAATGAGTCGTATAACTGTAGTGCCCTTGCAGTGAACTCACAAAACGGTACTAAAAATATTGTCAATTTATTATTATTATTATTAAACGCCGTCATCTCCAAAGTTTATGATTTTTGAGATAATGATTGAATTTGATTCAGCGCAGTGTAACAAATCATTTGCTGTGTACGATATAATATAAACCTCACTTAATCCATCGTAATTTTAATTGAAAAAGTATGATTTCGTGCCAACGCCGTCATCTCCAACTGGTGTTGTCGTTTTACAAGCTTAAGTTTATTTTTCTCAAAATCATCGCGTAAGGAGTTGACGGCGTTTGCATTTATACAACTCAAATGCTGAATGTGTACTTACAAATTAAAATCCAAGCCTCAAATGAACTTAAGCCCTGCAACTTTTGCAGACCTTCCTTGATACTGGGGTGACATCAGAAAAAATATTATTGTTTCACAGTCTGGGTTGTCAGTCTCATACCAATCTATTAGTCAAGGAACACATTTTAGTCAAGTCATGACCATTTAAGATGTAGTCTTTTTTTGTAAGCACACATCCAGCACGGGTAAGCGTAAACTTACACGTGTAGGCTCGCTTTTAAGAAGAATATTAAATGTATTATAATTGTGTAACTAAGAATAGAGATATGTTTCCTCTTAAAGGTTATTGTGTAACGTTTTTTTTTCTTGACTTATAGGTTGGTATGTAGCTGATCACCCATGCTGTAGAAAATGGTTCAATGATTCTCAATGGTTCACACGCCAATGTCACCCCTGTTTCAGGGAAGGTCAACAAAAGTTGCAAGGTGTATGTTCATTTGGGATTTGGGTTATTATGTTGTAGGTTCACATGCGACATGTACAAGCGCGAACTTATACGTGTTTTCTTGTGAAAATGCATGTTATGTGAATCCCCAAGGTCACATATCTTTGCAACTTAGATTAGATTTAAGGTTCGTGTTTTCAGTACAAGGTGCATTATTGTACCGCTAGTTTCTCACAGATTAAATTTATACAACAGCAAAGCAAAAGAGTGGAATAGAAGGAGGCAGAGAGACCATTAAATGAGATTGAAAACAGAGATCAAAAAAAGATACGCTCATGGCAGTCTGTATGGGGGTGGAGAAAAACAGAGTTACGCCATGCGCTGCGTTAGAACCGTGCAAAAAAGAAACGGAAGAGATTGCTTTAATGTAATACTTTTTGCGAATCCTTTGATAGTTTCACTGAGCCAGCCATTAAATTAACCGAGCGAAGCAAAACATGAAAACTATATTCAAATAGGTGCAACTGGGTCTTGCTTGAGAATTGGAGCTTTTTATAGCGGCGACCCAGCACGCAGATGAGTTGTGATTCGCACAAAAATAGCGCTTACCAAGTTTATCATCCTAATATTATTATTCCTTGACATTTTTTTTTTAAATAGATTTGTGGAAAGGAATGCAATCCACCAACCTATTTTGCTTGGCCAGTTGTCTTCATGCGAAAGCAGAAGCTTGTGTGCATGCAACGGCATCTGTTGAACCAGGGTCGAAGTTATCGTTGCGGGATTCGAACCAACGTTATCCGGTTCCAAATAACCCGACTTGATCCCCGCGGCCATAACACCGACTGAAATATAACATATGGATTGGTATGAGGCTGGCCACGCATACTGTTAAAAATGTTTTACTTTGGCAATTTGAAAACAATTTGCAGCTATAATGCTGAATCCTTTGTGGTATACTTGACACTGGCGCCCCTGCTCTCCGCGGGATTCACCATAAAGAAGAAAAAGAAGAATCCCGTGTGTTTTTTCAAACCGTACCTAATCGTGCTTTCAATATAATAGCTTCGACAGTAAAATTGCAACAATTATCTTCTGAGTTAGTTTTAAAGCAGAAAAGAAAAACGCTTCAATATTTCATATTAATTAAAACTTTATTCCTTTTTCATAGCTCATTATTTCAATAAAAAAAAAAACTAAAACTAAACTTTCAAGACTTGAGATTTTCTTTTTAAACTACTCGCTTCAACAATACACTTAGGTAGAGTGCTATGCACAGAACTCCACTTCCTCAAGTATACAACTTTACGTAAAACACAACCGTAGCGTTCACCAAACTAATGTTTACAAAATAAATACAGCGCCGTCAGTGAGCGTTTTAGTTTCTTTAGATTTCTGCTGAAACGCTATGGTTCACATTGAATGAAGTGTTTTATACTTTGGGCTTAGTACTTTATGCCTCCCTTTGAGATACTTGAGTGAACTGCCTTTACTACAGGTGGTCCTACCCAGGAAGGAGTTTTGCTTAGCGCATAAAGCTCGCTACAATTGTCTCTCTTTTGTAAGATGCAAAGGGCATAAGTATTTAGTTTTCAGGTTACCTTCAATCCGACCAGTCCGCAGTCTAGTGGCTATTACTTTGACGATTTTTTTTTCGTTTTTCAAATATTCTGTCAACTGGGTTACAAAATAAATATGTCTTTACTGGTCCGCCCAGCCTTACAGACACAGAGCCTTGCTTGAGAGTTGACGCTTGCTACAGCGATGACCATAAAGCACGCAGATAGGTCTTGAGTTGGGATCTGCGGAGTAGCTTCTCTCTGAGAAGCGTTCTTTTAAGTAGCTGCATTCCGAGTACCGGTTACCGCTACAATCTAAGTGGCAAAGCGTTTATGATTCATATTGAATGTAGATGCCCTTTTTTTCACAAGCAGACATGTATTTATTCGCGCTTGCTTAGTCATGAAAAACCTACGAGGAATAACCGAAAAACTTTGACAAATAGAGAATATTTTTACTAATGTGTTTATGTGTGTTTTTACATATGAGAGTGTGTCTGTGTCTCTCTTTGTTCGATGGTGTGAGCATTCGCTCTATTTTGAATTGGTATTTTATGAAAAAAAAACCTAATTTTATGTGTTAATTTAATCTGTAGAGAAAATACTACCTTACAATTCAAAATATGGGCCATTTTGGTCATCAAAGTTGGGCGCGCTGACCTCTCATTCAACCTTAAATAAGAATATTCTAGCTTGGTCTCGCAAGTGCCAGAATATCTCTTAGACACCTATAAATAGAGATCGAGATGCTTTAAAGGAAGGCATGTATCAGAACCGTCAAGCTGAGCAGATAAATAGCCACTCTGTAATCTAATCAGTTATAAATGTGAACGAAATGTAAAAATAAATTGATCGATGTTTTTATTTAATTGAATCCGTAAATCGTAAACAATACAAAAATTCTCTTAAAAAGCCTAAACTATTGATTTCTAATGATCGATTTTTTGGAGTCAGATTTTCGTGATATCGAAACATTGAGTCGTCTACAATACATGGCATGTGAGTTATACAGCATCCATTGAATCTCCCATACCTTCCATTATACGAGCAACATTACAATGCCAGACATCTGAGGGAAAACACGATCACAATTTCATGTCTGCATACAAACGTGCTTATATCTCCACACAGTTCTAAATGCATGTCTGCAGTTATGCACAGAACAAGTACCCAAAGTATACAACATTAAGTTTAAACTCAATCTCAGAGTATACCAAAAAAATGAATGGAAGCGAAAACATTCACCAGAGACCCTGTTTTAGTTTCTATTAATTTTTGGTAAAATACTGAGGTCGAGTTTACACGTGAATTGTATTGTGTTGCATTGTCGTGAGCCTCATATCGTGTCGTCGGCTCCTCTGCCTTGTAGTTAACATAATGCTAAAGGATGTACATATGTGGGTATACCGGGGAAAAAAGCGTTGTGATATTTTATTCATACATATTTGATATATAACATCAAAATACAAAGATAATTCTTTATGTATTTTTTTATTTTGTATCAGGAGATGATGATGATGATTATGATGATTTCCTTTTCAGCGCCGTTTCGTAACTCAATGTCACTCCAAGGGCGCTTAGTAATTTACTGGGCGAAGAAAAATGTCTTCATCCTCCTCTTTAGGTCCTCAATCGTCTTAGACCTCCGGATTTCTGGTGGTAGATGATTCCAGGTCGCAGGGCCGGCCACCGCAAAAGCACGGTCTCCGAACTGGGAAATTCCCACTTCATTTGATGTGGATGTAAAAATAATAGGTCTCCAATCGCCACATGCAAACCCTTCTTGGATAACGCGGCAAGAAGTTACACTATATGTTTAGCTTAGTAGGGTAGCGTTTATAAGCGACTTATTTCATCCACTTTAATATCTTACATAACAATGTTTTTTGTCATCATCTTCTCCATATTGTCCCTCATTATCATAATCTTCTTCTTCATCTTCTTGTTCTTTTCCTTCTTCATCATTGTCATCTTCCTCCCTTCATCTTTTTCCCCTTCTTATTCGTAATCACCTTCTTGTGCCTTTTTATTTTCCTTCTTCATCATAATCTTGTTCTGTCCCTTATTTTCTTAATATTCATTATCATCTTCTTCATACTATTTTTTCCTGCTTCATCATACTCTTCTTCCCCTTCTTCTTCAAATCTTCTTCATCATAATTTTCTTCTTCCACTTCTTCATATTAGTTATTTTTCTTTCTCTTTATTCCAGTATCGCAATAATCCTACTTATCCAAGCGTCACAAACAAAATTAAACCTCCGATACGAAATTAGTTTGATTTCCACTTCGCACCCACCCCCCTCCCCCTACCTAGCCTCTGACGGCTCTAAGATTGCGCCAATAAGACAAGCTCAGTCCTTTCGCCGATATTACCCTTGGGCGCTCATCCGGAAAAGACCTGGGGGATGAAAAAACCCTCCTAGGTAGTACAAGGCGTGAAAAACGCGTAAGGCTTTAAATTGAAGACACCCATAGTCGCACAAGAGGAAGGGATGTTTTTTTATTACAACCCTCTGAAGAGATATAGTCGTATGAAGTTTTACTAAGCTTCAGGGTCACGTTTGTGTAACCATTTTCTTGTTAATAAAAGTTGACTGGGTTTCACTAGTGTGAAATAAAAAAATGCAGTAAATTCAATAAAAGGAAGTAGATTGGGTGTATTTTGAATATTCCTAATTTTTTTTGGTCCGATTTTAAAAGTAAACCATGTTTTTACAGCTAATAATCTTCTTTGACTTATATGCTGGTATGAGGCTGACCACCCATACTGTAAAAAATAGTTACCTTTGCCAACATCACTTCTGTGTCAGGGAAGGTCCGCAAGAGTTGCAGGGCTTGTGTTTATTTGAGATTGAGTTTTTATGATAAAAGCTGTGCCGCATGCATTTAATTTGAATCTTAAATGTAATATATCTTTACAACTTAGATTAATTATAGATCTCATTAAACAACATCTCACAATCAATGTTCGTTTGTTAAAACAATGCTCCGTAATATGAAAATATTAGGTCAACGTTTATCTAGATTTCCCTCTGAATCCTCTCTATAAATGTAGTGTAACGATACATCATGTCACTAGGTAACAAACTCGTTAGCGCTAGTTCAGACACGGCGGGAACCGCGCGTTTACGAATCGCGCGGTTTCAAACCGCAAAATTGTGATGCTATTCAGACACGCGCGGTTAGTATGCGATTCGTCAGTTTCTAAATGGAGGTCGACGAAGAAGTGTGCTTACTGTGGTTGCTCCTTAAAAAAAGAAAAGAAAAAGGCGGTATTGGGTGCATCCAATATTACGTGACCGACTAGTACATGGTCAGTTCGTAACGTTATATCCCAAATTAAGAATGTATGATAACAAATTTTTTGACTATTTGAGAATGTCAATAAAATCTTTTGATGAACTAATTGAACTGATCAGGCAAGATATTTCATGCTCTGAAACGCATTTGAGGCCAAGCGTGTCACCGGAAGAGAAACTCGTAACTTTAAGGTAAGATTTATTTATTGTTCTTCAAAATCAGCATAAATATTTTCTATAACTGTAGAGGACTGAGAGCCAGAACTAAATTGCGATGGTGACGGTGACGGTGCCGGAACAGGAGGAGATGATCCAGATGTAGTAAAATATCCTTGCGGGCTTGTATACTGTTGTCCTTGCCAATACGTAGGTGTGATCTGCTGAGTATTGTAACGAACAGGGGGTGGTAAGCTTTGTCCTTTTTGTATCACTTGAAGTAATTCAATTTTGGTTGCTAAACGCCTATTTTCTGGTACTTTTTTGAGTTCTTTATATAACGACAAACAAAAGAGTTTGTCGTCATCTTGCTTGGTAATACTATTTTCTTGAAGTTCATTCTGAAAATGTTTTCGTGACTCGATACTTTTTTCTATTAAAACAGCTATTTTTTCTTCTGGCACTTGTGTTTTCTTACGTTTAGGGGGACGTATTTCAGTGGCTTCGGTTGCATTGGCGTTTAGTTCACTTGTCTCCTCACTTTGCCTTTCATTCTGTTCTTCAATATTAGTTGTAGTGTCTTTATTACTTACACTATTCTGCAGGAAAAATAATCTTGAAAAATACATGTATCGGGCTCCTTTACAAGCACCTGAACCAGAAGGAGTTGTTTTTTCTTTTTTGTATTCTTTATTGTAGCAATCTCGTATGTTTTTCCATTTTTTTTGGAGTGTCTTCGCAATTTCCAAATATCTCAACCAACTCTTGCCAAGCTCGGTTCTTGATAATTTTATTTGAGTAATCATCACACTGAATGTCCCATATTGCAGGTCTCTTCTCCACCTCATCAATAAATAGTTCAGTGTCGAAACGATCCATGGCGAACTCACGAACAGTGACGTGCTCACCGCGCGGTATCCGCAACGCAACTGAACGCGAAGTAAAGACTCCACAGTAATAGAAACGCGCGGGAGCAGCGCGATTCTATTTTCTGGCGGTTGGGTTGCGGTAACCGCGCGGCTTGATTAACCGCGCGGTTATGTCTGAACGATTACTAACTTACTCATATAAATAAGACCCGCGCGATTTCCATGCGATTCTATAATCGCGTGGTTCCCGCCGTGTCTGAACTAGCGCTTAAAAGTCTCGCACGGGCGGCGCTCAAATTACGTCAAGGACGTCGCTGGTCTAGTGGCCACTTCTCCTGATTCATTCATATTGTTTTACAGAGTTCAGAGCACCCTACAAGCACTAGATTTAATTGGTGTGACCCAGTTTAAAATTAAAACCAAAAGTATGTGTATAATCAAGTGTTACAACTTTGAAAATACCTTTTCTTTGTTAGTATTGGAAAAAAGTAAAAATATTCCATGACTTGTAGGTTGGTATGAGGCTGACCTACCATACTGTAAAAAATGGTTTACTTTGCCAATGTCACCCCTGTGTCAGGGAAGGTCGGCAAAAGTTGTAGGGTTTATGTTCATTTGAGGTTTGGATTTTATTTGTAAGTACACATTCAGCATTGGAAGCGCGAACTACACGTGTTTGTTTGTAGGCATGCATTTGATATGAGCTTTAAATGTTAATATATCTTTGAAACTTAGATTATAGATTGGATGGAATAAGCATCATTTGTTTACGGTGTGGATGGTCATCCTCATACCAATTTATAAATTTAGCCACAATCTTGAACCACGCTACGGTACGGAACCACGAACAAAATTTGTAGGTTTTGTATGGTCAATTCAATTAAGACATTCAGTACCATGGTGGCTTGGTGACCAAGCTACACATATAGTGTAACTCCTTGTCCGTTCTCGGACGGGAAGAGAGGAAGAGTAAAATCCCCTAGACACGATGAACCGATCAAGTGAACACAGCAGAAGGCATTTCGATGGCTGGAGCGCTACGGGAAACGCAGTCAAGAGAGAACTGGAGAAGAGTGGTTGCTTCGCAATGAGGAACAAGAAAATTTTATCTTAATTTATGAAAATGAACTTTCACAAAGTAACTATCGAAAATCTAGATTATGAAATATTTTTAACATTCTCAATTTACTGAATTTGTTTTCCTTTTCTCTCTCAGTTTGACAAATATGGTACTTATTTGATTTGTGGAATCAAGCATTCATTTTACACAAGAAATGTGGAATTAATTTTTAGAATTTAATCTTCATACATTATCCCAGACAAGTAATTAATAGGAATTAATGACTTCTTGTATAATATCCCATTCGTAGGCATTAATGTACGAGCTGTGTAGTTTGTTTCTTGGTGTAGAAACAAATGGAACAGTAAAACGAGGCATTTAAACAAACATTAATTGTGCCTCCTATGTTAAATCCCTAAATTTAATTATACATAATATACCAAATAGGATCGTGGTAAGATATGTTTAAGAGTGTGCTGTTTCAACAAAAGCTTAGCGAGTTTTTAGTTATGTATCAATCACTCCTTTTTTAAATTTATTAGTGAAGAGGAATGCAATTCTTCAACCTACTTTTCCTGGCCAGAAACAGGACGCAACATAAACAATCAACCCTTCCTGCCTCCAACAACCCCCATGTACAAACTTGGTTCACTTTTACCAATGCCTTCCCAGAGAGAGTTTCAAAGAAGCGCGGCAAGAGCTGCAAGGTTATGTTCACGTGAGTTTTTTTTCTGTAAGAGTGTAAGCATGAACTTACATGTGTCTGCTCTCGGTCGAGTATAAGACTTAGATGCCAAATATCCTTGCAACTTAGATTTTAGGTTAACGACACAAAATGTATTTTTTTATACGTGACAACACATCATACAATCCGAAAATTAGAAAAACGGATTCTCCAAATACCCTTATTTTTTCAGAATGACTTTGTATTTTTCACGGGTTCTCCTTTAGCCTCGTAAAGCTTATGAGTGGCCATATAAAGAGGATCCCCCAAAAAAACCTTTTCTAAGTAGTTGTCCTACAAGGGGGTCGTCCACCCCACAAACGGATGTATTTTAAAACTTAATTTCGTCACCCTAGGGGTGGGAAAACAAGGTGGCGAGATGGGCTGAGGGAGTTTAGCAGGCCGAAGAGAAATTGGATTTATTAGACGTCCTTTGATACAATCTGGAAGCCTCGGGGCGCATCCGTGAAAAATGCATTTGAATCTTTGTTTGAAGTCTTTACCTGTAAAATTAAATTAAAATTTAGAAAATGTATTTCGTTTCTGTCCTATTGATAGAGATTGGTGGAGTGCTTACACTTTATTCCGAGAGCACTTAAAACGCAACTAAGCTACATATATAGTGTAACTTCTGTTGAAGAAGATGTTCACCTATACTTCTATACTTTGTTTTCTAATCTAATCTAATCTAACCTAAGTTGCAAACATATGTAACATTGGGAATTCACATTATATGCATTTTCACAAGCAAGCACGTACAATTTCGCGCTTGTACATGGCGCATGTGAACCTACTTCAAAAAACCCAATTCTCAAATGAACAAGCACTGCAACTCTTGCCGACCTTCCCTGAAACAGGGGTGACATTGGCAAAGTAAACCATTTTCTACAGCATGGGTGGTCAGCTACATACCAACCTGTAAGTCAAGGAACATGTACTTATTTTACATGTTGTTAGTTTTACTTTTGAGTTTTAATTTTGCAATTACATTACATAGCATGTGAAAACGCGATTTTACACATGATGTATGTGTGTGTGAACTATAAATCTTAGATGTTAGTATTTATCTACGGTAGTAAAACTTAGATTACAGTTTATAAAAATATTTTCAGTACTTTTTTACATAAGATTTGAGTTGAACAAAGTTTGGCTTCCAACTGAGCTATCGAGTATAAATGTAATAAATTTAATGAATCGCCATTTTTGTCAGAATATAAGAAGATTTAATCCTTTATCCTTTACATTTTTTTATATCCAAACAACTGACTCCCAGTTTATATAGTGTTTCTTAGGAAAAAATCGAAACTTCCTTTTCAATACATCAAGTCAAACCGTACTCAAGTTCATCACTGTCCGTCGTTTTCCTCCACGTCGAATTCCGTCGATCCTCGCTTCCTCGTCACGTCGAATTCCGTCGATCCTTGTTCCTCATCACGTCGAATTTCGACGGCCCTTCCTTCCTCATCTCGTCGAATTTCCACGATACATCCTTCAGGGGCACGTCGACAACTGTCGAACATCGTCCGTCGTAAACCGCATTTTCAATTATCGAATACACCACATGAGCTTCGGCCAAGTATTTATGTTGGGCAATTAAAGACCGTTTAGACGCAGCCAGTGCGTAAAGGATAGCAGACCAGTGCATTTATTTCCTGTACTGGCTGTGACAACATTTATAATGAGGATAATGATGATGATGTTCAGATCTTCAACGAGGTGTTTGCTTAAAATCTGCGTCAAGATTTAAAGCCGCGCTCCGAAGATTTCTTTATCGTAGATTACGAGTCTTGCTAGAGCGCTGAGTGCAAGAACAATATCATTTTTGAAAGAAAACAATCGACTTAAACTTCGAAAAACATTTTTATTATATTCACCATCAGAATCTGTGCAGAACAACAAAAAAAAAAATTAGGCTGATTTATTTGGTGAGCGCTGTTATTGTGTGTATCACAACTCAAGAGCCCTCTGCGAGCTTGGTCGTCACTGTAGAAAGCGCCAATTCTCAAGCAAGACCCAGTTGTTGTAAGACTGTATGGACCTTTGATGACCGGTCATTGGTAGAGGTTTATGAATTTTTCAACCAAGCGAAGAGCAAATTTGAAAATATAAATGGTATATTTTTTGTGCTCCACCGGGATTCGAACCCACAACCTTCCAGTTACGAGTCTGAAGTGCTACCACCTGGACTACGGACCGGTACAAAAATATCTATAATCATAATTAACACAAACCTTTAGCTCTGAAGCCATATAAGTAATCTTCTTTTTTTCTCCTTGTCGATTCTCTTTTGTTTTTTCTATTCTATATTCAAAATATCCGTATGTTCTCTATTTTTTCGACATATTTCTTTCATCATTTTATTACATGTCTTAGGATATCTTATCAATTCTTGCACTGGATCCTCATATTTAATACACACACATGCTCCATGTATACATACAAAACAATGAAGTTGTTTTTCTATGTCTAAATGTGTTTATTCTGTTACTATAAGATTAAAGTATAATGTTGAAAACTTACCTCTGATATGTCTAAACATTTATACCCACTTATCAACTACACTCACCAGCTGTCCTTAATCACTTGCGTACTGTCTGCATCTGATCATGTTTGTACTGAGAACGCTTTCTCTCGTAAACTTTCCTTAATCGACTCAATTTTGATGGTTGGAGGATCATAGCAGACGTTATTAAATCAAAAGTTTGCAACACGCTCGGAAAAGTGCCGGAAAATTGATAATTTACTTTAGACATCGTTGGACAAATTCGATAAAAAAAAGGAAGAAATTTTCCAGCAAAAAAAATATGTTGATCTGTTCTTGTGAAATTATTATTACACTGTTATGGTTTTATTTGGGTTATTTTTAATTAAACTGCGATTTCAGTATTCTTCAAGATTATTATTATTTTTATTTTTTTATAAAATAAATTTGTGAAGAGGAATGCAATTCACCAACCTATTTTACCTGGCTAGTTGTCTTCATGCGAAAGCAGAACTTATTTCACACAATGTACTGATAAGTTTCTGGCTCTGCCTATATCGACTTACCGTCACAATGATTCAAGAATCTCTATCCTCCACACAATTTCGGCTCAAATATATACCGTTCGTATGGACGTTTCTCGTGTATTCGAGATTCTTCTATAGTGGATTATACTATAGACAGATTGTTCGACACACACTAGCGTGCAACGTGCATGTACACACAAACTCATAGTTCGTAACAATACTCTTTGTGGTCAATCGACATCAAATGTAGTCACATTTTAATGATAACTGTAAAAAAAATATAAAATATTGTATAAAAGCTCATTTTTCCTACCTTTAACTAAATAATTTGATAATAATAACAATGTTTGTTTGCTCACATCATTCAATGATGATGCATTAACTGAATCATAGACCAAAAGAAAAACAATAGAATGGTAGAACGCATGCGTTCAGTGCCGGAGAGCTAGGATTCGATATGCAACAAGGGTGTCAGAAATGATTTCCAGTATCGGTAGTATTAATTTAAAAGCCAAAATAAAAACCAAAATCTTTGAAGGACTTTTCGTTTGGTTTTCAGAGGACTAATCTGAAGTGCAATTCTCGTGTTCGGTTGCACTAAAGATATTAGTTGCCGGTGGAGATTAATAGCCCTTGCGAAAGAGTTCCTTTGCCGTTTTGCGATTCTCGTTCCCACCGACCTTCCGACTATCCTTACAAGGGACAGCAATGGGTTTTTTAAGTTTTTTCTCGATTGGCCAGACTGACGGATGATCGATGTGATAATCGTCCGACAGGTGCCAGCTCAAAGGGTAAATTTCCCCATATATTTAAAAAAAATACTAAAACTTCATCAAAAAGTAGTAAAACAATAATAAGTGCAAATAAGTACGTAACAACTGAATGAAAATACATAAAACTACATTACAATGTAATGCAAAACTCAGTTCTCAACAATACAATGTTTGGTGAAAACTATTTTTTATATTGTACTTTTACTCCTTCAACTTGTTAAAACTAGCCCAATTTATTTTAATTAAAAAATTAAAGGTGATTTGCTTATTTCAAATATGATAAAATTAGGAAATAATTATAAATAACATTTTATATGAAATTATTTTTCCTTGGATTTCGGGGGCAATTCTCATAGTTCACAGCTCTCGCATATCAGGTTGGCATATCAGGCTATCTTCACGCCTGCTGTCAACTGACATTTGACAATTAAATCTATGCTTAAATCTTTTAAATTGAGCGTTATAATGATTAAAAATCACTTGTAAATAATTATGTTTACAAATTATCACAAATGAAGATGAAATTATGAAAAAATAACGCAATTTCTTGATGCAAATTTACTGTTGTCAAAAGCATAATTATTATCTGCATGACGTACTTAGCGACGCGCATATTATGCCGTTCAGAATGCCAATTTTCGTAAGATCGTAATTCCTATTCTACGTCATAATTTCCTATAATAATGTCACGTGGGTCACAAATAAACATAAGGAATGAGTTTGCGAATACATTTATTTAGGTCATTAAAGAAAATAAGTCTTATATTTGTAATAATCTACTGACAATTTCTGTCCTTCGCTGTACGGCGGGGTAAATCGGCCGCGTTATGTTCTGACAGTTCCGAGAGATTCCTCACCTTTTAAAGGAGATATCCTTCAGCCAAATTTACAACGAGAATCACAAGTCACCTTTCATTCGGCAACGAATCGGTATCAGTCGCCTTCGGCCTCGCCTTAGAGATCCCGAATAGCCCCTCAGTTGTTTTTTTAAGTTTTAAAAGTATTGTATAATTTATCAAATACTTCACATAATATTATGATAGAAATATTTTGTACGAGGGACACAGACTGTCATCAGTCTATGTCATACGGGTTCACCACTTAAGTATAAAACATAACAATTCAACTCAACTTTACAAAATAGAGAAACTTAAACGCTCTCAAGAGGCGCTATTTGATTTACCATCCATTTTAGGCGGACTTTACATAGAGCTTAAACGTAAAGCTTCGAGTATTGGTCGTCCACAAAGTAATGTATGACCCGTGTCACTCTAAAACCTCCCACTTTCAATGTCACTGTTACAACTACCCTTAAGTGTTGCCACCACGTTGCCACCCTTAAAGTAACCCTTCAATTTATACCTAGGTAAAATCATAGGCATTCTTGAACATCAAACAAACGCTTGGCATATTTTTAACACATTTCTTTTTACCATTTTTTAGATTTAAGACGTTTTATGTAAAATTCAAACGTCTTGTTTTTTTTTTAAATAGATTCGTGAAGAGGAATGCAATTCATCAACATAATCTGCCTGGCCAGTAACAGGTATTGATATCATATATTAATAATTCATTATTGTATATTTCAATGAGTTATTAATTAATAATAACCCAAATAAATATGTTGAACCAGGATCAAAGTTATGGTCAAATGACCCAGGCGGGGGTCGAACCAACGTTATTCTATTCTTAATACGCTAGAAAAATCAGCCAGTTGACTCTCTCAGCCAAAACACCGATAGAGTTACGTCTGTTGTTACGAATGTGTGTCTGTGTGAGTTGTGTCTTTGTGTGTATACAGGGAAAAAATATTTTTTGAGAAAGTATAGAGTTTAATTATCACAAATATAATATTAATGATACCTCAAGTAGGTACCTACACTTTCGACTTATTGACAAAAATATGCTGAGAAATAAATTTTTCAATTGAACGTTTTAACCATTTTTTGAGTACCTTTATTATGCCTTTGCCTGTATAGGATGCAGTCTATGATTTGGTGAACCAAAATCAAGTCGAGAAAATGAATCTCGAAAACAAAAAAAATCTTTTTTTTTATGAAAAAGTTTGCTTTCATATCTAAATCCTGAAAGCTCAAGGCGAACAATAAGCAGAACTTACCTGCGAGCACAATCGGTGGAAAGGGAAAACGCAGTGTGTGTTTGAAGTCTGTATGAATGACGCTTTGTCTCTTTGTATTTCAGGCTTTGCTGCAGCCGCCCCTCAGCGGAAAAGACTACACAGCAACAGGTACGTGCGCAGGTCTCTGTCGGGGCACAATGGGCTCCTAATTGCCGTGTAGAACCCTCGAACGACGCTCTACCGAGTCGAAACGAAACGTTCCAAACCAATGGGGCGTGTTCTTTAATAGTACCGTACTGTATCCTGCCGCCGTTTCACTAGGGGTGGCCGGTACCTCCTATGCATCTCTTTTTTCTTTCCTTGCATATCTCATTCATCTCTTCAATATTCATCACTTTCC
The DNA here is from genome assembly GCA_951799405.1 of Agapetus fuscipes. NCBI lineage: Eukaryota > Metazoa > Arthropoda > Insecta > Trichoptera > Glossosomatidae > Agapetus > Agapetus fuscipes. The sequence continues at coordinate 12,845,125 of OX637349.1, read as the reverse complement.
TCATGCACACTCTTCTCTTATTTTCGCTCGGCAGGTTCTATTCTTCTGAATTGTAACAAATTTGGTTCACTTTATATCCATTACAGGTTCCGGAAACATGCAGTATTTCTCTTACCACCTGAAGATGCAAACGATATGTCAGCGAAAGCGGTACTGTACTGTAACTCTGTCGCCATTCCGCTAGGGGTGGCCAGAGCCTCTGCAGAGTTGCCTCCATTTTTTCCTATCCTGATTCCTGACATACCTCTTTCAATTCCTTCATATCCATCACCTTTTTCATGCATTTTCTTCTTTTACGCTCAGTTTGTATATCCCATTCTTTCACAATCTCCTCAATCTGATCACTCCATACTTTTCTCGGTCATCCCTTCCCTCTTTTTCCTTTCACACTTTCTTTGTATACATACTTTGAAAGCGGTCGTGATGTATAACTATACTCTTCGTAATCAGTAAATAAAGTTTGTTTGATTTTTATCAATTTAGATTTAATTCCCTGAAACAGGGGAATGATTTTGTAAGAAAAGAATGTGGTGCAAAAGAAAGTGTGAAAGTGAAGATTAAAAGAAGTTTGTTAAGATGGTTTGGGCATATGGAGAGAATGAATGAGGAAAGACTGACGAAGAAAGTATATGTTGGTAGAATAGATGGATGTCGTGGTAGAGGAAGACCGAGAAAGGTATGGATGGACCAAATATCCGAAATTGCGAATGAATGGAATATCCAGAGTGATAATAAAGGAAGAGCTTGTAAGAAGAAGGTTATGACTCTGGAGGAAATGAAAGAAGTATGCAAGGATAGAAAGAAATGGCGGTTGATCTGTGATGTTGGCGGCTAGGGTTTGTTAAAGTGAAATTGGTTTTATGATTTAGTTTGTATGTCCATGTATATATTGTTATTTATTGATTTAAAAAAATGTAATTTGTAATGTATGTTCCTTGACTTATAGGTTGTTATGCGGCTGACCACCCATAATATAAAAATTGGTTCACTTTGCCAATGTCACCCCTGTTTCAGGGAAGGACGTCAAGAGTTGCAAGGCTTATGTTCATTTGAGATTGGGTTTTTATATTGTAGGTCCACATGCGGCATGTGTTAGCGCGAAATTATACATATCTGCTTGTGGGAATGCATTTAATATAAATCTTAAATGATATATATCTTTGCAGCTTAGATTAGATTAGATTAGAAACAGGGGTGGTCAACCTGTAAGTCAAGGAAGCACTCTTGTTGCATCTTGACCCGTTTGACAACAAAAATTTTCAAGAAAAGGGGTTACAGGTTGGGAATCTCAAGGCTCAAGGGGATGCTAGGCCCTTTGTAAAGTCGATGTCTCTCGACCGCTTCGTTTGGGGAAATGATCATTTTTGTTTCATGGAAAACACAAAAAATACAAGCTGCCTGGGGCAAGGTGGAAAAGACATTCAAGTAGGCATGGTTTGTACATACTTGTGCGTGTTTGTATGTAAGTGAAAGAAATAAATGTCAGGTACAGCGACTTCATGTTATTTTATAGTATTTTTCTGTTGGATACAAAATTATACGGTAAAAAAATGGTATTTCATTTTGCGAACTTACAAAAAGTTTCCGTGTCTGTGTAGTTTTTTTCTTTTGGAAACATTTCAAGTATCAAAAAAATGCCTTGACCCGGTCGTTGCTCAGTTGGTAAAGAGCTTGAATTCCATGCTGTGGGCCTAGGTTCTAGGAAATAATTTCCCGTTTCGGTGTTTATTTTAACCCAAAAATAAAATGCTGGCAATGCTAACTCAGCCTTACTCAATATATAAGTACCCGCCATATTGAAAGCTGGGAAATTCCTCACTTTAACTGAAGTGGTTCGCGTAAGGCCGGTCCCCTTACCTGTAAGAATAAACAGGTTCTACTCGCCGCGTGCAACCCTTTCGGGGATAACGCGGCAAGAAGTAACACTGCAATAATAAATAATAGGATGAATTATTTGGTAAGCGCTTTTTTTGTGTGTATCACACCTCTTAGAGTTTAATCGATGCCGTAGAAAGCCCCAATTCTCAAGCAAAGCCCAGTTGCTGTAAGGCTGGATGGACCTTTTAGTGATCGATCTTTTTGGTAAAGATACATATATGAATTCTTCACCCAGTGAACAGCATATTTGAAAATATAAATGGTATTTTTTGTGCTCCACCGGGATTCCAACCCGCAGGCTTCCATTTACCATTCATAAGTGTTAACTACTAGACATCGGAATGGTCAAATATATTTGTAACTCAGTAGTATATCGACTGTATTAGAAAAAAATAATCAAATAGCTGAATTTACCAATAAATAGATGAGTATTAATCTGTATTTTCTATGCTAAATTTTCCATTCATCCCATTGAATTTCTGAGCCCAACCAAGCTGCATAATTCACATTTGCATTAGCTCAATAATTATACCATTGATTTTGCATCGGTGGTATCTCTCGGCGTGGTTGGCTGGACTAATTCAATATGTGGAAGATAAGGACTCGGTGCAATTGGCGGGACTTGCATTATGAATGGCCGAAATTTCAATATAATTCCATGCACAAAACGACCGCTATAACGACAAGTGTTATAAATTATGCAAACCGCAATTAATGACAGTCTGTTTGCGAATTCTATTCATTAGAAATCAGCGAATTTAGGAATGGATGGTCCACTTTGATAAACAATCCAAATTGACATAAGATTGCACATATTTTTAAGTGACTATGAATGAGACCGATGTATGAAAACAAACTATTTGTACATTAAGGCTTTCACGGCCGGCACTTGACACAATCTTAAAATTTTTCTCGGGTTGTGTAGCCATGTTCTATCGGAAGTTTGTTACACTTTTTTGTTACACTTTTTTCCGGACGTTTCGCCCATTATCTGCGATGGGCCTCCTCAGCGTATTTTTTCTTCAGGCGTTCTGATTTTCTTAGCACGGAACTGTCAACGGCCTGTGGGTTGGTTATTGTTGTGTTTATGTCATGGTTCTGGAAGAGGGGGCCGCCATTGTATCCTAACAGCGCATGCGCGTCTTCAACGTCGTTATTGGACCGCGATGACGTCACCGCAACATGATTGGTGCTCGTCGGAATCACTTCGTCTTGATTGGGTATTGTGTCCGTTGGGCTCTCATTGGTTCTGTGCGCGCTGTTGCATTTTGGCGGATTTTTTGAACAAAGGCGAAGTGCAGGGTACCATGTTTTATCCATCCTTGAGGTCTCTTCTTTCCTGTTGAAGTTGTTTTTGTGTTTAAAAATTTCTATAGCTTCATGATTTAGTCTAGTAAAGAAGTGTCTCGTAGTGTTAAGAACCTCCGTCATGGCAAACTGTATGTCATGGCCATCCTGCAGTGCATGTTCAGCAACTGTGCTACAGTTCCGTGCTAAGAAAATCAGAACGCCTGAAGAAAAAATACGCTGAGGAGGCCCATCGCAGATAATGGGCGAAACGTCCGGAAAAAAGTGTAACAAAAAAGTGTAACAAACTTCCGATAGAACATGGCTACACAACCCGAGAAAAATTTTAAGATTGTGTCAAACTATTTGTAGTCTTGTAGTAAACGTTGCAGATTTCTATTGGAAAGAAAGAGGGTTTAATTTTCATTGAAGCAACATTTTTTGCTTCATGTCTTAACACAACTCCAACCCGGATAAGACGGAAATTTTGTGTGCAGTGACAAAGAAGCGTAATGAACTTCTTGACCTGTCGCCCATCAGAATCTGCGGAGTAAATGTCAACCCGTCTGCCAGCATTAAACTTCTTGGAGTTTGCATCGACCAGCACCTGACACTGGATAATCAACTATCAAAAGTATGACAGGAAAAACACTGAAAGATAGAGTGAGAAACGAATGGGTTCTGAATGAATGCGGAGTAAAAGAAAGCGTGAAAGTGAAAGTTCAAAGAAGTGTGATGCGATGGTTTGGACATATTGAAAGGATGAATGAAGACCGACTGACAAAAAGAGTGTATAAAGGGAATGTAAGAGGTAAGCGTGGAAGGGAAAGACCTAGAAAAGAATGGATTGATCAGATAAGTGAGATTGCGAATGAATGGAATTTACAGAGTGGAAACAAGAGAAGAGCATGCATGAAAAGAGTGATGAAATTAGATGAGATGAAAGAAGTATGCAGGGACAGAGTCAAGTGGAGGCACTTGTGTGGAGGTACCGGCCACCCCTAGAGGAATGGCGGCAGGATACAAGACAAGACAAAAAACACTGTCAGATCCGGATTCTTTGCTCTCCGGCAAATTAAGACCGTGGTTAAAAGTCTGCCTAGGAGTGCTACAAAGGCGATTGTAAATTCCTTTGTTGTGGCCAAACTTGACTACTGCAATGCGATCTATGCTGGCCAGCCCAAAAATCAGCTCAAAAGGCTTCAATCGCTGCAGAACGCTGAAGCTAGACTCATATATGGCGCTGCAAAGTCTTGCCACATCACTCCTCACCTTCAAGCTCTGCATTGGCTGAAAATCCCTGAGAGGATTACCTTTAAAGTTGGTCTGCTCACTTTTAAAGCACTACGTGGGAGTGCTCCGGGGTACCTGATGGAGCTGGTGTCTCCAACAACTATAACCTTGCGTGGACAAACACTGAGGTCAGCTGCATCAAGAAGCAGCTGCCTGGACGTCCCAGCAAGAAGACCCCACACTGTTTTTGGAGACAGGGCATTCAAGGCAGCCGCTCCAATGACCTGGAATGCTTTTCCTGACACACTGAGGGAACTGGATTTGCAGACGCAGTTTAAAAGAAGTCTCAAGACTCACCTCTTCGTCCAATCATATGGACAAGCGCCTTTGTAGTGACACATTGTTATAAAAGGCGCTATATAAATTCTATACATTTCACAGGTATTAAATGACAACATTGTGCTCATCGAATCTTATCTAAGTTGCAAAGATATGTAACATTACGGTTTCACAATATATGCATTCTCACAAGCTAAGTTCGCGCCTGCGCATACCGCATGTGAACCTACAACATAAAAACCAAATCTCAAATGGGCTACAACTCCTGCTGACTTCCCTGAAACAGAGGTGACATTGGCAAAGTGAACAATTTTACAAAACATGGGTGGTCATCTGCATACCAATTTATAAGTCAAGGAACGAGCGTTGTGAATATAACGCGCATTAGACATAAATAAAAATTTCATTGGATAGAATAGGAGTTGTAGGCTTACATATTTACATCATTTCACTTTTATGCTGAAGAAGCCCATCATAGACATGGGTGAAACGTCCGGTAGCTTAGACCACGGCAACAGATCCCTGAAAGCAATTCTCCAGCATCTTTATTAGATCTTTTTTCTCTTTTCTCATTAGATGGTTGGGGCATTTGACAATAAAAGATGGTTAAAACTTTACAATGAGAATTAACAGAAGTAATGTAAAAGAAAAAAGGGCTAAAAAGAAGACCGAGAAGGGAATGGCTTGATCAAATTTACGGAAATTGAGAAGGTTTGGGATATACAAAGTGAATGTAATAGTAGTAAATATTTAAAAAAATATATGAATGTGAATAAACTCAAAGAAGCATTTCAGGATAGGAAAAGGTCTGTAGTTACTAGGCCACGCCTAATAATGAAGGTTTCATTACCTGAAAAATAAATAGATTCCAGTCCAAAGTTTTCAAGCGACTATGATAATAAATGTATGATTTATACGTACTCACAGATTTAAATAAGTACGTAAAATAATTCCCTCACCTTAATTCAATACTTTCTTGAACTGAAAATGTACAAAAATTATAAATTGTTTTCATATTGTCGGACAGAATTCAAGTACAAAGCAAATCTTTCCTAGCGCTTGTTGCATTTAAGATTCAAACAAACAAAAGTCAAAGACATTCTCAGAAACAAAAAGTCGCAGTGTAAATAATAAAGCATGCCTATTTCTGTCTTGTTATATTTCCGACAAGAAGACAAACTTTCTTTCGTTTAACTGTCCGGGAAAAGGGAAGGGAAATTGGTCGTTTTACACGGGCTTAGCCGTGAAACTTTTTTCAGTGCTATTCACAAACAACTCACACTCAAGTATCCGAGATCAAGTTTTGATCTAGTTTATTCAGAAAGTAAAAGTAATAGAAGAAAAGGAATGCGGTCAATTGGTAAATAAATAAATTTCCCGTTAATTAAAGTAGGCCTCTAATAAAAATAGTGAGCCATGTTTTAGTAAAAATCGCACCTCAAGAGGTGTATTGTGCCCTTCAGATGTTTTTTTGACCGCGGTTTCAGGGAAAAGCAACAGGAGTTGAAAAGGTTATGGTCATGAGAGGTTTGGTTTATTTTGTATGTAAACAAGCACCATGTCTAAGCGCGAATTAACGTGTGCCTGTTTGTAGGCATACATTCAATATAAATTTTGGCATAAGGTTTGTTCCATTTGATAGTATATTTTTTGCCAGTTCTCATAGCTCTTTTTAAAAATCAGAGCAGAAAAAAATTGTTCTGGCAAAGCCGGACTTGCTAGAATACCGTATTGCGCGAAGTACGAGAAGGCAGGCTAGTATTATTGTAATGTTTATAACCTTTTTTGTGTTTTATTTCTATCTAACTAGTTCTTTTAACGTCTGATCACGTATTGCACCCTCCGCGTGTCTACGCTGGAATGAAGTGTATTATTTTTATCAATAGTTTTTTTCTAAAAATGAAATTTCATGTTTACAATAACCATTTAGTTCACAGCTGTTTCTGAATAACACTGAAAGGCTTCGACCCAAACCTTCAGACAAACAATATAAGAAACTCCTGTAATTTACTCTGCCAAGATTCTGAAGAATGACTGCTCTCTCATCCCCTATTCTTGGTGGTGGTAGAAGGGTGATCTTTCTTCCTATAATTATCCAGGTTTCCTTTTCATTGCACCCCAGTTGTACCCACTAAATCCTGGATTTCTTACTTTGTGGTGTCTTGTTTTGTAGACTGTTTACGTACCTACAGCCTTTTTTGGAAATATTTTGCTGAAATAAAATAAGATCTTTGTTAAAAGCTCAGCAACGTAAATTATGCTAAAATTTAACTTTCACTATAAGCTCTACATGTAGTTTAACTTCTTACTGTATTGTCCTATCAAAGCCATTTAAAATTTCTACAGGTAAAGAAATCAACTATTCGCCACTCACTTTGAGGTGGTGGCTTCATGGCTCTTTTCTACTTATCCTTCACATAAAGATACATACAATTCTACTTTTGTTATGGTCTTAAAATAGTTTATTTCTGAGATTTAGTATAAGCTTTTGATAGTTCTGCATATACTACAGGCACTTGACAATTTGTCATTCATTTCTTATTCCAAAAAAATAAAAATAAAACAGTTATGATCTATCGTAACGAATTTAAATGTTGAGATACTTTGTTACAAAAAAAATTGAGATACTTTGTCAGATGAAACTTTGTTTTATTTTTACATTATTATTTTTAAAACGAATCTTTACAATGTCAATACACAAATCCTTTTCATGTGTTATTTTTTTTATTTTGAAATAAAAAAAAAAAAAATAGGTTAAGCAGAATAGAACGGCCTATTTTTAATTATCATCACAAAAGCACACAACGAGTACTTGATGGTTTTCAGGCCAGCAAACAATGGCCCAGCCTATTGTAGGGGAATTTTCAGGCAGGTGGGCGTAGGCGGGAAGGGCGGCAGTGGACGCGACAAGATAAGCGATTATTTCAGGGCGGCAACACAGCGATCCGCCCACTATTGCCGCCTTTACAAAAGCAGGGAACAAACGCTAAAAATACAATTTAAAAGCACTGAAAATATTTAAAAAAATAAATGAACAATCCAGCTTAAAATATTGAGTGTACGAGTTTTTCCAATCAAAGGCTTTTCACGTTTTTTTTATGTATGTAAATGAATTTTTAACAGCAAGCATCCCTTTACAGATAGAAGTTGCAATTGTTTTTTTTTTTGGGATGAAAACTTTTTTTTTGTGTAAAGGTAAATTTTGAATTGTGACGAACGTATGAGTTCGTGGGGACATGAGTCTAAACACGTAGCTTGCTAGTGTGCGTAACTGGAATAGTGTCAAACAATATAGAAGTATGTGGAATAATCCCGAACACGCAGGAATCGTCACTGTCGCCCCTATATAAATGAGCAAAGATTATGTTGTAAAGCCAGGTCTCTTTCAACATTGCGCCGCAAAGTCGATATTATAAGCTTGGGTGAGAGAAATACTGTGTAACCGATATTGTGCAAAATAAACATTGTTAAATAAATAAATAGCAGTTTGATTAAAAGAGGACCAGTAAAATCATAACAGAATGAATTTTGCAGAGTTTATGTTCATTTAAGATTCGGTTTATAATTTTATGTGTAAACATGCGGCAAGTGTGAGTGTGAACTTAATTAAGGTACGTGTCTATTGATGGGATGCATTTATTATGAAACTTAAATGTCAACTTATCTTTGAAGTTAAGATCATGGGTATAGAATCTGTAAAAATTGGCTTACTTTTCCTCTTTAAGGGAAGAGTAGCAAGATTTGCAGAGCTTGTATTCATTTGAGGTTAGGGTTTTTATTTTGTAAGCACACTCTTAAGACCACACACTCTTAGACCGATAATGACATACGGTATCGAAACCAGAGCCGACACCACGAGAACGAAGAGTCTCCTACGAACCACCGAAATGAAAACTCTCCGCCCTATCGCAGGATTGACCATGCGAGACAGAATACGAAATTCCGAAATTTGGAGGATCTGTGATGTCGAGGATGTCGTGCGATGGGGTAGAAACAGAAGACGTTACTGGAGAGATCACGTCAAAATAATGGATCCGGTGAGAATGGTGAAAATAGCGGCAGACGAGATACCATCAACCAGCAGACCCCCTGGATGACCACCAAAGAGGTGGAAGGACAGCTGGACATCTGCGTCCCAGGAGTGAACCCGAGAATAAACAGGACCTAGTCCTAAAACAAGCTGAAGAAGAAGAAGAAGACTCTTAAGCGCAAACTTGCACGTATCTGATTGTGGGCATGTATTCAAAATGCATTTAAGCTTTTAATATTTACATGTATATTTATAAGTTATTTCAGTAATAAATTGGTGTGAGGCTAGCCCCCATGCAATCAAAACATGGTTATTTTTTCCAATGCCTCCTCGTTTTCAGGGAAAAGCGGAAGGAGTTGTAGTTTATGTTCATGTGAGGTGAGAGAACTAACATGTGCCTGCTTGTGGGCATGCATTTAATATGAGCTTTAAATGCTGATATATCTTTGCAACTTAGATTATAGATAAAAATAACCTGAATAAAAGTACACAAAAAATACATTTTACAACACAATATAAAGTCTAACCTAACGTTTTTCATTCAAATATGGACTTAGCGATTGTTAAATACGATATGGTGTATATTTTGAAGGCTTCCTGAATACAACTTTGAAATAGTCAATCAGATAGAAACGTCTATCTGTCCTGCTGGCATCTCACATGTAATTAAACTGTCATGAATGAATATTAACGTGAAAAATACATTAAAATACTATGAAGGCTCCATATACATATATCGTCCCCCTAGTGTTTGTTTGGCTTATCTATCATTTGATTCGATGATGATCTTTAAATGGAATTGTCTTAAGAATCACATTCTACACAATCTGAGCTAAGAAAATAACGTAAAACGCGATAATGTGAGAGGTGTTTGTAATATTTTCAAAATCAATTTCTAGTGTTCATTCTCATTGGTCCAGTACACATACGAGTACAAATATTGTTCATGTGAAATTACCTATGTTGGTCATATGACAAACAAGCACTAATGGAACTATGTATGTATTTATAAACACATTTTACTTGTATTGTTTGATCGATAGTTTTATTTTTCGTTATCTTTACTTTCAAGAGGTTCGTAGTCTAGTGGTTAACGATTTGGATCCGTAACAAAAAAATATGGTTTCGATTCTCGAAAACAAAACATATTAATTTTCAAATATGCTCTTCTCTGGTTAAAAAAATTCATGTATGTAATCTTTCATCTATGGAAGTTGCAGAGACCGAGGAACTTAATATAAACATAATATGTGTGTCCCATACCTAAAGGTTGGGATGAGGGCGACCACCCATACTGTAAAAGTTGTTCACTTTGCCAATGTCACCCCTGTTTCAGGAAAAGTCGGCAAAAGTTGCAGAGCTTATGTTCATTATGTCTATGATAAAACTGGTCATCAAAACTCCATTCATCACAACATTAATTGGGTCTTATTTTTGTAATTGCCCTTTTTTTAGGGCTCTTGAGGTGTAATTCACTCAAATACAGAGCTCAGCAAATACAAAATCCGGATGTTTACTTAATTTACTCTTTGTTACTTTGAAATTTATAAAACTAAGTCAAAGACGTGTGAGTGAAAAAGGAATTGAAAGAGGTACGACATAGTAAAAAGACGTTAAACAGTTCTGCATAGATTCTGGCCACCCCTAGTGAAATAGCAACAGAATCACAGCAACAGTAACACAAGCACGTTGAATATTCAAAGTTCAATTTCCTCCGCGTTAATTTTACTATTCCAACTTGTTTGTAGGTGGGTACTTGGAAACTCTCATATCCTCTCGTGCCTGATACTCTTGCAAAGTTCGTTACAGGGAAAGAGGATGCTGAAGAAATGAGAAGATCTGGGAAGTAGGGGGAAGAACTGAGGAGAAGTTGGGAGATGGGGTGGAAGATCGATGCCGGAAGGGGACGTGGGAAATACAAAAAAGAGGTGGGAGGTTTCTCACCCTCTCTAAGAACTTGAGCTACCTGATATATGTCTACCTTTTATCTAACTTGTCTATATCTACCCCATATCTACCTTAATCAGTGGTCTAATGAGGTGATCTCTTTAATGTCTATGCTTTACTTGTATTATTGCTTTTTGATTTGATTTGATTTTGGGCATTTGGAAAGAATGGATGATGTATGCTTCATAAAGAGTATATACAGAGGTTAATGTAAAGGCAAGAGAGAAAGGATTATTTTGACTAAATGAGTGCAATTTCTTTCTTCTTTTTCTTCTTCCTCTTGTTATAGATCTATGATCTGTTGATTGTGGAACTCCCTCCTGTGATGCAGAAGACCAGCTGTTATTCCATCTTTTAGGAGGGTGACCTGCAGACGCTGGCCGTCCGGTATCTCCTGTGCCACGACTCGGGATATCCTTACTTCGTTCATGCGGTCTATATGGTCTCTCCAGAGCCGGCTCCTCTTCCTGCTTCATCTGAAGTTGTATTCAGTATCCCTTAGTCGGTCTCTGTGATTTTGAGTGACATTTTATGGTATAAAATGAACAGTTAGGTATAATTAGAGTTTTTGGATATAAGACAAACTGTAATGCGAGAACTTACATCATTTTCGACGTCTTTAGGAGACCTGAAGTCTACACAACAACTGAAACGTTAGCTACGTCGCCAACGAAACGTCGAGAATGATGTAAGTTCTCCCATAACAGTTTGTCTAATATCTGAAAAGTTTAAATACCTAACTGTGTAGTTACACTATCTGTAAATGAATCTATACGGTTGCCTGTCCATGATGGTAATGCTGAGTTTGTCCCTGGTTACGATTCTGTAGAAAGTTGTGCGTCTAGTTGGGGAAACAGGCTCGTGTCCTGGTCCTCATTAGTGGACAAACACGTGTCTGAATGTTGTACAAGCATGTCTATGCACGAACTTGCATGGTGGTACGTACATATGTGAGTGTAGGGTGTGCAGTGGAAATGTTAACCGTACAAAAATAATTAAAAAATATTTTGTAGCCTTTTCAAACTTTGTCTACAAATAAAACGCCTTGACGTGTAAGATCTGTTTATAAATACATAGCTACACATGATATTTTTACCAGTCAGATGTCTAGAGGACAATGTTAATGACTAGCATGCGGAAGTTTATTTTATTTTAATTATATTTAACTGAGTTCTTGAGATAATAAAACACAACTTGATTTTTGCAAAGAAAGGTTGAACCTTTGTTACTGATCTTGATGAAGCCTTCTATAAACTAAGTTGCAAATATATATACGAGTAACATTTAAGGTAAGTATTAAATGTATTCCCACAAGCAGACACGTATAAGTTCGCACTAACACATGCCGCATGTGGATCTACAATATAAAACCCAATCTCAAATGAACACAAGATCTGCAACTCTGGCCGACCTTCCCTGAAACAGCGGCGACAGTGGCAAAGTGATCACAAATAGCAGATTTAAATAAATATGACGTCAGACGGTCGGGTTGTTGAAGAAAGTCTTTTTGTTATTGATTTCTAAGGACATTAATCACATGGCGTGAGCCCGCTGAAAAAAAAATCCATAAAAGTTTTCATGTTTAAAGTTGAATGATATTTTATGCACTGTTTTTGGTACTCGAAATTATTCCTTTATATATGGTATGAGTCAGACAGAACTATAACATTATAGCCTGTAATTTTCAACACTTTGAAATGTGAACTAAACTATTGGACACCTTGTACTAGACTGGGCCAACAGATGGGTATTATTCAACTTTCCCAGGAGGTACTCGTATGTGTACTCAAACACATCATGTCCGGATGACATGTACGGCTTTTTGATGTTTCCGGGAGAAGTTTTCTTGTTCTGATGTAGAAATAGTTCTCTTATCTGTGTGTACTGAATAAATAATGTACTGTTGTTCAAAAAATAAATTTTTGGTGGTTCACACCGTGAAAGCCCATCGTATTTATTTTATAAAATATCACAGTTTTAATTCATCACTTATTCAATCAATCACTTATTTTTGTTGCAAGAGACACTGCTCCTGAGGATACCTTTTTTAAGTGAAAATATTCGAGCAATAAAATTCAAATAAAAGTGTACTTGTTAAAAGTAAACTGTATTATTTTTTTAACTAAATAAAAAAATGAACGGTTCAGCTGAATAACAAAATAATTCAATTTAAAATTAATCATAAAATGGGTATCTATATGTCAAGTTAAATTAATTAAATGCGGACCACAGTTTTAAAAAAAATTTCGACGACTTAAAACTGGTTTTAACACTGCGAGTTTGATTTTGGAAATAAAAAAAAACACTAAATAGCACGCACGGTGTAGAATTTTATCAAAATGTATAGCGAATATGAGCATGTCGGTGAGCTGCAAGTCCGGTCGATAGCTGAGTTGGTAGAGTGCTTGCATTCCATGCCGCGAGCTCGGGTTTGAATCACACCGAGGGTAGGTATCAGAAATGATTTTCCGTTTCGGTGTTTATTTCGAGCTCAAAATAAAATACCGGCAAGGTTTACTCAGCCTTCCCAAGACATGAGTACCAGCATCCTCAGCAGCTGAGAAACACCCACTTCAGCTGAAGTGGTGGGCATGACTATATATGACTACAAGACTATAGTAGCGTTTTTTTTCTGTAGCAAAATATTATATTGTATCTTATGATGATTTTTTTTTTAAGAAAGCCTATGCGGGAGACTCCCTAGATTCGAGAGACTCTAAGGGTCTATGACACTTGTTATAGTGCCGCAGAGGTGTTGGTGATGTGGCAGTTGTCCATGTCCGGTTGCAGGGTCGTTAGCTGCGCAGTGCTGTGGTGTGTGCATTGCTTTGTTTTGAGACACTGAGAGGAAATGGCGATTGATATTGGATTTGAAAAGGGCAAGGTTAAATTGGGATGGAAACACAGATTCCTAGCGTCTTTCTTCTTTTCGGTGCCTGTTTTGCTTATCCACAGCCTTCTGGACTACAAATTTAACTTTGTATTAAACAGTTTAGTCCTAACTTGAAATATTTGTATTATATATTTTTTGTAAAAACAAAAGCTAATCCAAATAAATCGACAACTCTTTAATGCAATATACTGCATATTGTATACAAAAAGGGCTCCTTGCCCTTTCTAACGACTTTATCTTTATCTTTTTTTAGGGCATCAATTATTCAAGAACGCCATTAGATCTCCTGCAACAGGGGGCTACCCAATAAATCGAGCTCAGTATCCTCCCTACAGTATTATACTTAACCTTAAAGTTGACCAAAAATGTGTGTAAAGTGAAACGCCCACTAAAGGCGCTGCACAGTATCTGTACATTTTTCGGTTTTATACGGAAAGTGGAATACTTGGATGCAGGGTCTGAAAAAGGGTGTTTTTCAGGATATATGCTGAAAGGGGTGCCTAATATCGCGTTAGTCTGAGAAAGATAAATTTAAACTTGAATAATATATTTTAAAGCCATTTTGTACATAACGTCTTCTAACTTTGTATCATCTTCATCGATGGCACGATAACCTAGGATGGATCTTGGCTTTCTTAATCAACTGCTGTCAACGCTGTCAGTCCATCAATTTACTCCACTAGTCCATAATTTTAGTTTTCAAAGAACACAGAGTTTAATTTTCACAAATTTAGCATTTATTTCACCTTCAATTTTAGTTGGGTAGAAGGCTGACAACCCATACTGTTAAAAATGGTTCACTTTGCCAATGTCACACCTGTTTCAGGGAAGGTCGGAAAAAAACTCAGGGTGTACGTTTATTTGAGGCTGGGATTTTAATTTGTAAGTACACGCGCTGCATTTGAAAACGTAAACTTACACGTGTCTGTTTGAGGGCATGCATTTAACATTAATTTTAAATGTTAATATATCTAATACAACTTAGATTATAGATTATGGATATACACACAGCATGTGTAAGCGCAAACTTACACGTGTATGCATGCATCAAATATCTATCTTAAACGTTAATAAATCTTTGCAGCTTAGATTATAGATTATACAGTATATTTTATATTAAATGTTACCCTGTGGATTTCTTTACAATGTATCATTTAATTGTTGTAGTCAAAAACGTTCTACTATTCAATCGTAACATATTCCTATTGCGTCAAAATTTCCCCACAAAAAAAATCCCAAAAGTAGGGAAAATATTATCCTCACTCAATATTATATTTTGTCAACATAAACCGTGCGCATATATACTTAACACGTACATGTGTGTTTCTAGTTAATTTGAGTACAGGAAATGACCGACACGTGCTGTATGTCAAATAAAAAACCCCAATATGTCGTCCACTTAGTGCTTGTTTGTCTTATGTCCACCAGAGGTTATTTCACATGAGCAATGTTTGTATGTGTACTGGGCCAATGTGTCTTATCAAAACTGGAATTTTTTTTTTTAAATATTTTAAACAATTCTCACATTATCGTGTTTTACGTTTTCTTCTTAGTTTAGATTGTGTAGAATGTGATTCTTAAGACAATTCCATTTAAATGTCATATTTCTGTACCTTAGAGCATAAACAACGGTAGTCACATTTGGTAAAATGTGCAGGAGACGAGTTTTAGTGAAAATGTGCACTTTTTTTAAACCATCATAACTTCTGAACTAGACGAGATATTTTTGATCTGGTAAAACTGTTTATCTTCTTTTATCAATATTTATTTAATGTGAAGTAATGTGAACAACGTATGTGGAACTTTCGTGGTTTATGCTTGCACTTTTATGTGCATCCCATATTTATTACATTTGATATCTCAGTAACTATGAGTCCGAGGACTCCAATATTTTTACCACTTATAGAACAGCTAATTATAATAATTTCTGCATCATTAAGTCAAAAACGCAAAAAGTGGGCATCCGTTGTATAATATGCTGTAAGGTACAGATTTGAATCAAGTGGTAGATAAGCCAAACAAGCACTGGGGTGACGATGTGCTATTTACCTTACTGTTAGCGCTACAATAAACTCGGAGCGTACATTTCTTTGTACTAAATTGTACGCAGCCGGTGTTATTCACACACAGTAAATCCATGGCTCAGCCGCCGCCTTAAGTGAATTTTTCGTACAAAAACACACTGATCCATGGAAGAGCAACGGATCAAACGTCTTGTGAACAACCCTGATCCAATGTACTCATATTACTATTCATACTTCTCTCTCAAATGCAGAAAAAAATCTCACCCCTCCATATACATATATTTAGTTGAAGTATTGACAAGAGTTGCTCCCTTTATTTATAGGTATGATACTGACCCATACTGTATAAAATGTTTCACTTTATTAATGCCACGCTTATGTTCAGGGAATTTCATTTGACATTTTTTTTTTTTATCCGACTTATAGGTTGATATGAGGAGTTGATATTGACTTATAGGTTGGTATGAGGCTGACCACCCATACTGTAAAAAATGGTTCACTTTGCCAATGTTACCCCTGTTTCAGGGAAGGTCGGCAAAAGTTGTGGGGCTTATGTTCATTTGAGGTTTGGATTTTATTTGTAAGTACACATTCAGCATTTGTAAGCGCGAACTACACTTGTTGGTTTGTGGGCTTACATCTGAGAGCTTTAAATGAATATATCCTTGCAACTTAGATTATAGATTATATAGATCCGGTCGATAGCTAAGTTGGTAGAGTGCTTGTATTCCATGCCAAAAGCTCAGGTTCGAATCCCACCGAGCCCTGGATGAGAATTCTCGTTTCGTTGTGGATTTCAAACCCACGATTAAATACCGTCAAAGCACACTCAGCCTTCACAAGAAATGAGTACCAGCACCCTCGCAAACTGTCAAACCCGCACTTTAACTGAACAGTGGTTGGTCTCCTTACCTGTAAAAGTAAATAGGTTCCACTAGCCACATGCGACTCCTTCTCGGAAAACGCTGCATAAGTAACTCTATATGTGTAGCTTAGTAGTAGTAGTGTTTTGTTTATCACATGCGCCATGCAGTACATATGAGAGTCAAATGTCAATACGAGTATATCTTTGCAACTTAGATTAATCGTTGATTATTTTTAGTATTGAAAAAATGTAGGTACTTATTTTTTAATAATTTAATACCTACAAACGCTGGTACATACACACTTCTTATTCCTTTCAACAGGAACAATACGCTGCAACAATTCCCCTTTCTTTTTAGAACTGTTGAATGAATGACCGAATTCTTCATTCTCCTTTGGCACGGACCTCCCCTTAAGGGTGGACGTTGCATGCCAGAGTTCAATAACCTTCCATCCAAATTATAGTGATTCAATTTTATTGCGTCCCTTTTGTTAGAGTTATACTTTTGTGAGAGCAACTCATGGTATAATATCAAATTTCATTTGTACCAGTATCCCACTGTTTTTTTAAAGTAAATTTTAGAGAAAGAAGAGGAATGCAATTCACTAACCTGACGCTTTATATGTAGGTATAGTAGCGAGCAAGGTTAAAGAAGGCTCTTCAGGTGTGATTCACACAAAATCAGCGCTCGCCTTGTATATATTATAAACTAAAATACGATGGTTGCCTATATTTTTACTTTTAAGTTTACGTACAAAGATACGTAAAAGTTTTAAAACTTAAGATTTTCGTATAAAAATCAGTTCATGAGAATCTTTTCTATAATAAATCATCGTTAGTAAATATTTTCACATTATTCCATTTTATTGATTGTTATTGCAACTCTTTATTAATACATATCCGTTTAAAATAAAATCATTTTTTTCTAAAACGTAGTTTTATTTTCACAATAATATTTTCTACCTCAAGTACTTTCGACCTACAATATTCAGGTCATTATCTAGAGTCAATAATATCCGTTTTCTAGTCCCTTTGTTTTTCTCAAATTTCCCATTCATTATGCTCTTACCTTTTATTTTTCTTTTCTTTCAACTTTTTTTTTATTTCTCTTAAGATATCTATAGTGATAATTTTGTAAAATTGTTTTGTTGATGTTCACTTTTAATTTTCATTTATTATCTTTTTACTCTATTTGCTGTTCTTGCATATTTTGTATAACTTATTTTTAAAATTGAAAAACCATAATTGACCTTCAATTTTGTGAACTTTCATCCTTTCCATGCAATTAAGTTTTCTGTATTTTTCGTCTAAATAAATGAAAATAAAATAATAATACTTCAGTTAGGTACATCTCAATAATGACCAAAGGAAAAAGGCAGGAATAAGTACCTCATTATCGAGGCCCACGTATACCCATAGATTTAATGTACATTTTAACGGTCATGCAACCGACCTTTGTTACGTTAACGAATACGAATTTAATTAAACAAAATACACCCCCTGGAACAATATGCAATTTGGCAAACAATTAAAATTTCAGGTTTATGACCCTATTTGTTTTCCTGAAAGGTAGAATTTTTGGCAGCTTATTTTGGCATTTCTAAGCCATTGTTTGGATATTTATTTTGATAATAAACAAGGTTGACTCAATTATGTTTGTATTATGTATAGAAGTGATGCATAAAATATAGTATTTGTCTAAAATTTGAGACAAATTTAGTCAAAAACAATAAACAATGACTCTAAAATCAAGTTATACTTGTAAGTTTATTAGTTCTTATGTTCTTTTGACGCAATTTGGCTATGAAAAAGCTACCAGAAAGCTATGATATGATTGGCTATGATAAAGAATGTAGAAAAACTACGTAATTTTTTTCTCTCATATTGTACAACAAATTACGTAAAAATAATGCAAAAATATCCTTAAAAAGCTTTCATTCCTATGTATTTCTTTATAAATTCAATAGAAAAAACAAAGTTGTAATTCACTTTTATTTATTTTTGCTCAAACGTTTGACAACCCCTTAAAAATATATTCTAGAAAACTAACCAACAAAAAGTTGATCAAATACTGTGTAAATCCAACTAGAGAACAGTTACTGATGAATTCTCGTGCATTTCAATAGGATATAAAGATTTAAAAAATTGAGAATTAACTGGTAATATTTTATCCTATAATTTGAAAACAATTTCCGCCATAACGGCAATACAATTAAACGCAAAAGTGTCTCAAAGTTGTTCCATAAAGCATAAAGTACGGCAATAAAACCATTAAACTCCACTAACAGCAATTAAACCACGAAAAAACCTCTCAGCAAAGTCGTTAGCCGCGACCAAACCCAAACCCGAGGGACTTAATATGTATAGCTTTATACATGGCGTTCCTGAGGGACTTTAGTCTCTAGTTAACGATATTCTGAAACCAAAAGAACGGAAATTCAAGTATCAATGTTTTATCCTTTGACTTATACGTTGGTATTAGGCTGACATCCCATGCAGGGCTTATGTACATTTGAGATTGGGTTTTTATATTGTAGGTCCACATGCGGCATGTGTGAGCGCAAAATTATGCGTGTCTGCGTGTGGGAATGCATTTTATATAAATCTCAAATGATACATATCTTTGCAACTTAGATTTATATTTAGATTTAAGACTTATACGTTGGTATTAGGATGAAATCCCATGCTGTAAAAAATGTTTAATACCAATATCACCCCCGTTTCAGGAAAAGTCGGCTAAAGTTGCAGGGCTTATGTTCATATAAGGGTTTGGTTTTTAATCTGGAAGAACATATGCGTCATTTATAGTCGCGAACTTACACGACGCGTCTGTTTGCGGGCGTGCATTTTATATGAATTTTAAAGGTAAATACAGCTTTGCAACTTTGCAACAACAACAATATAAATTATACATTTATTATATTATAGTGCGTTCTTTGTAACATGCAAATAATTATCATGTAATCTATAATCTAAGTTGCAAAGATATCTTTACATCCAAAACACATATTAAAGGCATGTCTACAGACGCGTGTAAGTTCATGCTTACAAATACTGAATGTGTACTTACAAATTAAAACAACAATTTCAAATGAACATAGCCCTGCAACTTTGGCCGACTTTCCCTGAAACAGGGGTGACATTGGCAAAGTGAACATTTTTTTTACAGTATGGGTGGTCAGCCTTATACCAACCTATAAGTCAAGGAGTACAAATAATAAATAACATTCAGGTATATAAAAAACAACAAAATCGTAAATAGAAAATATGTGTAATACAAATGAAGTGAAAACATTTTTTTTTTTTTTTTAACAACTTTGTCTTAAGCAACCTCTTCAAACTACTAAATTCAGTGGCAGACTGTTCCAGCAGAATGGACCAAACAAACAACCCCATCCCTATAGCATGTTGTGTTTCATGTGGCGAGTGGTCTAAGTTATCAAATATGTTTGGGCTAAGCCTGCGCTGGTCCATTGATTAACCCTAATTAAGTCGTTACGGTTTAGGGTAGCTGCATTACGACCCTTAAACTGTTGCTTAAACTTGCTTTATCGCCTGATTGGAAATGGGTAAAGTTGAACCCTAAACGTGACAATGTATTTTTGATTGGGACATTTCAAGACTCCGCATCGAAGTGAGATTTAATGCCTTTAAAATTGTATAATTAAAGAGAATATATTAAACCTTGTTGCATTTTGTAATAAGCTCCTGAGTTGCAAGAGTTGCAGGGTGTATGTCCATTTTAAATTTGGGTTTGTATTAAAGATTTTAAATTATGATTACGGTCGTTAGACATTTAAAAGAATGAAAAAAAAAACGGATTTTACTGACCGTGCAAAAGAGAAGAACGATTGTCTCTACGTTTCGTCAGAGTCATATCCGACGTCTTCAGGAGACGTGTGTCCTCTACAAAGAGGAACCTCCTCTATAAAAGAAAAATGTGTTTTTTTCTGTTGTAGGTTCACATGCGGCATTAGCAAGCGCAAACTTGTAAGTGTCTGCTTGTGAGAATGCATATAATGTGAATCCGCAGTGTAACATATCTTTGCAACTTAGATTAGATTAGACTAGATCCAACCTTACAATGTAATATTTTATTATTACTTATTGAATTGGTTTATTTTTAGCCATAGCAATTTAAAGAGCGCTCATCACTGAATTGTTTCATGCAAACATTAGTGTCTTCATTTTTTTAACTGTCCCGCATTTGGCTGAAATGAATGACAATTCGTCCCCTCAGTGTTTTTTATCATTATGTACATATGTAACCATTTCACATAAGAAATGTTTGTATGTGTACTGAACCAACGCTTTTATTATTGTGCCATTTTGACGCCTGAGAGTAAATAACCGAAATCAGCTTAGGAGAAACCTAAGCCTCTGTCAAAGCCGATTCTCACTCAGGTGGAAGATATCAACCGAAGAGGAGATCTCTTTGAGCATAGCCATTGCCCTCCCCACAGTCATAACCCTAGGTAGGTTAGTTTTGCATCTTGGGAGTAGCAAAAGTCTATGCTCACGTTGCCTACAATAATTGTCAGGAACATACAGACCAATTTGTCCCAGAACAGCGGGATTACAAATCTCACCACGAATCAAAACTATCAAAAATTTATTCCGTCTTGCCTCCAGGCTACTGAAACCAAGCATGCCGAGTGCAAACGCACTCGGATATAGCCAAGGATCTTCAAACCATCTCCATCCTGAGCGAACTGCATACGTTTCATTCCAACATTTTTCTTGCGTCATGCAACGCCTTGTATGAGTAACATCAGACAATATGGTTAATTAGAGGAGTTGACCTATTGCGTGAAAACATGAATTAGGCCAAAAACAATACACGCGAACAAGCAAGAACATTGTACAAAGATAATTACTCCATTAGTTTGTTTTTCTGATATCTAAAAAGTGTAATACTAAAAATAAATATTGTAATGTAAATAGCAAATACACATAAATATTTAGGTAGGTAGATATAACATTTGTAGCTGATGGGAGCTGTATAAACAAAAGTAGGATTAATTATTATAAGTACCTAGGGTAATGAAAGTAACTAGCAATCATCACCATTATGTACTCGAAGCTTTTGGAAGACCGTTCTCTCGAAGGTTCCAGCAAAATTGGCTTCTAGTCAATTCTATCGCTGGAGTATAAAAAGCCGCGAACGGCTTGCAGGAGTCAATCTTCATACGACACTCTTCTTCTTAACACGAAAGACAGTATAAGTGAACACATACCATCTGTGAAATAAATGGGAATTGCTAAACCAAAAATGTGAATTGTAAAAAATAAATATAAATTGTTAAATGAATCTAAGTGTAAAATAAATATCCTGTAAAGAAGACCAGTTTTATTATTATTTGAAGACTATTTAAACCCTGAAAACATAACAATATAACGTTTTCCGATCGATGGCGTAATAGACCCAAAGTCAGCCTTGCGTCAACCACTTCCATTGAAGTGTTGGAAGAAACGTTGCCATATTTTGTAATGGTTTTTAACTTATAAACTTGTACGTGTCTGCTTATGGGAATGCATGTAATGCAATCTTAAATGTAGAATATCTTTGCACCGTAGATTGTAGATTATTGCATTCCAACACACAACAGAAAAAAATGTATTATATTTTCTTTTTCGTATAAATTCCTCAAATATAGGTTACCAGTGACTAGCACTGCTAAATAATGGGGAGAAAATTCCACAAAGAATTCATTAATCATGCTGCATTAGTACATCAAAGAATTCCAGATGAAAGGGAACAATAAAACTCTTATATTGTTACAAACACTCTAAGGAAATTTATATTCAGGCTACCGAGAAAACTAACAAATTATATACATACATAAATGAATGCGTCATTAATCACTCAAGGAACGTTGTACCTTGAGAGGTGCGATAGTAAGCCCTCAATATTCGCCATCAGTTCGTTTCCAAATAATAATTGAAAGATAACTGAACGATGCGAAATCTGAATCAACTCACACGTGTTATTTAAGGGAAGCTTAAAATTTAAATCATGCTATCTAAATCTAAATCTAAATCTAAGCTGCAAAGATATGTATCATTTGAGATTCATATTAAATGCATTCCCACAAGCAGACATGCATAATTTCGCGCTTACACATGCTGCATGTGGACCTACAATATAAAAACCCCAATCTCAAATGAACATAAGCCCTGCAACTCTTGCCGACCTTCCCTGAAGCAGGGGTGACATTGGCAAAGTGAACCATTTTTTACAGTATGGGTGGTCAGCCGCATACCAACCTATTAGTCAAGGAGTACAAGCAATTAATACAATCAAATATATAAAACAAATAAATTCTAAGCAATTAAACAGTAAAAAATTAAAAAACTACAACACATATTTTTTACATTTAAAAGCCTCAGCTTTAACCGCCAGCATTACAGATCAACCGCCATTTCTTTCGATCCTTGCATACTTCTTTCATTTCATCCAGAGCCATAACCTTTTTCATACAAGCTCTCCTTTTATTATGACTCTGGATATACCATTCATTCGCTATTTCAAAAATTTGGTCCATCCATACCTTTCTCGATTACTTTTACTCCATTATTACTCCATTACTTTCTATAATATTCTATAATCTAAATTGCAAAGATATATTGGCATTTGAGCCTCATATTTGCAAGTCCACAAGCAGGAACATGTAAGTTCGCGATTACACATGCTGCATGCGTAAATAAGTAAATAAAAAATAACTCAACAAAATCTTTTTCTTGCTTTTTTCAGCTGTCTGGTCATATTATATGTATACCAGGTTTTTCAAGTGTCATTTTCTATAATCAAAAATCAAACCGAAACTATCTTACCAAATGGCGAAACTAACACAAAACGGTTTGATATGGAACTTAAAAAAATGTGATTTTTGTCATTACTTTTTTTTCAAAATGTTCTACGAAATCCAAGAATTAAAAATGTACGAATATGAGAAGATATTTTAGTGGTAAGCTGTACGATGGAAATATGTGGTAATGATTATTAACAAAAAGGGGAGTTTCCTTGCTAGTAGCTAGTAGTTTTCCCTTTGTAAAACATCACTTCCTGTGAACTTGGGCCAGCTAACCGGATGTACGGCTGGAGCTTGTTAGAACCGGATATTTACAAGTGACGGATGTGGGTATCTATCCATCCGTATATCTATCTATGTATATATCTGTCCTATCCATCTACCCATGATAGTAAGCGAGCTATAAACATAATTTGATCTCAAATCTAATCTAAATTTAAAAGATATATTACTGAGTGCAACTCCACAAGCAGACACGTATAATTTCGCGCTCACACATGCCGAATGTGGACCTTACATACAACATAAAACACTAACCCCAAATGAACATACACCTTGAATCTCTTGCCGTTCTTCCCTGAAACATAGTTGACATTGGCAAAGTGAACAAATTTTAACAGTATGAGTGGTCAGCCGCATACCAACCCATAAGTCAAGGAGCTGTTATATATATTTGCAACATAGATTATAAAACGATATTTAGAGTATCTTTCTGATGAAATGAAAAGCAATTTGGATGAAAGATACTGAAGATATTGAAATGAAAACAAAAGAATGACTGAAAAAAAGTAAAATGCTCTGAGTAGATAGTCTTCTTATTTTGGTGTCGTCTGCAGAAACAATGCATTAGGGGGGATAGGAGGAGTATCGGCTGGAACAAATCGCGCGTTTTATTGATCCGGTAAACAGTAAGTCCATTAGCTAATTGGATTGGATAGATAGTTTGTGGAATCAACCATACCTCGAGTGTAATACACTGCGTAAACTACTCTTCATTGCGTAAATAGAAAAAAAATGAAAATTAAAACTCTCACTAGGAGTGCTGTTCAATATAAGATACATTTTTTTATTTACGCAATTAAGGGGAGGTGATGTAAATGTTGTATACTCAGGGTTGGGTCGATGAAAGCGGAACGTGGTAAAAGGATCTCACTGAAAAATCATACAATCTGCAAGTATTAAACATCAAATTATACTCAACCGTAGCGTTTTACTAAAAAAATGTATAGAAAATTAAACAGCGCCTCTAACGATCGTTTTATATATTTTGTTAAACGCATGGTAGAGTTTAAACGTACAAATTTTTTATTGTGCACGCTCCATTTGATGTGAGTTTTGTACAGCCGTGAAAAATAAGGCAGAAAATCTGTTTGACCTGTGATTTTTGCGTTGGTTTAAATTTTTCATAATGAAACTAACAGCTCGGCTCTTTCAGTCTTTACTTTACTTGTAATTTCTTCAAAAATATACTTTAAAAAAACATGATTAACTGTCATGAATTTGAGCACATAAAGCTAGAGCTTTTTTGATTGTTACAGCATCCTCGTTAGTAGTTAACACCCAAAGGCATCTAAATCTAAATCTAAATCTAAGCTGCAAAGATATGTATCATTTGAGATTCATATTAAATGCATTCCCACAAGCAGACATGCATAATTTCGCGCTTACACATGCTGCATGTGGACCTACAATATAAAAAACCCCAATCTCAAATGAACATAAGCCCTGCAACTCTTGCCGACCTTCCCTGAAGCAGGGGTGACATTGGCAAAGTGAACCATTTTTTACAGTATGGGTGGTCAGTCGCATACCAACCTATCAATCAAGGAGTACATGCAATTGATACAATCAAATATATAAAACAAATAAATTCTAAGCAATTAAACAGTAAAAAATTAAAAAGCTACAACACATATTTTTTAAATTTAAAAGCCTTAGCTTTAACCGCCAGCATTACAGATCAACCGCCATTTCTTTCGATCCTTGCATACTTCTTTCATTTCATCCAGAGCCATAACCTTTTTCATACAAGTTCTCCTTTTATTAAGACTCTGGATATCCCATTCATTCGCTATTTCGAAAATTTGGTCCATCCATACCTTTCTCGGTCTTCCTCTTCCACGACATCCATCAATTCTCGCAGCATATACTTTCTTCGTCAGTCTTTCCTCATTCATTCTCTCCAAATGTCCAAACCATCTAAGCATACTTCTTTTAATCTTTACTTTCACACTTTCTCTTACACCACATTTCTCTCTAACAAAATCATTCCTTACCCTATCACTCCGTCTTTTCCCAATCATACTTCTTAAGTAGTCCATTTCTACTGTATGGACTTTACTAATCTCACTTTCACTCACCGTCCAGGCTTCACTTCCATATATCAGAGTGGGCACTAGTATACCACCGTGCACCGCCAGTCGAACATTTTTTGAAAGATTCTGGCATCGTGAAAAAAAACTTTTTTTCCTTAAAGAAATATTTTTTAAAATGAGTTTTCACTCCACTCCGTAAATGTGCAAGCACTAAAAAAAGTTAACTATAAAAGGTTTTGAGAATATAGTTCACTAAAAAAATATATTTGGATCAAAAAGAATCGAAAAATATTTTTTTTTGAATGGAAGAAAAACAGCTTTTTAATATGTAAAATCAGAATAATACGGTGGTATTCTCAAACAAGAAAGCCACGGTTAATCCACTGCATACAGTGAGCTTTCCATACAAGAGAACAGTGATCCAAAGATTATCCATGGATCCAGTGGTTTTGGAATAACACTGATAGAAGTCTAATATATTTTTTAATTAAAGCGCACTTTTTATAGTACCTAATATTTCGAGTGCATCATCAGTACCCTTAGTACGAGTTGCAAAACTTGAGTAAAGTAAAGCTTACGGAAAGTAATAAAGAGTGATTTGAAAGAGTGGTTTTTGTTTCTTACACTTTATCTATAATCTATAATCTAAGTTGCAAGGATATATTCATTCAAAGCTCTCAGATGTATGCCCACAAACAAACACGTGTAGTTCGCGCTTACAAATGCTGATTGTGTACTTACAAATAAAGTCCAAACCTCAAATGAACATAAGCCCTGCAACTCTTGCCGACATTCCCTGAAACAGGGGTGACATTGGCAAAAGAGTTACAGTGATAAAGAAAAACAAGTTCAAACAAACAAAAACGTCAGATTTTGGGGAAAACCACTCTTTAATACTTTCCGTAAACTGTACTCAAGTTTTGCAACTTGTACTCAGGGTATTGTATAGATATTTTATAGAAAAGTAAATAAATATTCCAGCATGCACATGCACATAAACATAAACTCATATTTCTTGAAACTTCTTGAGTTTCAGTCCAACTTTGAGCGATAATGCATTTCAAGATAATGAAGTAAATTTACATGAAGTATTAGCCATTAATAAGGCGACACGCAACGACATAGTGAGCCCCTTTCAGGACCCAATGATAAATATTACAAACCATTGTTATTTCCCCTGCTACGTAAACATGAAAAGTTTCAGTAATGCGCCATCTATGACCGGTCCGTAGTCTAGTTTTTTTTTGACTCGTAATCGAAAGGCCGTGGGTTCGATTTCCGGTGGAGGACAAAAATAATTATATTTTATATTTGCAAATATAATCGTCGCTGGGTTAAAAAATCATATTTCTTTATGTCGGTGTTATGGCCGAGGGGGCCAAGTGTGCTGATCTTTCTAGCGTGTTTGGAATAGAACAACGTTGGTTCGATCCCCGCCTGGGTCATTTGACCATAACTTTGACCCTGGTTCAACAGATGTTATTGGGTAATTATTAATTTATAATTCATTTTAATAAACAACAATGAATTATTTATTGATGATATTACTACCTGTTTCTGGCCAGGCAGAATAGGTTGATGAATTTCATTCTTCTTCACAAATATATTTAAAAAATATATTTTTTTTAAAAAACCCTGGTCACCAAATGTTCATCCAGCCGTACAGCAACTTGGTCTTGCTTGAGAATCGCATGAATCACACAAAAACAGCGCTCATCAAATAAATTATCCTAATATTATTATTATTATCTTTATAGTTATTATGTGCTTTCATATGATGAATCAGTTGACGTCTTTCATTGGTGCCGTTTCGTGGCATCTGAGGCTGGCCACTCGTACCGTAAAAACTGGTTCACTCTGCCAATGTCACCACTATTTCAGGAAATATCGGCAAAAGTTACAGGGCTTAAGTTCATTTGAGGCTTTGATTTGAAGTTATAACTACACATAGAGCAATTGTCAGCGTAAACTCATACGTGTCTGCATTTAATATTAATTTTAATGTGGCTTTATGTTTACAACTTTACAGAATACAAAAAAAAGCATTCCAAAAAATAGACAGAATTATAAAAAAAACTCTGCAGCTCTTGCCGCCATTCCCTGAAGCAGACAATCCTGAAAAAAGTATCGTTTTAAAATTCAAGCGACCAAATATGCATCATTTTTTACGACTGCAGAACGACGTGAAATTTGCAATTCAGAGCAGGACTTCGATTTCGTTTCCACTGTAGGTATTTGTATCAATTTTCCCGGCGATTTCACACACACAGAGCTCTATGGTACACCTGCTGGGTTGCGAAGCCTTAGGGTCGTGTACCCTGGGTCCATGATAGAACGACACAGTGGCAAAACGACACATTACATAACGACAGATGACAGAATGACAAATGACAAAACAACTCATAATAAAACGACACATGACATATGACACAACAACACAAGGATAAAACATCACAAACACAAAGGGAAGGTTGTGGATTCGAATCCCGGGGGAGCACAATTTTTTTTTACCAATTATATAAATATGCTCTTCGCTGGGTTAAATAATTCATAAAAAACCTTTACAAAAGACCGGTCACTTAAAAGGTTCATCCAGCCTTACAGCAACTGGGTCTTGCTTGAGTATTGGCGCTTTGTAGCGACGACCAAGCTCGTAAACACTTCTGCGGCACTACAGCAAGTGTCATAGACCCCTAGAGTTTCTGAAATTTAGATAGTCTCCCGCACAGGATTTCTTTAAAAAAAATCTAAAACCGACCATACCATAAATGGCACATGAAAAACATCACAGCAACACAAACATTCATTTTGCTTATTATGAGTCCTTCACTTATAGATAAGCGTAAAGCTATCTTCTTAACCTGTAAAAATTAATGCATACTATGAGGTAGGTATCCTCACTTTAATTTATAAGTCAAGGACTCATAATAGGCCAAATAAATGTTTGTGATGTTTTTTTCATGCGCCGTTTTTGGTATGTTCTGTTTTAGGTATGGGACAATGTGATTTTTTGTCATGGTGATGTTCTTCTGTCATGTCTCGCTCTCTCATGTGTCGTTCTGTCATGTGTCGTTTGGTCACTGTGCCGTTCTAGCCTGTCACCGTGTACCTTGGGATAATATTTAGGGACGGGGGGTGGGAAGCTCTAAGGGAAGACGGTGTTTAATATAACTGAGCCCAGTTTAATGGGAGTATCGTGTTGGTGAACCGGAATCAAAGCCTCGCTTTAATGAGTTACGGCTTTGAGCTCGGTTGGAAATATCTTGGATTTGTTATTGATATTACTTGGGAATTAAGACGAATTGTGGAAGGTAGCTATATTATGTATTGATAATTTTTCATTTCATATCATTTATAATTTTTTGTGCTCCTTGACTGATAGGTTGGTACGAGGCTGACCACCCGTGCTGTAAAAATCGGTTCACTTTTGCCAATGCCACCCCGGTTCAGGGAACGGCGGCAGGAGTTGCAAGGTTTATGTCCATGTGAGGTTTTCTTTATTTGTATGCACACATGCAGAATGTGTAGGCGCGAACCTACATGTGCCTGTCTGTAGGCATGCATTTCATATGAGCCTTAAATGCTTACATATCCTTGCAGCTTAGATTATAGATTATAGATTATAGATAAAGGTGCCTGCCTTGTCTTGTCTTGTCTTGTATCCTGCCGCCATTCCTCTAGGGGTGGCCAGTACCTCCACATAAGTGCCTCCACTTGACTCTGTCCCTGCATACTTCTTTCATCTCATCTAATTTCATCACTCTTTTCATGCATGCTCTTCTCTTGTTTCCACTCTGTAAATTCCATTCATTCGCAATCTCACTTATCTGATCAATCCATTCTTTTCTAGGTCTTCCCCTTCCACGCTTACCTATTACATTCCCTTTATACACTCTTTGATATGTATTTGCCTATGTATTTATAATCTATAATATATGTTGCTTAAATAAATTAACATTTAAAATTCAACCAAAAAGTGTTAGTTCGCGCTTGCAAATGCTGTAAGTCAAATTAAAAACCAAATCTCAAATGACCACAAACTCCGTAACTTTTGCAGACCTTCCCTGAAAAAGAAGTGATTTTGGCAAAGTGCACCTTTTTTTTACAGCATGGGTGGTCAGCCTCATACCAACTTATATGTCAAAGAAAATTCAGGTGATATTGTTACAACTGTAGCACCCATACTATAAAAAAAACATTAGTTTTTTCAATGTCAGCCCTGTTTCAGGAAAAAGCGGCAATAATGCAAAGCTTACATTCATTTGATGTTTGGGTTTTTGTGCGAATAAATACGCAGACTGTATAAGCGCGAAATAATACGTTTCTGCCTGTGAGAATGCATCGAATATTGATCTTTAATTAAGCATACATTTATTTGCAACAATGATAGAAAAAGTAGCTTTAAGTATTTAAATACTGCAAAATGTAAACTAAACTTAATCTTACATTTATTTATGTTTCTATTAAAACTTCCACATATTTTTAAGTACGTTTATATAACAACCTATAATAGAGTGCTGATCTACTGATTTGGAATAGCGTGGATAATTTTTATTTCTGAGTGTAACTTCTCGTGAAGTAATTATTAGTAAGTGCTCATGAACCACTTCTAAACTACAGGATTTCCATACTTTTTTAGTGAATTCTCTCGTAGAAAATAGGAAAAAGTGCATTTGTCTGAGAAACCTATGTTAGCTTACTACGTCACTTATTCAGTTTTACCTTTAAAGTATCGATATGTTATCTTATATTAAAAGTACGGAGTCAAGACTACATTAAATTGCATATACAAAATTGTAAAAACCACCGCCATTTGAATCTGCGTACAACCACGTAATATACACGTAGCACTATTTGTATTTAAATCTGCAAAAGAGGCGACATATTATCCTAGTCGCAGCAATGCTTATTGGAAAACTTTTTGCCATCTCTGTATCGAGTTGGAATCTGTCCCTCAGTACACCATTTCCATGTACTCATTTTGCCTCAAAATCTTGTTGTTCCTTTAGATCTGTTTTTCCTTTAAATCAGTTTTTTTATTCTTAAACATTCTTTTGTTCTTAAAATTCCCTTTTACCTTGCCCTTGTTTTTAACCACAATTCTCAAATTTTCGGAAAACACCCGTTTTTCTAGACCGTTAATGTTTCTTACAAACTGGTTTCCCCTTAAAGTCGCTAATTTTTTACATAGACCTCTTGATTCTTTGAAACCATCATTTTGCTGTAAGACCTTATTCTCTTCTTCAACTCACAGTTTTCCCCCAAAATCCTTAATTTGCTTTCAATTTTGTGTCTTTTTTTCTTTATTCGTTAAAATTCTCGTTTTTCTCCAGGTCCCTAATTTACCTAAAAAAAACCCTCACTTTTCGTTAAAATCATCAAAGTTTTTATTTTTTCTGAAAATCTCCTTCTTGCTTATGGTTTTTATTATTTTCTAGATCTAATTTCTCATCAAAGCTTTCTTCTTCTTTAAGTTTCTAATATTTCGTGGAAATTCCAAATTAAGTATTCGACCTGAAAGTCCTCTTTCTTCCTTGTAAACTTCGTTGCACCCTAAAGCTGTGTTTTTTTTTAAAACCTGGCTCTTTCTATAGGGTTTTCTTTAGGTGTTTCTTTACCTTTAAGGTTCTCGTATTTCCTAAAAATTCTAACATGAAGTATTCTTCCAGAAAGTACTCTTTCTTGCTTATAATCCTCGTCCTTTTTCTTTAAAGTCCTCGCTTTTCCTTAAGGTTTCCTCAACTCCGTCGTCTGCAGGCAATAACAGTTAACACGTAAGGGGAATCCCTCACGCGGGGTATATGCTATATGTGCGGACCCAGGTGCCTGAGATGGAAAATGTCTGCGAGGAAATATAGAGGATTATATTTTATGATTAACACTTTATTGCGAAATAGGGTTCCACTTTTATTGCGCCAATAAATAATCAATGCAATGGGTCATTGAAATCGAAGAAAAAAAAAAACTTTAAGAAAATTCTCTGCATTCTGTGACTGTTACTGTGCTGTCATCTCGCTAGAGGAGTACAAAACCTAAGTAAAAAGAGAAAAGGGAATATCAAGAAGAATACGACTTTGTCAGTCGGCTCATATTGTGAAAGAATGTGATATACAGAAGGAATTTAAAATAAGTAATCGAATGAAAAAGGTGATAGGTGTAATCGATGCATAAATTAATAATCATCATAATAGTAATCATTATTATAATCATAATAATAATCATAATATAATCAAATAATAATAAAAATCATTTGCCAATGTCACCCCTGTTTCAGGGAAGGACGGCAAGAGTTGCAGGGTGTATGTCCATTTGACGCTTTATAGTGGTCAGCCGAAGAAGCAGTTCAATCGCTTTCAATCTGTGTTGAATTCGGCAGCAAGACTCATATTCGGGATACCCAAATTCGCTCACATCACTCCGCTGTTAAAAACACTACATTGGCTTCGTTTCCCGGAGAGGGTGGTCTACCGTGTTTGTGTGATGGTATATAAAGCCATCAATGGCTTGGCTCCACCTTATTTGACTGACATGATGTTGCCTGTTGAGATGGGTGTAAGGAGGCAGACACTCAGATCCGCGGCCGATGAAGTAGTCAATTTGGTTCAGCCACGCCGTCAGATTCGTACAAATTTCGGAGACCGCGCTTTCCGTGTTGCGGGTCCGGTGGAGTGGAACAGACTGCCACCCGGAGTGAAGAACTCCAAATCTGTGGATGTATTTCGCGGAGCACTCAAGACACACCTATTTAGAAAGTCTTATCCATGATCGGAGAGGGCCCTTGAGGTGTGACACACACAAAAACGGCGCTCTCTTATCATTTGTAATTTAAAATAAATTAGCCTGATATTATTATTATTATTATTATTGAGATTTGGTTTTTATGTTGTTAGTTCACATGGGGCATGTGCAAGCGCTAACTTGTACGTGTCTAGTTGTGGGAATGCATGTAATGTGAATCTCTAATGTGACATATATTTTCAACTTAGATTAGATTAGATAAGATTAGACCTCTATCATGGATATGTGTGAATTGAAATAGGAATGCAAGAAATGGAGGTAATTTACTCATTTCTATCCTCACAATCTTCTTTCAGTTCCCTCACATCTATCACTGTTTCCACATGCACAAACATCTCATTTAGGTACTCTTTCTTCTTTTATTTTCTCTCTGTTAATTCCAAAGAAAGCTTTTCCATTCTTTGTTAACTTCGTTTTTTTTATATGAAAGAAAGAAAATGGCATATTTATTCACAAATATAACAAAAAGGGGAAAAATATGGTGAGTAGTTTCGTTAAGCAATCGGTCAATATATATTTTAAGTGCGCTATAAATTTCTCGAATTAAGATAGTTGACGTGGCATGCGCGAAAGGCATTATACGTATTTTAGAAGTTTTGGGCGAAAGAGAAATTATTATAATGCTTTGAAAGTTTCCCCCTTTTCATGAAAATATTATGTTGCAATAGGAATAAACGCATAAAACTACGTAGGTACCTACGTCACTGAAACCAAGTTTGAATGCTCAAAATATATTTGTTTTATTTTTTTAAATCAACACACAGCTATGTAAATAATGGTAAAAGGAAAAGTGTCTACGAGTTCATTTGTACGTATGAATCAGGGGTGTGCCTCCCATACAGGCACATGCGCCTAATATGTAGGCAATATTTGGTTAAAACAAAGTAAAATAAGGTGGGACAAACAAGCACTAAAGTGACGACATCGCATCATAATCATGCTGAAGAAGCCCATCGCAGATTCGGGCGAAACGTCAGGAAGTTCCAGCTCCGATAGACACGGCAAAGTAACCAGGACACAACTCTTTAGTACCAACGTCACAATCCATTGATTAAAACTTATATTTTCTGTAACTTTTTGTGATTTAAATAACTAAAAAGGTTCATGTAAGGTCTAGCGGGAATACTTAAACCGTCCTCATACCCGTCCTGTATGTATGTGTAAGAAGGACCCACAGCACATGGACGCTCACTTCATTGTACATTAAGCACATAATTGAGTACACCTGTAATACATCCAATACTAGTATTATACCTGGGCCATTTGTACAAATAGGTGAACACGTGTAGATCATTGTAGGCAAACTGACATTACGGGCGCGGATGGAAAAACGACAAGTTGCGTTTACCGCAGGGTTGTCATGGCAACGCGTGACGGGGGTGGTTCTTCCTTATTTGGGGGGTGTCTCGTCTTCTACTCCTTATTCCTAAACTCCCCCGAAAATCGCTAGGAGAGTCGGGCGGGCGACTCCCCCAGCGATCGTTGGGGGAGTAGGGGGAGTTGGGGGCACGTGACTCACCGTCTGGCTCGGTCAGTCTGCGGCTATTTCGGGGGTGGATGTGAAAAATAGAATGTTGGAAGAGTTTATTAAGCCGATGACTGCCATCGACGAGATGTTTAGTAAAAAAACAGTCCCGAAACGAGATACTTTGTTCAAAATCGTGCTTGTTACACGATAGACAAGATATTTTGTTAAAGTTACTGCGTGCTACAGAAATAGATAAGATATTTTCTTGAACAAATATAGACGCAGTTTAAATTCACTTTTATATTTTTTAACTTTGTCAAACGTTTTCGCCTAAAAAGGCATCATCAGGACAATGACAAATCAAATTAACAATTAACTCACATGTGTCATTGTCCTGATGATGCTTTTTTAGGCAAAAACGTTTGGCAAAGTTAAAGAATATAAAAGGGAATTTAAACTGCGTTTTATTTAATTAATATACAATGGACTTTCACTGTGTAAACCACCAAACCCTTAAAAATAATACAAATATAGAACGTTGTGGGCGCTATCATCAAGCGAATCAAGACAAACATCGTTGGTTCCAGTTCCGTCACCTATTTGAATTTGACGGTGGTTCAATAGATGTCCTTACAAAATTATGACTTAAAAATAAAAAATAAAAATGATGACTTTAGGTTCATAATGTTAGTACATGTTTTTAGCCATGCAAAAATAGTTGGTGAATTGCATTCCTCTTAACAATTTTACCCTCCATTATAGCTCCGGCACCTAAAACATTCTGCGGAAATCATTTTTGTAATTTTAGATCTGTTAGTTGCTCTCTTAATAATGGTGTGATAACATCGAAAGCGCTAATGAAAATAAATAAAATTAATTATTGTTAAAATAAGATTATGCGATAGGCACCTATTATTGGAGCATTGGAGATACTTATGTGTTTGTATTATTGTGTTTTTTTTTGTGTATGTGCTACTCCTTTGTTCTGTTGGTGTCTTTAAGAATAAATAAATAAATAAATAAATAAATGAACTCGTGAAGAATTTTTTTGTTGTTATTATTAGGTTTGAGTTAAAATTACGGTCATTTGACATTTTTAAAATTATAAGAACTATACAGTTTTTTTTATTCGTTTATTAGACAAACCGTTATGAGAGAACTTGCATTATTCTCTTATTCTTTCATTATTTATATATCCTATATCCGTAATCGTCGTCAGGCAGTGGTAATAGGAGGCTACAAATCAAACTTTGTCACCATTCCTTCCGGTGTTCCCCAGAGATCGCATTTGGGACCCCTTTTCTTTACTTTGTATATCCACGATATTGGTGACTGTTTTCTTCATGCAGAGCATCTCCTATTTGCTGACGATATGAAGATTTTTTTGAGAATCTCTGATTCATCTGACTGTGCAAGACTTCAATTAGATCTCGATCGGCTTTCAGAATATTGTGCTGCCAATAGACTATCCATTAATGTTAGCAAATGTCACAAGGTCTCGTTCTCACGTAAACTTTCACCCTTAAATCATATTTATTATATTAACAATTTTCCTATCGAGTCTGTTGACCGGGTACGAGATCTGGGTGTCATAATGGATAGCAAACTCACCTTCGTGAATCATATTGACAATGTCTTGGAGAGATCATTCAGGGTGCTCGGGTTCATTTTGCGAACTTGCAAACCCTTCAAAAAAGTTACGGTATTAAAAGTTCTCTACACAACAATGGTTCGCTCACTTCTTGAGTACATGTCCCCTGTTTGGTCCCCCTCTTATGCGGTGCATATAAAACGTATCGAGAGAGTACAAAAAAGATTTATAAAACACATAAATTATAAGTTTAACTTATCTTTTCCTGATTACAAGTCAGCCCTTGACTATCATAAGCTGGACTCTCTAGAGGATAGGCGTGTTGTTTGCGACATGATGTTAATCCACGGCATTTTGCACAACAAAATTGATAACCCTGATATCTTGTGTATGTTATCCCTCAACATTCCAACTCGCAGAACCAGGCACACGGTAGACCAACTCTTTCATCTCCCTGTATGTCGCACTAACTATGCTCAGAGCGCGCCAATTTACCGGGTCTGTGAAACTTATAACAAGTGTTTCAGTAGCATTGATATTTTTCATTTAGAGACGGCGCACTTTCGCAAAGCGGTGGGTGCTTCACTCAGGGAGAACTGATTTTCTTTATTTTTAAATTTACATTTTTTTTCACATCATATTCTGTTTTGAGAGCAGTATTTTTTTTTTTTCTTGTAATTAGTTACTTGTAATTAACATCTTGTAATTATTTCCAACTTCCTTAATTTTATATCCGTGGCAACATATAATTGGCCATGTTTTTTTGTAATTGCTACTATTATATTTCTTATGTAACGCTGTTTGTTGTCCTATGAAAATAAAATAAAATAAAATAAAAAAATTATTTCTTTAGCGACGTAGCCAACGTCTTCAAGAGACACCATCTCTGCACGTGGACTGTAGATAAACTGAACTTTGTGTTTCTATTTTTTACATACTTACACTTATTTCTGAAGCAGCGTTGCAGGAATAACATTTTTATTGCTTAGCAACAGACAAAGGGTTAAGTCGATATATACAAGTATTTTGTCTTGTATACAAGTATAGGATATGTACAAAATGTTGTATTGTATACTGTGAGAGTGAGTAGGTACTTGTAAATAATGTAGCAACCCGGCTTGAGATGAATGAGTCTAGGACTTTGGAAGTTTTCACTTGAAACTTTTTTTCCTATCTGGATATATACTTACATCGATGGGCATTTCTAATGGACTTTTATTTAAAAAAAAACTTTAAACAAAGTAAAAAAAACTAAAAACTAAAAACAAAGACAGCTGCTGGTATGTATGACGATGATCACCCACACCGTAAAAAATGTTTTACTTCTGCCAATGTAACTACTGTTTTGGAGAAGGGCAAGAGATTTTATTAGAGATTGGAATTTGATTTTTTAATTACACACGCTTTTTGTAAACTCGTACATGTTGGCATGTAGGCGTGCATTAAATATAAATAATAATGTTACTTTATACCACGTGAATATAAATTAAAGATTATGAGGCTGACCACTCATACTATTAAATACAGTTGAAACCACTCTAGTAAGATAAGGTACCCATAGAATCAACTTTACGCCAATCAGTTAACTTACATACATACAGTCAATGCTTTCCTTCGTACCAGCCTATAATCTTAGTTGCAAAAATAGGTGAGCATACATAAGACTCACTTTTAATCCACACGCACAATAAAATACTAGCAGGTTCTCCCTTACGCATGCTGCATGTGTACTCGCAAAAGAAAACTCAAATTTCAAAAGCACATAAACTCTGTAACTCTTGCTTCTTTTATCCGAAGCACGGGTGGCGTTGGCAAAAGTGAACCTCTAAGGCTGTTTATTCATGCAGATCTCTTACAAGCTGTTTGCTGGGGAGGGGGCGGTTAGCATTTGGAAAGGGGGGTAAAGTGTCCTTTGGGAATTTTTGCGTTCCTAAGATCGTTCTCCGGAAAATGGGTTTAGCACACCTATGTTGCACGTAGCTCTAAAACTGTTAAACGCATTCAATTTTAAATCCAATTTAATTTTTTTGTTTTGTTTCCTATTCCAGTAGGGATTGACTTTATGTAATCTTTAATCTGAGTAGGAAAGAAAAACTAACATTTCAGATTACTTAAAGTGAGAAAAAAACAGAATCTGGAAAATAAATGTATGCAAAAAAGCAGTACGTATACCAGTTACATAAAATTAAAAATTATGAAAGAATAAGCCGCCAACATTACAGATCAACATTTCAGATTATCCGCAAACTTTTTTCGGTCGTTACATACTTTTTTCATTTCATCCAGAGTCATAACATTTTTCATACAATCTTTCATCATATCGCTATGAATTTATTTGGGTTATTTTTAATTAAGTTTTAAAATTATTCCACCGAATCGGTTAAAACGTACTGATTACTTTTTCTTGCTCTGCCTATATCGACTACACGTCACAATGATTCAAGCGTCCTGACCTCCGCACCATCGTGGCTCGTTTATATAGGTACGAAAGAGATGATTCTTGCATGTTCTAATTATTCCACATACTTCTATAATGGTTTTTTTAAACACTTGCGTGGTTAGGTACATGTTAACACAAACTCATAGTAGATTATGCTAGAGGCAAACACGCACACACCAGCAAACTATGTGCATGTACACACAAACTCATAGTTCGTCATAATAATTTGATTTTACAAATCCCATTCATTTGCTATTTCAGGTATTTGGTCCATCCAAACCTTTCTCGGTCTTCCTCAACTAACGTAATAGCACCTTATTAAATCCAAGATTGACTCAATTCTCAGATAAGTCATCTCTCACATGTTCTCCCTTTTGCGGCGCGATGATGCATTGCCAATCAAATAAAAGTGCCAAAACAATAAATCGGGAAATCCCATGACAAGACGGATCTCAATAAAACTCTGTAGGATGTATAGGGGGGGAGCAGAACAGGGAAAAGTCCTGAAAAGCCATCAATTTCACGCACGTCATATTGTTGGGTTACCGCAAAGCTAAACCTTCATAGGTTTTTCTGTGCCACGAGTATAAAACATCACGTAAACCTCACTTCGATTGCGTAAATGAAAAACATCTAGAACAAACGACAGCGCTCCTAGAGGAAGATTTGTACTTTTTTCGATCTATGCAATCGAGGTGACTTTACGTTATGCTCTATACTAGTGGCACTGATTTTAGTATACTAATCTTATCTTATCTTATAAGTTAAAGAGATATATTAACACTTCAAGTTCATATTAAATGCATGCACACAAACAGACACGCGTAGGTTCTCGTTTACAAATGCTGCAATTCAAAAACCAAACCTCAAATGAACATAAGCACAGCAACTTTTGCCGTCCTTCCCTGCAACAGGTGTGACATTGGTAAAATGAGCCCCCTTTTTACAGCATGGCTGGTCAGCCTCGTACCAACCTATAAGTCAAGGGATACTGTACTGAGGCACAGTATTTTCAACGTTAGCATAGCGACATCCATCTTTTGTGTAATTTTATTTATCAGTTTTAAATCACATTGTAAGCTAACGCACAAATACCGGGCCTAAGTGTACCCTGTCACACGTTGCTGTTACTGAGTATGGCCAAAACGGAAAAATGACGTTTATTTATCATTTCATTATTATGGACAAACCATCTTGAAGGTTTCTGTTACCTATAATCTAAGCTGTAATTAAATGAGGACATTTAAGGCCCATATTTAATGCATGCCTACAAGCAGGCCTCACAACAAACCTCACATGAACATAAAATTTGCAAATCCTCCCGTTTTCCCCTGAAACCGCAACCGTTTGGCAAAAGTGAATCATAATTTTACAGCATGGGGAACTAACCTTTCAGTTAAGGAACACAAAAAAAAATTGACAAAATAATTAAAACAACTTGTTATGAGGCTGGCCTTCCATGCTGTAAAATAATGATTCATTTTTGCCAATACCATCCCGGTTTCAGGGGAAACTCGCCGGAGTTGCAAAATTCACGTGGGATTTGGTTCATTTTGTATGTACACATGCAGCATGTGTAAAAGCAAGCTTAAAGATATCAGCTTGTATGCATTTAATATGAACTTTAAATTAAAAAATACATATTTGCAACTCAGATTAAAGCTCGTAGACAAATTTATCGCAGTTCTAGAAGGAATAATGTTTTTACAAAAAAAAACCTCCCCCAAACAAATCATGTTGCCCCTTAAAATATGAGACGTGGTGGAGTAAGAAAAAGCAGTCGAAGTTTGGTTTATTATACAGATTTTGGGAAAAGTTTCAAATAAAAGGAATGAATAATGTAATGTTGGTAGACGTGAAGGGGAAAGGGTAAGAAACTGGTATGGGGAAATGCGTCAATAAATGTAAGGAAACTAAATGCTCCTTCGCAACACATGTAGTGTAACTTCTTGCCGAGTTTTTTAATTTGAAATTGTTGCCGCGTGGTGAATGGAACCAATTTATTTTTACAAGTAAGTGGGCCGGCCACACGCCAACCTCTTCATTTGGGATTTTCATTTCTTGTGAAGGCTTAGTAAACCTTGCAGGTAATTTATTTTTGGATTTAAAATAAACACCAAAACGGGATTTTATTTACGCTTTAGGTAGGATTCGAACCCGGTCTCTCAGCATGGAATGTAAGCACTCTACCAGCTGAGCTTTCGACAGAACTAAATATTTTTCAACAATGTGCCAAAAACGATATTTGAGCTTTGATTTTCTCGAATTGCTGCAAGGTTTGCTTTCTTGCTCGTAAAACGTTCCACTACAATATGTTGCGATTTACAAAACATTCATTTATTTGATGAAATCGATGAAAGAAAAAATATTATGAAGAATTTATTTATACTGCACTTGCAATCGTTTGTACTACTTATTTATGAAATACTCGAAATGACCGAAATGGTGACTCGAACCAGAAACCAGTCGAAAGTAACCGATCGCATTTTAATTGGGACACAAAATTACGGTCCATTTACTGTCAGTAATCACCAATCGATGGACACGACTGAACCCACCTATTCAAGTACCGAGATGACCATAATGGGAAAGTGCCAAGGTTCTGGACAGCTGTATCGTTAAAAGTACATTCATTACAGTTGTCAGTTCGTTTTGGTTCATTAACTTAACAGATATTTTTGCATTGATCTGTATTTATTGGATCGTGGTCGAATCGGTAGATTCACAATGATGGACTATTGTTGATTTTGTAGATTAAAAAAAGATTTGTGGACTTGTAAAAGCAAAAGATTTATTATTATTATTATTTAATTTATAAAAGTTTTATATGGTTTCAACAATTTGTTGAAGTCATTTATTTCTAACTATATTTTACCACTGACTATGTATGTATACACAAACATCCCTTTGACTGTAAAAAATGCATATTATGAAAGTGTATCCATTGTTACGAATATGCAAGATATTAGTTGTTGTAATTGGTTTGTCTGTGTTATTTTAATATCAAGTCTATGAACTCTCTAGAAATAAGTAGGAGCTTAGATAGGTACCTAATAATAATTTGCATTTGTTTGAGATTAATTAACTGTTGAATCGAATATTCTGGTGAAATCCAGGAAGGTGGGATGTAACGATTCTCCATATTTCGAGAATGGTCTTAATAGTCTGTATAAATTAGGACCAGAATACCATGCAGGACCAGATATAAATCAACCGTTGTACTGTTCGAATGAAAAACTTTGTCGGAACCGAAACTGAGATAATAAATGAACCCCAGTGCAGATTAAACAGAACCCGCTAAAAACATTACAGTATGTATTTTCGTTTATCCTTTTCAGTTGCATAATGTAACATCGCATAATATGGATGCATCTTCATTTACATTCCCACAATAATAATCGTAGAAAAGCTCGCTTCAAATACGACCTACATTCTCCTGAGCTCCCACAGCGGCCATGATTATTTTTCCCGCCATTTTCATCACAATCCGAACAATGCAAAACTGGGGCGGGCATGCCATAGAGGCAAAAGTAGATGGCAAAGGAAAAAGAATAGATTTAACTTTGATATTCAGCAAAATTGAAAATTGTTTTGCTGCGAATTTTGTGCAATCCAGTAAAGGATGTTATACAAATTTCTGATGGTTTCAGATTCAAATCATCTCTCTTGGTTGATTTTTAGTTTCAGTTACCCAATTATTTATTTATTAATACCAACGATTGTCTGTGTGAAAAACAAGACCCAACTGGTGTAATGAGTGAAAAAAAAATCCCCACAGTTATTATATTTTGTGCTCAGCTGAAAAATCACACCCACAACCTTCAAAAGTTTTAACCGTCAACCACTAGACTGCGAGCGTTTGTAATCAGAATCCTGTTTATAAACATTGAAAGTGTGAAACGCAATTGTAATTTTAGGATAAGTGAACCTGTTTGACCGATCTTTGATCTATAATCTAAGCTGCAAAGATATGTTAACATTTAAGGCTCATATGAAATGCATGCCTACAGACAGTCACATGTAGGTTCGCGCCTACACATTCTGCATGGGTGCACACAAATAAACAAAACCTCACATGAACATAAACCTTGCAATTCCTGCCGCCGTTCCCTGAACCAGGGTGGCATTGGCAAAAGTGAACCGATTTTTACAGCACAATAATTCTTAACCTCAATATTACTTAAATGGAATCGAACCCATTTCATTCCTATTACAAATCAGCAGCGTTAACCACGATACAACGACTGGTCTAAATGTAGAGCATTGACCGGTTTGTGGCCCTGAACAGAACTAGTTTTTTACTGCCGCCTCGTCGTGGTTTTTAAATGTTGACTCCCATTGTCTCACAAATTAACTGTTGACATCCAACTCGACACTCTTGTTTTTATGCTCTCTCTCTTTCCTTTTTTGCAATCATCTCTTTCTCCGCCAATTGCAACGAATTGCCAGAGAGTTGGGAAGAAAAAATAAACGGCTTTGTAAGAAAACATAGATTTCGTCTTTTCCATCATTTAAGTATTTTTTTTTTAAATTTATAATGTTTTATTGTGTCAATAGAAGTAGCAAACAGAAAAATAAATAAAAACCTGCGCATGGCCATAAAATCCGAGCTGCACATTAGTGCAATTTTTTACCGCTTCGTCTCCTAAGCTCTAAGGAGTTGCACTTGAACCTATAATCGCCTTTGAGATAGTTAATGCCTTGGCCAAAAAAATATGCCACTTATTATTTATTTTTACAGATAAAAGCGGTAGTCGCATGTCAACCACTTGTCTTGAATTGGGCAAATCTCTGCTCCCGAGGGGGCATGTTCTCATTTTTGAGTAAACGTTACGGTACTTATATTTTGGGCTTAACTTGAACTCCAAAACGGGAAATCAAATCTGGCACGCTTGGTAGTTATCGAACATTAGCCCTCTGGCATTAAACCAACATATTTACCAACTGAGTTATCGACTGGACCAGACTTGTTATCCCAACCTCCAATCAATATTTGATTGGCACATCAAATTTTATTGCTTAATTCTAGTAAAGACCTCGGTTAAAATATATTTCTCAGATGTGGTTAATATGATGGAATTTGAACAGGAAAGATGATGGAAATCAATCTGTTAACGTATATGCAACCAATTGTTTTATCTGATGGAAGAAATCACACTAAATTTTGATTTTTGTCGTTTTGGAGTTTGGTGCAACAGGCCTTTAAAATATATCTTAGACACTTTACCTTAAGACTGACATTAATAGTTACGTATTTATGTTTTTTGGTTCTCATATTTTAAGACTATTGCTTTGAAAAAACTGAAAAAACTAAAGCCCTTTTTTTACGAGTATTTCACATATTTTGTATTATTTTCCCAGTATAATTTGTTCAGAACTGAAATAGGAGGCATTTACGTAATTCACATACAAAAATGACTTGTAAGAAATAAGACACATATTAAAAGCTCCCGCACAATATCATTGAAAGCTTTTTAATATTAACTCAGTGAAAAGCTCGCTGTTGTATGTTATGTAATGTTATGTTATGTGAAAACAAGAAGGCTTTGAAATGCCTGAACGCTGAAATGGCACACTTTTATTTAACATACTTCTGTAAATGTTGATTACAGTAATGGGTAAAGCTCTGGGTGACAGGATATAATGCCACAGTGACTAAACGACACTATGACAAAACAAATCTAATCTTATCAACGTTGTTAAGATAATTTGTAATATTAAAGATTCATATTATATGTATTTTTACAAGCAGATACGTATAAGTTCGTGTT
The DNA here is from genome assembly GCA_951799405.1 of Agapetus fuscipes. Taxonomy (NCBI): domain Eukaryota; kingdom Metazoa; phylum Arthropoda; class Insecta; order Trichoptera; family Glossosomatidae; genus Agapetus; species Agapetus fuscipes. The sequence continues at coordinate 12,801,434 of OX637349.1, read as the reverse complement.
TGCACATGCCAAATGTGAACCTACATAATAACAACCTAAATCTCAAATGAACATAAACCCGGCAACTCTTGCGGACCTTGCCTGAAACAGGGTTGACATTGGCAAAGAGAACCACTTTCTACAGCAAGGGTGGTCAGCCGGATACCAACTTATGTTTCAAGGAACAAAATGACGAAGAAAAACATCACTTTGACAAAACATCACATCACGAAACATCACAGGGCAAAACATCACATACCTAAAAGAGATGTTTTTTATGTGCCTTGTATGGCATGTTCTGTTTAAAGTACGTCTACAATCGATAATCTAAGTTGCAAAGATATCTTAAAATTCAAAACTCATTATCAAATGCATGCCCACAGACACGTGCTAACAAATGCTGAATGTGTAAAAATGTTTTGTATTGTAATTGTTAGTCATGGTGATGTTCTGTCATGAGTTGTTCTGTCATGAGTCGTTCTGTCATGTGTCGTTTTGTTACTGTATCGTTCTATCATGGAACCAAAGCTCTGGTGTGTGATTACGAGAGATTTTTCTAGACATTTCACGCACAGTGCACATGAGAGCTTTAACATGTTTATTTCTGCATTAGATATTATTTCAACATAATATTTACAGTGTTTTAAGTTCATAGTCAACAATTCAAAGAAATATATTTAAACTGTAACTGTAACTGTAACTCTGTCGCCATTCCGCTAGGAGTGGCCAGAGCCTCTGAAGAGTTGCCTCCATTTTTTCCTATCCTGACATACCTCTTTCAATTCCTTCATATCCATCACCTTTTTCATGCATTTTCTTCTTTTACGCTCACTTTGTATATCCCATTCTTTCACAATCTCCTCAATCTGATCAATCCATACTTTTCTCGGTATGAAATCTGTAAGTGATAATCTGTTATGAAATCAGAGAGTACCTATCTAAACAGACGCAACTATGCTACAAATACAGTGCAACATCTTGCCTGCGTTATCCCCAAAGGGGTCGCATGTGGTGATTCGTGACCTTTTTATTGTTAAGGGTAAGGGGTCCAGCTTTACACCAACCACTTCAGTTAAAGTGGAGTTTGTCCAGCTCCCGAGGGGGCTAGTTCTCATTTCTTGTGATGGAAACATCGAAACGAGAAATCATTTTTGACACCCTCGGTGGGGATCGAACCCTTGATTTCGGCATGGAATGCAAGCATTCTACCAGCTGAGCAATCGACCGGACTTTTTACGAGCATGGTTGTCGCTACAAAACGCCAATTCTCAAGCAAGGCCCACTTGCTGTAAGGCTGGATGGCCCTGTGGTGACCGGTCTTTGGTAAAGGGTCAACCTCACCAAGAGTATATTTGAAAATATAAATTGTATTTTGGATTCGAACCCACAATCTTCCATTTGCGAGTCCGAAGTGTTACTACTGGACTACGAACCGGTCAGTAACCTATCTGAGTACACCAAAATTGCTGCACACTGGACCTTGCAGAGAAAATCAATTTTCGAACTTTTTCTCTAAATATTTGATATTTTTTCGCTCGTAAATACGTTTAAAGCGTGGTATATATTACTACACTCTACCGGTGTTCGTCTCCCTACCAATCACTGTTCGCTCGGGCATAAAATGAAACTGGCCGTCATTTATATTGAGTGCTCCCATCCGCTGGAGGAAACAGCTGTGCTGCAGCATGTGTAAGCGCGCACATGCACGTGCAAGGGTGAGGGATGCAACGAGAAATGACATTAGATTGACCGCGTAGAGGTAAATTGATTTGGAATAATGTTATACTCTAATTTGATGCAATTTACGCTGTAAAAAATATATATTTAAGACTGACGCATTTCTAAATTTATATCCACATGCATGTACAATGTACATTCTTAAAACTTTTGCAAAAGTACGTTCTTTTACTTTTGATCCTCAGCACAGCAACGCAACTCAACTAAGCTGCAAATATTGTGTACCTTCTTGACACGTTCGTTCAGAAGGGGTTGCATTTGGCGAGTGGAACCTCATTATTTTTTCAGGGAAGGGGACCATTCCATGCTGAGAGCTCGGGTTCAAATCACACCGAGAGTGTAAGAAATGATTTCGAACCCGCTTCGATGTTTATTTCAAACCCAAAATAAAATACCGGCAAGGCTTACTCAGCCTTCACAGGAAATAGGAAGAAGATGGGAAACTCCTTCTTCAATTGAAGGGGTAAAAATAAATAAGTTTCACTTCCCATATGCGACCCTTTTAGAGAAAACGCGGTACGAAGTTACACTATAATTTTGCATAATAGCGTGACTTTTTAAAAATGATGATGAATTCCGTGACTTATACGTTAGCATCAATTCCTTGACTTATAGATTGGCATGAGTCAGACCACACACACTGTAAAAAATGTTTGACTTTAGCAACGTCACCCCTGTTTCAGTTAAGGTCGGCAGAAGATGCATGGTGTATGTTAATTAAGGTTTGGGTTTTTATGTTGTAGGTTCACATGCGGCATGCGCAAGCGTGAACTTGTACGTGTCTGCTTGATAGAATGCATGTAATGTGAAAATCCAAAATTTGTAAGTACACATTCAACATTTTTAAGCGGGAATTTGCGCGTGTCTGCTTGTGGGCATTCATTTGGTATTAGTTTTGAATGTCAGTATATCTTTGCAACTTAGATTATAGATAGAGATTATAGATGAAGTTACGTTAACTACATGAGATGAAGTTGCGTAGACCTTAATTTAATTTAACACAACATCATTACATTAAAGTTTGATAAATGTCACTTAAATAGTAGTGAGTCGAGGATTCTCCCTAAGGATGTTATTCCCCGTTAATAACCATACAAAGTTCCCAACTATTCCGGCGCTTTGGGCTGATGGTGATAATTGAAATTCATTGTTAGACTCAGTCAAAACTCACACATCCATTTCTCATACAAACTCATCCATGGATATATTATATACTGAATCCAATCCCATCATCTATACATACTCTTATCTATAAGACCGGTCCGTAATCTAGTGGACACTTCATACTCGTAAATGGAAGGTTTTGCGTTCGAATCCCGGCGGAGCACAAAAAATATCCCATTTATATTTTCAAATTTGCTCTTCGCTGGGTTGAAAAATTCATACACCTTTACCAATGACCGGTCACCAAAGGTCCATCCAGTCTTACACCAACTGGGTCTTGTTTGAGAATTGGCGCTTTGTAGCGACGACCGACGGCCAAGCTCATAAAAAGGTCGATAGCTCAATTGGTAGAATGCTTGCATTCCATGGCAAGAGCAAGGGTTCGATTTCAAGGTTTACTAAGCCTTGACAATAAATGAGAACGAGCCCCCCCGGGAGCTGGGAAATCCCCACTTCAACTGAAAGTGGTTGGTGTGAGGGCGGCCCCCTTACCCGTAAAAATAAATAGGTCCCGAATCACCATATGCGACCCCTTCGGGGATAACGCAGGCAAGAAGTTACACTGCATGTGCAGCTTAGTTGTTTTTTTTTTTTTTTGCTTGAATTTATGTTACGATTTGCTTACATTAGTTTCACACTTTTAATCTTTACATTTCTCTTTCTTCTGGTCACACACAGTGGTGACGAAACGTAAACTGAAGTCTTCAAGAAGTCTCAAGAAGAAGAAAAAAGAAAAACAAAATTACAGACCACGGTTAAAGCCCGGAAAGACAAAATCAAGCATCTGAATCCGGCCGTGAAAACTTAAAAACATTTATTATACTTTCTGATTGTGAAAATGCATATAATGTGTATCCTCAATATTGAATATCTTTGCAACTTTAGATTAGATTCGATCGAAAATATGGTCTTTGCTGGGTTGAAATATTCATATACACTTACCAAAGACCGGTCACCAAAGGGCCATTCAGCATTACAGCAACTGGGTCTTGCTTGAAAACTGGCTCTTGAGGTGTGATTCACACACAAACAGCGCTCACCAAGTAAATCATCCTAATATTATTATTATTCAGTCATTTCCTTGTTCATAATCTTCATAAAATAATAACCAAGATGAGTATCAGATTGTATATCGCCTTGGGTGACATCAGTAATATTAACTCAGCTAGGCGGGGCGTTGTTTCAGGAAGTTAGTTACACTTTGGGGTTTAGGCCTCCCCCAAACAAACTTCCAGCAAGACGTGATGTGCCCGCCTTTCGTGGACACTGCCTCTACATAGTTAAGATTTGATTTACATATTATAATGTAAACACTTCAAGCGAATCGTTTAAGCGCCATGAGTTGTAATGCATATTAGGACTTTGCCAATGTCACTCCTGTTTCAGTAAAGATCGGAGAGTGTTCATTTGAGATTTTTTTATATTTTGTAAATCCACATGCGGCTTGTGTGTGCGCGAACTTATACGCGCCTGCTTATGATAATGCATGTAATATGAGTCAACTGTACCTTAGAGCATAAACAACGGTAGTCACATTTAGTAAAATGTGCAGGAGACGAGTTTTAGTGAAAATGTGCACTTTTATAAAACCATCATAACTTCTAAACTAGACGAGATATTTTTGATCTGTAAAAACTGTTTATCTTCTTTTATCGATATTTATTTCATGTGAAGTAATTTGAACAACGTATGTGGAACTTCCGTGGTTTATGCTCGCACTTTTATGTGCATCCCATATTTATTACACTTGATACTGATTGATACTGACTTGATACTGATTACTGTTGATTCAGAGTGTATGGAGGTGAGAATGAGTTTTTGGAATGAGCTGAATGCGGTTGTGCATGAAAGGAAGAAGAATGAAAACATTGTAATTTTAGGTGATATGAATGGATGGATAGGTGCGCAGAGGGATGAATGTTTGAAAATTATTGGTCCTGGTGGGAGAGGTGTAGTCAATGATAATGGGCGACATCTGATTGCTTTGTGTGCGGAGCACAGTCTTTTTGCATCGAATACTTGGTTTCGGCATAAGGATGTGCATCTGTACACGAGGCAGATTGTGGGAAGTCGCACAATCATTGACTACATCTGTGTGGATGAAAGATTGAGAGGAGCCGTAAGAGATAGCCGTGTCTACCGCGGGCCTGAAATAGGCAGTGATCACTATCTCTTATGTGCTAAAATAATGCTTGGTGAAGTAAGAAAGAAGAAACGCAAGAAGCAAGTAAGAATGACTAGAATAAAAGTAGAAAGGCTGAATGAAGAAAATGTGAAAGAGAAGTATGTATCAGAGCTCCACAAAATTTTAAGTGTAAATGAACTTGAGAAGAATGTGTGTGGAAAAGATATTGAAAGCATGTGGAAAGATCTGAAGGAAGGAATGATTGAATGTGCTAAAAAAGTATGTGGGGTAACGAAAGGTGGAAAATTGAAAGGAGATGCCTGGTGGAATGATAGAGTGAAAGAAGCTGTGAAAGTTAAGAAAAAGTGTTATGAAAATTGGCTGAATGATAGAAATGATAGAAAGCTAGAAGACGAATATAAGATAGCTAAGAGAATGGCGAAGACTATAATTTATGAAATCAAGATGAATGAACAGAGAAAGATTGATGAAAGGATTAACAAAAGTTTCACCGACAGTAAGAAGGAATTTTGGAGGTGGATCAATGCGGATAGAAATAAATCTTCTGCATTGACCACTCCGGGAGTCAAAAGTGCTGCCGGTGAGATGGTATGGGAGAATGAAGAAGTATGCAAGAGATGGAAAAACTATTTTCAAGAAATTTTTGGCCAGGGTGAAAGAAGAATTTATGAACAGACAGATGAAGAGAATGAATTGAAGATTTTGAAAGAAGAAATGAAAGTGTCTATTTCACGTCTGAAGAATGGGAAGTCTGCTGGGTTTGATGGTATAAATGGTGAAATGTTGAAAGCAGGAGGTGAATGTGTGATAGATTGGATGTTTGAATTATGTAAGCTTTGTGTGAATGCAGGAGTAGTACCGATGGATTGGAGGAAGGCAGTCATTGTTCCCATTTACAAAGGTAAAGGGGACAAAAAAGACTGTCAGAACTTCAGACCAATCAGTCTACTCAGTATACCAGGAAAAGTCTTCTGTAAGGTGATTATAAAAAATGTGATTCTGACTACTAGCAAAAGGGTTTCCGATATACAGTCCGGCTTTATGGCCGGTAGAGGCTGTGTTGATCAGATTTTCACTCTACGACAACTTGTTGAAAAACAATTGTCGGTGAGGGGGAAACTATTCACGGCCTTTGTGGATCTGGAAAAGGCTTTTGACTCAGTGGACAGAGGTATGTTGTGGGATGTTTTGAAAGCATACGGAGTGAATGGAGCTCTACTCAATGCGGTGCATGCGAACTATGAGAATAGTATGGCCTGCATTCGTATTGATGGTGAGTATAGTGAATGGTTTGAAGTTTTTAAGGGTGTAAGGCAAGGATGTGTGATGAGCCCATGGCTATTTAACATAGTCATGGACAAGTGTGTTCGAGATGCTAGACTTGATGATTGTGGATTAATGATAGGAGAGAGCAAAGTAAGCGTTCTACTGTATGCGGATGATGCAGTCCTTGTATCTGATTCAGCAGTGGAATTGCAAATGATGCTCTCTAGATTGAACGAAGCTTTGAAAGGTAATAATTTGAAGTTGAATGCAAGAAAGACGAAAGTTTTGATTTTTGAAAGAGATGATGAAAATATGAATTATGAATTTAAAATTAATGGAATGAATGTTGATGTTGTAAATGAGTTTGTATATTTGGGATGTAAGTTTGAAAAAGATGGAAGAATGGCCGGTGAATTTGAAAGAAGAATAATGAAAGGCAGGTGTGTACTGGGTGCGACCGCTTGCATCGCCAGGAACCAAAATCTCTCAAAAAATGTTAGATTGGCGGTGCACGGTGGTATACTAGTGCCAACCTTGATGTATGGAAGTGAAGCCTGGACGGTGAGTGAAAGGGAAATTAGTAAAGTCCATACAGTAGAAATGGACTATCTAAGAAGTATGATTGGGAAAAAACGAAGTGACAGGGTGAGGAATGATTTTGTAAGAGAAGAATGTGGTGTAAGGGAAAGTGTGAAAGTGAAGATTAAAAGAAGTATGTTAAGATGGTTCGGGCACTTGGAGAGAATGAGTGATGAAAGATTGACGAAGAAAGTATATGTTGCTACAATAGATGGATGTCGTGGTAGAGGAAGACCGAGAAAAGTATGGAAGGATCAAATCTCTGAAATAGCGAATGAATGGGATATCCAGAGTCATAATAAAAGGAGGACTTGTATGAAAAAGGTTATGACTCTGGATGAAATGAAAGAAGTATGCAAGGACAGGAAGAAGTGGCGGCTAATCTGCAATGTTGATTTCTAATGTTGGTGTATTCATTTGCTACATTTTTTGCATAGGAAATTTTTGACTTTTTTTGTATAGATTTCTTTGTAAGGTTTTGTTCTTTTTTATATTTAAATGTAATTTATTATTCATATTCCTTGACTTATAGGTTGGTATGAGGCTGACCACCCATACTGTAAAAAATGGTTCACTTTGCCAATGTCACCCCTGTTTCAGGGAAGGTCGGCAAAAGTTGTGGGGCTTATGTTCATTTGAGGTTTGGATTTTATTTGTAAGTACACATTCAGCATTTGTAAGCGCGAACTACACTTGTTGGTTTGTGGGCATACATCTGAGAGCTTTAAATGAATATATCTTTGCAACTTAGATTATAGATTATATTATTATTATTATAGATTATATATCTCAGTAACTATGAGTCCGAGGACTCCAATATTTTTACCACTTATAGAACAGCTAATTATAATAATTTCTGCATCATTAACTCAAAAACGCAAAAAAGTGGACTTCCGTTGTTTATGCTCTAAGGTACAGAAATGTAATATATCTTTGCTTCTAATATAATATATAGAGCTTGCATACAAAAAGATTGTGACTCTGGATAAAATGAAAGAAGTAAGTATCCAAAGACAAAGAAAACTAAGGATGAGGTTTTTCTGCAATGTGGGTGGCTGAGGCTTTCAATGTTTGGGAGTTCATTTTCATTGGGATATTGTTAATATTATAAAGATTTTTTTTTTCTTTTTTTCTGTGTATTTACATGCTAAAACATAGCGTGTATGCACAAAATAAAAAATTCAAATAAATCACATTTTGTTTGCGTTATTGTTAATTTTCCATAAAACAAAATACACTGCTATTTTCATAAAATTTTAAACGGGGTGTAGTCTTTCGGTTAACGCTACAAGCTCGCAATTGGAATATTGTGGGCTCCGAGAATAAAAAGAAAAAGTGCATATTAACAATTCAAAGCACAGGATTACTGCGAATCCACTGTGGATGCTGCTAGCCAAAAGAAATGTATGTTCTTACTCATTTTTAGATAAAGTTTTTTCAAAACCGTCATGCTAAAGGGTTCTTTATTTTAGGACTTTTTTCAAACATGTTTCAAATCACCGTCCCGTATCTCACAGTATGTTGTTAATATGACGCGTGACATGGGTCTGATCCCTAACATATTTTCCAAAACATGAAACTGTAAATTTATGTTCCCCTCCTCTCAAATCCAGGATAACAAGCTCGAGCAGACAGATGGACGTCCTGTAGAAGCGAAGTATTTATTGCACTACATTAAACATGAAGAAGTTTTATGCTCACTTTATTCAACAGACGATTGTAAAATTATATTATTCATTTTGTGTTTTGTTAGGTCTCCCCGACGTTGGGTGTCACTTGAGCGTAGGTCTCTCAGACCTAGGCTGGAAGTCTCATAACCACGGCAATTCTTACCTACCGAATATCGGTGATATTTGCATGAAAATCTGTTAATCCAAGATGGCCGCAAGTGATGAACAGCTGATTAGTCTTCATACAAATATTACCGATATTCGGGAGGTAAGAATTACCGTGGTGATGAGACTTCTAACCTTGAGCAACTCTGAACAGCTCCTTAACCAGTACAAGTCTCCTCGGGAGTCAGGAAACCCCCATTTCAACTGATGTGTTTGGTATAAGCCACCTCCCCTTTCCTGTCAAAATAAATAGGCTCACTCGCGACATGTGACTCTTTTGGGGAAAAACTTAGAAAAAAACTACATCAATACCTTAAAAGTAAAACTGAATACGTGACATATTAAGGCAACGAGGATTATTTAGATACATGCACCTTTTTCCTCATTTTTTATTAAATAAACCACTAGAAAAGTATGAAAATCCTGTTGTTTAGAAGTCTATGAGCACTTCCTTATAAACAGTTCATTTAGTATAAGAAGTTGCACCCAATAAAAGATTTTATCCGTAGTTTCACAAATCAGTGAATCAGCGCTTATTCAGTTTTACCTTTAAGGTGGCGATGTACTGTCCTAATATGTATATACACTATATGTGTAGCTTAGAAGAAAAAAAAAGGAATCCAAACCACTGCATGAGTTTCTAAGTTGCACTTTACAATACTCGAAATTTCGTCGTCATATCTGACTTCATCTTTTAAATAAATGAATAATCCTTGCTCTCAGTTTCCTAACAATAATGTCTACCCCAGCAATTAGGAACCACTCTCCCGCGCTATTCTTTCTGATCCAGCATTTATCTCCTCTCCCTCCTGCACTCGTTCCTTTTGTATTCCGCAATCAACTTAGCACAAATCCACTTATCTGTTTTCGCTAAGAACTCATCTGAGTGTCTGCTAACACTCAAAGGAAGTGTTTACAGAAAAATGCTAGAAAACAAAAACACTCACTAGATAAACTCTTGCATTTTCCATGCATTTTCCGTTTACGCAAAGGTAGAGTATTTACACATTTTTTATACTTTAAAAAAAAACTTATTGTAGTGTCCGTAAATACTTGCTAAAACGTCCCCCCAGTGCTGGTTTGGCGTATCCACCATTTGATTCAAAGATGACTTTAAAATGGGAGTCGTGTTAAAAATCACATTCTACACAATCTGAGCTGAAAACAATATGTATTACACGTTAATGTGAGATTTGTTATAAATATTTTAAAAATAAATTTCCAGTTTTCATAAGACACATTGGTACAGTATACATACAAGCATGTTCATGGGTTATTACTTCTGTTGAAGATAAGACAAACGAGCAATAATGTGATGAAAAGTTGCGACGTTGCTGAAAACAGTATCCCAAGTGTTAATCTTTACACATAAATACGTTAAAAATTAAAACGCTCACTAGAGTCGATGTTTTAGTTTTCAAACGTTTTTCAGTAAACGCTATGCGTGAGTTTAAATAAGTTACTTGGGATACAGGACTGCAAGTTGGCACTTTGAGTACATGGTTTTATCTCTCCCAACTGAATTTAATTTTTGAGACAGTCTGGCTATTTATCTTTCGGTGTACTTCTTTTTTTATTTTCGAATGTTAAATAAAGCTAAAGATATCGTAACAAACTTGATGATGTCGCGATTATTTTGTTTCTCTGAGTGTTTCATCTTTTTAGGTGTTTATTTTATTATCTGGCATTTGTAGTTAAACAATCAATTTATTGGACAAAGGCAATCTATTTTCCTTATTTTAACTTCCCAAAAAAGTGACAATTCCCAAGTAATGTCTTGGTTTACATTTAAACTGGCAAAACAAAAAAATTAGAAATACATTTTAAAAATCTATCATTCGATTGAAAGATATTCAACGAAAAGAAAAGCATACATTTTTATAAATACAGTGTTATTATTTTTTATTTTCTATCCTTAGGTATGATTTTCTGTTCTCAGGTATAATTTTCTATCCTCAGATATGTTTTTCTATCCTTAAGTATAGCTTTTAACAATGATACATTGGCACATAAAACTTTAGAATTTCTTTACATGCGTTCAAAAATATATCAATTTTCTCTGTGTGAATACACAAACTATTTAAAATAAAACATTTGATTTGTATATTTAAAAACAACCTTATTTGAAATACCTACACGTAAATTGTCGAATTTAGTCACATCTCTGTGAAATAAACGTACTAGATAAGTCATCTCTCCATACATAAGCCAGCTTAAGGATACCTTAGAGAATATCTGGAAAACAGAGGCTGAAATCTCTAAGGGTGAGATGTTAGGGGTGGCCAGGCGACGGCTAGAAGGCAGGGATGTTTATCGGACAGACTGCGAAAAAAAACTGTTCCTTGGGGGATGGGGTGCAGTCCATTGCGTCTATGGGTCATGATAGAACGGCGCAGTGACAAAACGATACATGACAGAACGACACATGCCAGAACAATACAGTGACATAACGACACATGACATAACGGCACGAAAAGTGCCACAACAGAACGACACATGACAGAACGATATATGACAGAAAATCACAATGATAGTACATCACATGATAAAGCATCATAATGACAAAACAACACAGGTCAGTATATCACAATGACAAAACGTCACAAGAAAGAACCGTTTCATGTGCCGTTTATTGTATGTTCAGTTTAAGGTATGTATGTGATGTTTTTTCATGTGATGTTTTGTCACAGTGATGTATTTTCTGTTTAGTTTGGTCATAGTGATGTTTTGTCATGTGATGTACCGTCATTGTGATATTTTGTCATCTGTCGTTCCACCATGTGTTGTTCCGTCAAGTGTCATTCTGTCATGTGTCGTTCTCTCATGAGTCGTTATGTCATGTGTCGTTCTGACATGTGTTGTTCTGTCATGTGCCGTTATGTTATGATGATGATGATCTATAATAATCTATAATCTAAGTTGCAAGGGTATATTCATTCAAAGCTCTCAGATGTATGCCCACAAACAAACACGTGTAGTTCGCGCTTACAAATGCTGATTGTGTACTTACAAATAAAATTCAAACCTTAAATGAACATAAGCCCCACAACTTTTGCCGATCTTCCCTGAAACAGGGGTGACACTGGCAAAGTGAACCATTTTTTACAGTATGGGTGGTCAGCCTCATACCAACCTATAAGTCAAGGAATATGAATAATAAATTACATTTAAATATAAAAAATAACAAATGATGATGATGATAATTTAATATAGCGCCGTTTCGTAAAGATTGTCACTCCAAGGATGCCTGCTGTGCTATCGCTGCGAAATTGCGTGTCTTGGGGTTTTTTTGAGGTTTTACCTGGATTTCGATGCTCGCACTTTCGGTGGTCATGTTTTTTTTTATGTTATGTGTCATTTTGTCACTGTGTCGTTCTAGCCTGTCACCGCCTATGGGATCTCTAAGGCTATTATGCCAGCCGATACATTAAACACGATGAGAAAATAAATTGCTGGCGACGACCCGCGAGAGTTTAGAAAGGATTCCTTTTATTGGCGCTGGCCACCCTTAAAGTTAATAGGGTGAAATAAAATAATTCAAGTTTAGATAAATTGCGGATAGTACATATATTGTAAGTTTTAAGGCATTGTGTAAAAAAATACCGGCAAGGTTTACTCAGCCTTCACAAGAAATGAGTACCAGCTCTCTCGGGAACTGGGAAACCCCCACTTCAACTGAAGTGGTTGGCGTAAGGCCGGCCCCCTTACCTGTAAAAATAAATAGGTTCAACTCGCTACATGCGACCCCTTCGGGGATAACGCGGCAAGAAGTTACGCTATATGTGTAGCTTAGTTGCGTTTGCGTGTTGCCTTTAGAGCCATAAATCTATAATCTAAGCTGCAAAGATGTATTGACATTTATAGCCCATATTTAATGCACGCCAACCTTCCTTTAAACAGTGGTGAAATAAGAAAAGTGAATAATTTTTTACAGTATGGATGATCGCCTCATACTTTATTGTACTGTTCTGTATCCTGCCGCTGTTCCACTTTATATCTTCAACATTCATCACTCTTCTCATACATACTCTTCTCTTATTCTCACTCTGCAGGTTCCATTCTTTCGCAAGCTCAACTATTTGATCTATCCATTTCTTCCTCGGTCTTCCTCTTCCACGCTTTCTTTAGACGCTATCTTTGTACACTTTCTTCGTTAGTCATTCATAATCCATTCTTACAAAATATCCGAACCATCTCATCGTGACTTACGACTTTAAGGCGACGAACTGGTGATTGGTGTCCAAAAATATGATGTACTGTGATTTTTACTTTATAGCAGTCCGAAGGACTGTTATAAAGTATTGTATTCGTCCGAAAAAAAAAAAATGAGGTTTCAACGGAAATGAGTTGTCCTGCACCAGGACATGCAAAAAAACCTAATTTGTCGAACCTGTCCGTCCGTCCGTCCGTCCGTCCGTCCGTCCGTCCGTCCGTCCGTCCGTCCGTCCGTATGGATGTATGTATGTCCCAGCCGGAACTAATAATCGCAGAGACACCAATTTTTGGATTAAGAGAATTGACAACCACAGATTTTGATGGGCCGACCGGCATGGCACCAACCTGAAAATTTAAGATGGCTGCCATACAAAAAAAACATAAAATTGCATTTTTCTCAAAAACGGCTTTAACGATTTTCTTTAAAATTTCAGTGTGGTCGTTGCTTAAATTGTTGCGAAGAAAATTTGTTATGGCAACACTCTTCCCAACCTGCGTCTATGAGTTGCCATATGAAAGAAAAAAACGATTGTGATTATCTCGGAAATGGCTGGGTTGACAAAAAAAAATGTTCTACAATATTACGCGCAATATTAATTTCTACAAAAATTCAAAGAATACTTTAAAAAAATTTTTACTTAAAGTACCGTTTACACGATCTCAAAATTTTCATCGAAAATATTAAAAAGACCCATAAAAACGCAATTTTGTAAAACTTTTTTTAGGTTCACAAGAAAGAAAAATTTATGAACTTCTTTGCACTTTAATTTGTTTTTCACTATTTTGAGAATTCAAGATGGCTTCCAAAGAGGAGAAAACTTCAAATGCGATTTTCTCAAAATCGGCTCTAACGATTTTTTTTAAATTTTCAGTAAAGTAGTTGCTTGATACATTTTTTCCAAATTTAGGTATGGCAACATTTTTACTAATCTGCGTCTATGAGTTGCTATATGAAAAAAATAAACAATTGTGATTTTCTCAGAAGTGAAAGCGTTGACAAAAAAGACATGTTCTACAATTTTATACGTAACATCAAATTCTATATAAAAATTAAATAAAAATTTTGAAAATAAAAACATAAAGTGCCGTTTACATGATATCAAAAATTGAAATTAAAAGGCTACAAAAACCCATCAGAACGCACAAAACTTTTATGTTTCTTAACTTTATCAGAAAAAACTTTTTTATCACTATAATTCATAGTGAAACATTTTTCAAATTTTAGAAAATTCAAGATGGCTTCCGAACAGCTGAAAGTTTCAAATGAGATTTTCTCAAAAACGGCTCGTACGATTTTCTTTATTTTTTCTGCATAATCGTTATTATAATACTGCTATGTAACAACAATAACCATTGCCTCATAATTTACTTTGTTTTGGGGGTTGCCATACAAGAGAAAAAAATAATTTAAAATTTCTCGGCAGAGAAAGGGTTAACTAAAAAATAATGTTCAAAAATTGAAAAGCTTTTAAATATACCTACATATATGAATCATTACTTTTTTCAAAAAAGTATTATAAAGTATAGCCACCATACAAAGTGACAAATTTTCATACAAAAAATTATTGTAATATTTTTGGTAGCAAAACGTCTAATACCCATAAATAAACCTACATAACAATTCGCTCAATCAAGTGCTATATTACAACAATAAGCATTGCCTCTTAATACTCTTTGTTTTGAGGGTTGCCATACAAGAGAAAACAATATTTTAAGTTTTCCCGGCAGAGAACGGGTTAACTAAAAAATAATGTTCTACAATTGAAAAGCTCTTATATATACCTACATACATTAATCATTACTTTTTTCAAATAAATATTATAAGGTGTAGTCACCATACAAAGTGACAAATTTTAATACAAAAATAATTGTAATATTCTTGGTACTAAAACGCCTAATATAAAATACTAGGCTACGAGTATTAAAATCTAGTAAATTTACCCATATAATAATCAATCATAGCTTTCCAAAATATCAATGAAAAGTATAGGTACCCACGAAACAAAGTGTTAGTTTTGATACAAACGGGATCAATGATAAAACTGCAAAAAGACGATTGCTTAAAAAGATTAGCTTCATTACTTACACGCAACTAAATGTTTTGTTTTCAAAATTGGCTATGACCTAAACATGACCGTATTTTGTGCTATAAAGTCATGTGCAGTCCACTGTACAATTTATTTATCTATGTAGTTCTTGCGCAAGTGCTAGCAATCTCAGACTTGTAAAGATATCCAAAGTGTAAGGAATTTATCAAAATAGCGCTTCTGATAGCAACTTATAAGTCAAGGAACAAAAACTATACACTATAGATAAACACGATTTTAAAAAAAAGCTGAATAACATAGAATGTAGGTATCCCACCTTTTCAGTTATTTCAGCCGTTCTTCTGTACACTTTATCTGCTTTTTACTCGTACAGATCCTTCATGCATTCCCACTCCCCTCTATAGCAGGGAAGCTGAAGAAAACATTTACGGACTGAAAGAGAGCGCACAGGAGAAAGCACTTGCACGGGGTGCACCCTTTCTCAGTAATCGTTGTTTCACAAAAATAATGACGTTGAATCCTAAAGCCTTAGAACGGTAGCATTTTTCTGTGTTATTCTAAAACAACAAAGCTATAGTTAATCCTCAGTGAATTTTCCATACAAAAAAATTAAGATATGTAGATTGGCTAAAGATGAAAAGTTTTGTGAATAGAACTATTTCAATCCTTGGATCGTAGAAATCATAAAATTCTAAGACTTTGCAGAGTGAATTGTAGAATTTAAAAACTTTAGCAGTTTAGAACAGAAACCCTTATTACGTAAGGAAAACTTAACCTTGGATTCAGAGAACTGTTGAATCTTAGAATCAAATTTATTTGCAATTAAAAACCATACAGAAATAGACACATAGAATTGTGGCACTATTTACTTCTGAAATATAAAAACACTCTCCTAACTTAATAGTTCAATCATTTAATTCTACTTACATATGTACGTGCTAGAATGTGCTAAAATTTTCGTACACGCTGAAATGATTTCCCATTTCGGTGTTTCAAACAAAAAATAAATACCAGCAAGGTTTACTCAGCGTTCATAAGGAAATGAGAACGAGTCCCCTAAGGAGCTGGGAAACCCATTCTTCAAACGAAGTGGTTAGTTTGATGCGTAAAAATAAAAAAAAATCCGTAACTGCCACATGCAACTCCTTCAGGGATATCGCAGGCAAATAGTTGCACAATGTGTGTAGCTAAGTTGCACTTTTGCGTTGCGTAACGTAGAGCTATATACTATTATTAAAAATCTATAAACTGCAGAAATATACATTCTTAAAAACTGTAGTGATGCTTTTGGGATGACTAAGAGTAATCAAAAGATGCCATAAAAATTCTACTCTTTAATTTTTATAAGTATAACCCTAGAAATATTGGGCCACGCAAGCGTTCAACCTTAGGTTCATAAAGCTGTAAAACCTTAGAATCGTAGCGCCGTAACCCGTTACCATGGATTCCTAATGCAATCGGAAACTCGTCATGCTTGAGCTTTTAATGCGACTGCTACGATGAGTCGTAGGTCGTAGACATGATCTCTGTAATGTCATACAAAACTGAATATAGACTCAGCTGTATAAAAAGAAAAATAGTTTGAGTGAAAAAGATTTTTTTATATGCATAATACTGGATCATACAAAGATATATGTAACATTGGAGGCCCACATTACATGCATTCTCACATGCAGAACCATGCAAGTTAGCGCTTGCACATGCCACATGTGAATCTACAACATAAAAACTCAAATTTCAAATGGAGTAATGGACAAAAACCTTCCCTTAAACAGGGATGGCATTGGCAAAGTGAACCATTTTCTACAGCATGGGCGGTTAGACGCATACCAACCTATAAGTCTAAGAAGTATAATAAACTTGTAAAATGTGAGAAAAATATAAAACGGAAATAATGTTCACATTAAAATGGAAACATAACAACGCAATATAAAGGTCAAAAGAATAGTAAAAATATTATATTTTTTTAATAGTTTCAAATAAGATTAACTTTTAAAAAAACACACACACAAAAGCACTTTCGAAAATACAAAAGTACGGGTATCATATTTCTGATGCACGTAATACATTTTTGAATACGACAAAGTTCTTGAACTCTGACGCAGGTTGCAGGTTATGAAATCCTCATGTCGCTTTTCCGAAGGGGGGATAAACAAAGTTGGAAAACTTGTTCCCTCCTCGAGCATTTACATTTTCTCATATTTAAATTTCCTTTTGCGGAGTTGCACTTTTACAAGATATGAAAGAAAATATCACTGAAAACATTCTGTTCATGATGTACCTGTTTCTAAAACTAAATCTAAGTTGCAAAGACATATATCATTTGAGATCAATATTAAATGCATTCCCACAAGCAGACACGTATAAGTTCGCACTAACACATGCCGCATGTGGACCTACAATATAAAAATCCAATCTCAAATGAATATAAGCCCTGAAACTCTTGTCGACCTTTCCTGAAACAGGAGTAACATTGGCTAAGTGAACCATATTTTTACAGCATGCGTGGTTAGCCTTATATCAACCTATAAGTCAAGTAATTATTTACATCCATTTACTAAAAAATCTACAAAACATCTATAAAAATTAAAATTGAGTCTTTCCTTCTCATAATTTTATTTAAAGTGGTTAATACCAGTGGCCCCAAATTTCTTTGCATCTTTGTTTTCCTTTTTTATTGAAGATTAAAAATACGCCGCGAAGCTACACATATAGCGTAACTTTTTGCCGCGTTTTCCCGGAAACGTATGCATGTGTCAAGTGGAACTTATTCATTTTTACAGGTAAGGATGTGAAAATGTCTTCAGATACAATATATTATTTCGGCATCTTTAACTTTCTCTCCTTTTAATCTTTTTACCTCTCTCTTCAATCTTTATTTTTATGATAAGATGAAAAAGACAATGCAAACAGCTGTAACTTAATAATTTTAGTCAATTCTTGTTGAATGAAATCACAAAATCCTTATGACTTCTATTCACAAAACATTTGATCGACAGCTGATCTACGGATCTTCTAATTTTTAATGGAAAATTCAGTGCAGGCTGCCGATGAGCCACGGCTTTGCTGTTTGAGAATAGCAACGTATGAATTTAAATTGTGTCGAAAAACTACAGAATATAAAGTAAAAATTGACAATATTCGATAGAATGACACTCAAAAGAGAACATTCATTCTTACTTTGACATTTCAATATCCTATTGAACTAGTTTCTCAAAATTCAATTCAATATTATGGAATTCTCTTGCTGTTATAAATTCATCCACAGAGAAGGTTCTCGATTTAATTTCCTGCTCTCCTCACAAATAATGTTACCCATAATGACACTACGTCACTCCTGCACCTGTCATTGTACTGAAAACTGCAATATGTGCAGAGCCATAAATTTTGAAGGGCTGCAATAATAACTGAAGCACAACTAAATCAAGTGCCAGCATCCCATACAGGCAAAAGTACACACAAATAATATGTATGATATTATTTAGATTTTGGGCAGTAACTTTGTGAAAGCACATTTTAATTAATTAAAATACTTTTTTAACTTTGTTACAATTCACTTGAGTTTAATAAACTCAAGTGAATTGTAACAAAGTTAAAAAAGTATTTTAATTAATTAATATGTATGATGTTGGGGTCGTTATATGTTTAAAATACATTTTACCTTAAAATCTAGATCATTAATTTGTATTAATTGTGTAAAAACAGTATTTTTTTAATGGCCTTACTGTAAAAAATGGTTCACGATGTCAATGACACCCCTGTTTCAGGGAATGTCGGTAAAAGTTTTAAGGGTTTTAGTTTATTTTAGATTTAATTCTATTTTGTAAATGGTGTGAGAGTTGCTTTTGATATTTTTAAAATCAATTTCCAGCATTTATAAGACACATAAGCCCAGTACACATATAAACATTGCTCATGTGAAATTAACTCTGATGGAGATAAGACAAACAAGCACTACGTGATGACGTGTAAGTTGACATGAATCTTTAGTCTTTGCAACTTAGATGGAAGATTATAGATTATAGAAGTTTTACTTCCTCATGCAGCAAATGTAGGCACCACTGTGAGTGTCCCTTGTTGTGTATGCACATGGTGGGGAAATGTCAAATGATCTATATTTCCATGCAACTTAGATTATAAACTATACATATTTAAAATACCATTAAAACAACGACAGGTGTGCTGAAGGTCTGATACTAAAATCAATATCACCTCGATATCAAACTATTGAAGTAGATTTGAATTATTGAACTTAAGCGTTAATAATTCATTTTAATATGATACTAAAATATACAGCTGTTTATTTTGATTTAACAAAGAAAGTTACGTATTAGCGAGCAAATATATATTTTTTTGAATTTCCTTAAAATTAAACAAAAATACGAATGAAGCATTTGAGAAGCATGACAGGAAAATCTCTGAGGGATAGAGTTAGGAATTAATGGGTGAAAAAAGAATTTAATTTGAAAGAAGATGTGAAAGTTAAGGTACAAAAGATTGTGATGAGATGGTTTGGGCATGTGGAAAGAATGAATGATGATAGACTGACAAAGTATGTATACAAAGAAAGTGTGAAAGGAAAAATAGGGTAGGGACGACCGAAAAATGTATTGAGTGATCAGATTGAGGAGATTGTGAAAGAATGGGATATACAAAGTCAGCGTAAAAGAAGAAAATGCATGAAAAAGGTGATGGATATGAATGAATTGAAAGAGGTATGTAAAGATAGGAAAAAATGGAGGCAACTCTGCAGAGGCTCTGGCCACCCCTAGCGGAATGGCAACAGAGTTACAGTTACAGTTACAATGAGACTGACCACCAATAATGCAAAAATATGGAAAACTCTTTCACTATCTATTCAAAACCCTATTTAAAAAATGTGACAAAAGTTTCAGGATTTTCTTTCTCTCCAGTCCCAGTGAATCACACTTCGAGGGCTCTCTACCTGCTTTGTCAGTTTGTCAATCAGGACCAAGTTGGTATAAGGCTGGATAATCTTTTGGTGATCAATATTATGTAGAAATAGATTCAGTTTTCAAACCAACGAAGAGAATTATTGTTTTTTTCATACTCAGATAAGAATCGAATCCACTATCTTTCGAGAGAGGGAATCCGTAGCGTTAACCACTAGACTATGAGCATTTGTACTCGTTCACTGACCCACAAAGATATCCACACTTTAATTTTTATTTATTTTATTACATGCATATTTTTTTAACCTTTATTTCCTTTTTGAATGTGGTGATCAGATTGAGCAGAGTGTGAAAGAATGGGATGTACAAAGCGAGCGTAAAAGAAGAAAATGCATGAAAAAGGTGTTGGATACGAATGAATTGAAAGAGGTATGTAAGGATAGGAAGAAATGGAGGCAGCTCTGCAGAGGCTCTGGCCACCCCTAGCGGAATGGCGACAGAGTTACAGTTAAAGTTACAGAATGTAACTTGAAATGACTGGTCACGCATTGCTCCCTTTAACCAAAGTTACTAAGATATATTAACATTTAAGATTAATAGTCAATGCATGCCTACAAACAAGCACGTGTAAGTTTGCTCTTACAAATGTGTACGAGTACTTACAAATTAAAATCCATCATCAAACAAAAATCATGTACGTACTTACAAATTAAAATCTAAAACTCAAATAAACATACACCCATCAACTTTTTCCGACCTTCCCTGAAACAGGGATGACATTGGCAAGGAATCTAAATTGTAGTTAAACTGAGTCAGAGCCAAGCACCTCCCCCTTAGTTATTGCATTCACATTTGAAGAGCTTTAGGTATGAGAGTAACGATTTGCGAGTGGGCTTTGGCATAATTATTATTCCTCGCCAATTGTAGTCCCCCAGGACGATTTGTCCTGGCTCCTGCAGTAAGCTACCCTCATGCAAATAAGACAAAACAACCAACCATGACTGTAACTCAGATACCTTTTCACTTATGGTGGCAGATATTTAACGCTCGTTTTTAATTTTGGAAAAAATATTTACATCTTTAGTGCATTAGTCATTGTTTATCGTATTCTGAAGATAAAAAATATATAAATATAAATAATAGATAAATAAAAAATCACTGAAATATAAATCTTAAATCACCCATGAAAAATGTTCATTTTTCTAACGTCACTCTTGTTTCAGGAAGGGGTTTGCTTAAGGGTGTATTATTATTTTTTACATATTTTGTTTGACCAGAAACAGGTATTAAAATTATAGATTAATAAGTAATTAATTAATATATAAATTCATTATAATTAACAATTAATCAATAGTATCTGTTGAGCCAGGGTCGCAACTACGCAAAAAAGTTGCGACCCTGGCTCAACAGATACTATTGATTAATTGTTAATTATAATGAATTTATATATTAATTAATTACTTATTAATCTATAATTTTCAAAAGCTATTATATCGATATCAAATGGCGCAGGCGGGGTTTGAACTTGCGATTGTTTCAATAACGCAAATTCGAATGCGGACTCTTTATCCTTTTGACCATACCAGCGGTTTGTGTTGATTTGAAATAAGTTTTTTTTTTATCTATTTTGGAAATATTTATATTTCTTTTCTTTAATTACAAAATTATACATTAAGTAGCCGAATTTTGATAATGCAAATTTGATTGACTACTTTTTTTTATAAATATGTCTTTATTTTAATATTTGTTATCTTTGTACTTCAAATAATAAAATAACTAAAACGCCTTATTTTCATCTTATAAAGAAAACACTGAAAAGTTATTTTAGCATCCTCGTATTCAATTTTCTCTAAAATAATTTCCAGAAGTCTCGAGGTAATTCCCACTTCAGATAAATCCTTTGTTTCCTTACCGGCTTAACAATGTCTGTTGTATAATAATAGTGCACTCCATACTATAGTAGAACCTAGTACGTAAATGTATGTTTCCATACAAACTCCTGCATACGTTTCCCAAGTCGATAAAGGCCGTACAGATGGGGACTGTAAATAAAACAAAAATTTGTGTCCCAGAGTATGGAAACATGCCACCTTTATAAAGACTCAAAAAAACAAAACAACTGAACAACTAGGTACGGTTTAATTTATCTTCATTCGTCGTACAGAGAGAGTATCTCTTGTAGACGCTGGCTACGTCTAGGTACAGTTTAGTTTATCGTCAGTCGTTGTTCAGAGAGAGTGCTTCCTGATGGCATTGCCTACGTTGCCAATAAAACGTCAAGAATGATGTAAGCTCACGCATAACGGTTCGTCTAATATTCGAATTGAATTTAATAACCTAATTTTGTGGTTATTTTAATTGTAAGTAAGTAGGTACAGTGTTACCATGAAAGATGCAAGAAGTTAAAATAAATCGATGAAAAATATTTTTGTTAATATCTAGTGTGCTTAATTTTTTGGTTCCGGGTTTATCTAGTGTATTTATTATTTCTAGTTTATTTATCTAGTACATATACCTAGTATATATATATTTATTTTTTTGCTCAACACTGTAGGTTTTTTAACCACAATATTATTGAGTCTTTTTCCTTGCATTTTTTTCCATTCTACGATGAAGTTCACAGAGTAGGTGGTATTTTTATTCATAATGAAACTACATCAGCTGTTTTAGGGTCAGAATCGCCTGGTGAGTCAGAAATCAATCAACCGTCATACTGTATTGTGCAAATTTAACTCTAAGCAGCAGTTTCATTAAATTTACCCCGCTTCACAAACATAACAATTTACTACTTGTTTGTCGTCCTAAATAGCTTGCACGCTGTCTCTGTCAGAAGGATCTTCAGACCCGCCCCTCCAGCATTCACCACTGACTGCAGGAGCAATTGCAAATCTATTATTTGTGCATTGGGAGTGAAAGTCTGGCAATGTCTGCAGGACCATTGTGCAAAAAATGTGTTCCAAACTTGAATCTAACAATGATTGTTATACATACATTCAAATTTATGCAATCGTTTGTATCCTCATTTTTTAACAAAATATTCTACAAAAAATTATCTCCGACTTTTTTAAAGAAATACCACCTTTAAAAGATTGACAATAATCATGTTTATTCAGAATTAATTTAGAAGCACCAGAACTGGTCTAAAGCTCAGTTGATAGAAGGATTGCATTCAATGCCAGAGGACAAAGATTCGATTCGTCTGCTCTTGCCACCCCTAGCGGATAGCAATAGAGTTACAATTTATTTACTGAAAAAAACATCCCAATTTTCTTTTTGTCATTTTCTCAGGATCAAAATTAAAAAAAAAAACATGATCATATAAAAAGAAGTTATTTCGAAAATATTCATTTAGACGGGTATGTATTATACTGTAATGTTTATAAGCGGGTTATACGAGTATCTTATTACAACTGCGGTTTATTTATTTCACAGAACTAATTTTATCACTTCCGGTTCAGAGTTATAGTTGCTTATACTTTAAGAGATATTTCTGAAGGTACATTGAATTTCGGTCCTTAATTTAAACTAAAAATAAAGATCATTCTCGAAACATGGAAAATCACAGCTTTCTAGATTTTACCAGAACTATCGATTCAACACTAATTAATCTCGAACAAATACGAATTATAATCAAATGCAAATTAAATCACAAGTTAACTACCTGAGCGTTTATATATTTTTTAGAGAGACTTATTATTAAACCAATACAGACCAATCAAACACGACTACAAATATATTGCATTTTCGTAACAATACATTAATCGATTGAATTGTTAACCAACCCCTACCACGGTGGATGACGTGAAATGTCATACAGAATATGATGAACTTATCCAACCCCTATCGACGTTCGATCAATTACATTTTTTTTTTAATATTTGCTTCGAAACTTCAGCGCAGCGTAAAGTATGGTAGAAGCTCTATTGCATTATTCATAATACCATGTCACCCAAGTATAAAACTTTCCGTTTAAAAACAACGTCAGTTTGTGTAAAAAAATGTATGCACATTCACATGACATCTCTAGTGAGGGTTTTAGTGTCTTGTACAATTTTAGTAAAAACGAAATGCTCGTGGTAATGCTTT
This sequence comes from Agapetus fuscipes, assembly GCA_951799405.1. Taxonomy (NCBI): domain Eukaryota; kingdom Metazoa; phylum Arthropoda; class Insecta; order Trichoptera; family Glossosomatidae; genus Agapetus; species Agapetus fuscipes. The sequence continues at coordinate 12,777,466 of OX637349.1, read as the reverse complement.
CGATGCAGTTGGCGGCTCATATTGATGATAGTAAATATTAAAATAATATTTTGTCGTAGCCTGTAGACTTGTTTATTGATAGATATAGTTTATCGTAGCTGTAGATAAAATTATCGTTATATATTTTTTTCTTCTTCATTACTGATAATAAAGTAACTTTAATTGTAAATCTATAACGTAACTCTGTCGACACTCTGCTAGAGGTGGCCAGAGTTTCTTCAGAGCTGCCTCAATTTCTTCCTATACTTATATCCCTTTAATTAATTATTTTAAATATGAAAAAAAACATTGTTTAATTATCCTTATTTGAACTACAAATGAATAGAATGAAACAGTGTTTTTTTTATATCATTTTGTTTAAAATGAAGTTCTACAAAGTTTCCACTGAAACATTTCATAAATAAATATTTCAATTGATTCATATCCATCGCCTTTTTCATACATTTTCTTCTTTTACAGTCACTTTGTAAGTCCCATTCTTTCACAATCTCCTCTATGACAAATATTTATAATAGCAGAGGTGTTTCCTAATGTAATTGCGTCCCCTTAGTGTTTGTTTGTCTTATGTCCATCAGAGGTAGTTTCACATGTGCAATGTTGGTATGTTTATCTATCTGTACTGGACCAATGTGTCTTATGAAAATTGGAAATTGATTTTACAAATAGTTAAAACAGCTTTCACATTATCATGTTGTACATTTTTCTTAGCTCAGATTGTGTAGAATGTAATTCTTAAGACAATTTCATTAATCTAATCTAATCTAATCTAATCTAAGCTGCAAAGATATATATCATTTAAGATTTATATTAAATGCATTCCCACAAGCAGATATGTATAATTTCGCGCTAACACATGCCGCATGTGGACCTACAATATAAAAACCCAATCTCAAATGAACATAAGCCTTGCAACTCTTGCCGTCCTTCCCTGAAACAGGGGTGACATTGGCAAAGTGAACCAATTTTTTACAGTATGGGTGGTCAGCCACATAACAACCTATAAGTCAAGGAACATACATGACAAATTACATTTTTAAAATCAATAAATTATAATATATACATGGACATAAAAAACTAAATCATAAAAACCAATTTTACTTTAACAAACCCTAGCCGCCAACATCACAGATCAACCGCCATTTCTTTCTATCCTTACATACTTCTTTCATTTCCTCCAGAGTCATAACCTTCTTCATACAAGCTCTTCTTTTATTATGACTCTGGATATTCCATTAAAAAGTCTTATTTGAATCAAATGGTGGGATAAGCACTAGAGCAATGATACTCGACCTTTTTTGTCTTCGGGCCACATAATTGTGCACGTTTATAATTGTTGCATAAAAAAAATGCAACTAAGCTACACATATAGTGTAACTTCTTCCCTGCGTTTCCTCGAAAGGGTCGCATGTGGCGCTTCGGGACCTATTTTTACAGGTAAGGGGGTCGACCTCACACCAACCACTTTCAGTTGAAGTGAGGGTTTCCCAGCTCCCGGGAGGGGCTGGTTCGCATTTCTTGTGAAGGCTGAGTAAACCTTTGAGATCGAACCCTTGCTCTCGGCACTCTACCAATTGAGCTATCGACCTTTTCACGAGCTTGATCATCGTCGCTACAAAGCGCCAATTCTCAAGCAAGACCCACTTGCTGTAAGGCTGGATGGACCTTTGGTGACCGGTCATTGGTAAAGGTTTATGAATTTTTCAACCCAGCAAAGAGTAAATTTGAAAATGTAAATGGTATATTTTTTATGCTCCGCCGGGAATCGAACCCACAACCTTCCCATTCAGAGTCCGAAGTGTTACCACTGAACTACGGACCGGTCAATGATTTTGTAAATCACGTCCCTGATAATAAATGTGTTAAGGGTTGCACAAAAAATTGCTTGTCAGGCCGTATGTATGGTTGCACTAGTGGGACGTTATAAATGAAACCATTTTTTTTTTGTTTTATTTAAAACTCTGATGGCAAAATTCTGCAATAATTTGATGATGTCCTTTTAGCAACTCATTCTTGCGCAGTCTATTTCACCCCTATTGTAAACATCATTAATCAAACCACACATGCTCCTCTGTCAAATGCACTTATGTCATTACAGAACCCGCGCTGTGAACATTGTCATAACTCCATATCGATGCTACTAAATTAATATTCTGAAAATACCTTTGACAAGCAATAACAAAATTTTCAACGTAGGGCCATAGTTGAAAACGCTTTTTTTAATTTTTATTTTATTTGCCTTTGAGAGTGAAAAAATGAAAGGTAACATGATGAAAAAACTGCTAATATTTTATGGCGGACTCAAATTTCGTAAATGAAGTGTTATGACCATTTGTTGCCCAATGACTGTATTTTTTTCTATTTCGCTCTTACTGTGACCATTAAAGTGATCTGTAGTCTAAGTTGCAAAGATATGTATCTAATCTAATCTAAGCTGCAAAGATATATATCATTTAAGATTTATATTAAATGCATTCCCACAAGCAGATATGTATAATTTCGCGCTAACACATGCCGCATGTGGACCTACAATATAAAAACCCAATCTCAAATGAACATAAGCCTTGCAACTCTTGCCGTCCTTCCCTGAAACAGGGGTGACATTGGCAAAGTGAACCACTTTTTACAGTATGGGTGGTCAGCCGCATAACAACCTATAAGTCAAGGAAAATACATGACAAATTACATTTTTAAAATCAATAAATAACAATATATACATGGACATAAAAAACTAAATCACAAAACCAATTTTACTTTAACAAACCCCAGCCGCCAACATCACAGATCAACCGCCATTTCTTTCTATCCTTACATACTTCTTTCATTTCCTCCAGAGTCATAACCTTCTTCATACAAGCTCTTCTTTTATTATGACTCTGGATATTCCATTCATTCGCAATTTCGGATATTTGGTCCATCCATACCTGTTTCGGTCTTCCTCTACCACGACATCCATCTATTCTACCAACATATACTTTCTTCGTCAGTCTTTCCTCATTCATTCTCTCCATAAGCCCAAACCATCTTAACAAACTTCTTTTAATCTTCACTTTCACACTTTCTCTATGTATGCATTTCTAATTCGTATCTAAATTTTTATGGTTGCCCACAAGCAAACAAGTGTAAGTATGTGCTTACACAACATGCATGTGTAGTCTATATCTATAATCTAATATCTAAGTTAAAAGGTATAAAAAACGTTTAAAGTGCTTATATTTTTTTTAAAAAAGGCATTCATTCAAATCGGTATTATTGTACGCGGGTTCAATTTAATTAAAACTTCGGTGATTTATTTTACACAATTTATTTCAGACACGGTTCTGATACAGAGTCACTTTATACCTACACAATACAACGGTCTGTTGACTTCTCCAGCCACAGAGAGCTTTGGTCCTTATGTTATAGTAAAAATAAATAAAAACATTTTCGGATCTTTGAGAATTGGTACATGCGAGCCTTTGCTAGAACATTCGACCAAAGACTCACGCAATCTCGATCAATACAAATTATATAAGTATCTAACATCTTTTTATTTCTAGAGAGACTTCCCAGTTTTTGCTACTCATATTGTTGCCAATATATATGTAAAATAATTTCATGTTGATGTACATCAAATACTGATTAAAATGTTTATTTTGTTTCAGGCTGAGCATCAAACAGTACAAAACATGAAAATCCACACCAAAGACCTCAACAAATCATTCAAAGAACCAGAATAAACCACCATCGATCAAAAAACAAAAACCATGTCACTTCATCTTTTGGCATCGCATCAATACGTTTGAAGAATTCGTCTTTAAACATGTCCCTAACAGGAAGTCTGATGACATACGACAACAATAACGAAATGATGAACAATTCCCAAGAAAAGATGGTGAAGAAGGCTTCGACGGTTGTCAGTCAGGGTTCTGGACAAAAGCAGCCTTTGGTGGCAGTGTCCACGCAGACTGGGGTGGTCTCCAACTCTTTGGGAAGAACAGGGAAGAAGGGATGCTGTGGGAAGATCCACTTGAACTCGCTGTGGTCACTGTGGTACGGCATATTGGCGACTGCTGGACAGACTTATCTGGTGGTGCAAGGAGTCAGAAAATTCCTTGGTAAGTACAATTTTTTGAAGATTTTTTGTGTATTTTTTGTTTTGTTTGAAATAAATTCGTTATACATTTCTTTCCTTAAATCTATTACATTTTTGTTTCGCTATACCTCACCAAAAAGAGACTAAGCTCTTGTATGTGATGAGGGGAAATTCCAATTCTACTCTTTTTATAGATTCATTAAATCTTTTGTTGTTTTCGTTAAGTTGCTAGCTGACCTGACCGTTCAAGTGAGAAAAATCATTAAAAAATAATGTTTAACTTTTCGCTAATATTATAATAAAATCTTTAGACACATTTTTCCCATTTTTATGCATATTATTTTTTCATTTTTTGCCTTTTTTAGATTACAATTATCATCGTTTAAAGATGACCAATTCGCTTCAGTCGCTGTCAAGTTATGCGGTTAAATAATTATATCATTTCATTTTTTACATATTTATTAATATGGGGCTGACTATCCTTTTTGTAAAAATTGATTCGCTTTGTCAACTTCACCTCTGTTTCAAGGATTATGTTTATTTGAGGTTACGTTTTTTTTATCAAACATTTACTTTCAAAAACACTTATTTAGTTACTTGTACGAGTCTGGATTCCAAACATTCAAACTATCGCACAAAAAAAACTTTTCATTAATTCATCTTCTAATTAAAAAAAATCTCTCTACCTTGCGGCAGCTTTTACGTCCGACCGTCAATTCAGAGTAATTACTTCCTTTTAATCATTCACTCAGAATACGCCAGAATAAAAAAAAGACGTAAAAATAATTCATGTCGGCAGCAGACGCATCTGCTTGAGGAGACGCACAAAAGAAAACTCATTTCCTCTCACTTGAGGTCCAAATTAGTACCACTATATTAAATATTTCTTTCGTATGAAAGTCGAGAGAATTCCTTCAGTGATTTTTTCGAGTAAATCTCGAATCATTATTTTATTTTTTTAATAATAATAATGTTATAATTTAGTTGAGTTCTTTTAATCAAACTTCAATTTATTTTTCAAGATTTATTTAACACAATATTGATTTACAATGTACTGATTTCTTGCTCTTGGCTTATTGACTTCACGGCTCAGTGTTTCAATCGACTCTGCCTTCTTACAAAATTACGGTCCAAATATATAGCGTCTAAGCGGACGCCTCTCGTATATTCCAGACCCTTCTATAGTGAACCTCTCCACACACCTCTGTATTGTTCCATACTATTCTAGTTACTATTACCAACGACAACGTGCCTGGGCACATGCACACATTCAAACTCACAGTAGACTATACAAAAAGCCACGCAATCGGACTTATAAGTTCGTAACAGTAATAATAGGACGATTTATTTAGTTAGCGCTGTTTTTTTGTAAATCACACCTCAAAAGCTCTCTGCGAGCTTGATCGTTGTTATAGAAAGCTCCAATTGTCAAGCAAAGCCCAGTTAATGTAAGGCTGGATGGATTTTTGGTGATTGATCTTTGGTAAAGGTAAAATAATGTTTCAACCCAGCGAAGAACATATTGGAAAATATAAACGGTATATTTTTGTGGATCACCGGGATTCTAACCTACGACCTTCCATTTACGAGTCCGAAGCGTTACCACAAGACTACGCACTGAATTATTTTTGTTATCTTGAGTGCATACCTCTAGTCAATTTTTGAGTGGTTTCAAATGAACTTTCCAATAAACTTTTCGATGAATTCCAAATTATTTTAAGGGAATTCTGAAAAAGAAACCTTATTTTCGAATATTTTTTTTGAGCAGTTTTGAGTGAATCTTCCAAGACATTTTTTAATAGGTTCTTCGAATGATTTTTTATGAAATTCTCAAGTGAAATTCTCAAATAATTTAGAATAATCTTTAAACTAATTTAATTCACGTGAATATTTCTATATGAGATTGATTAAACTCTCGAGTGAATTTTTGGAGATTTTTTTAATTGAAAATCACTTATGAATGGCTTGAAAAGAAATTGGATACCTTTGAGAATCTCCAATTAGAAAAAAAAATAGATGAGCTGAGCTATTAATCGGAAAGTATTTCTTCTTTCAAGATTCTTAATCGATTTCTCTCATGACAGGACCAAATAACGAATAGGTTGGCATGAGGCTGAGCCGCCATGCTGTAAAAAATCGGTCACTTTACCAATATCAGCCCTTTTTCAGGGAAGGTCGGCAAGAGTTGCAGGGCATAGGTTGATTTGAGAATCTTGAATTTTGACAAAAATTGATATTAATTCTGTGGACAGGAAAAAATTATATTTAAACAAAAAACGTACAACTGACCATAGTTAAGTAAAACTAATCATTTTAGTTTATTTACAATATCAACCAGGTAATAATTCTGTTGGTAGAGCGCTTGCGTTCAATACCAGAGGGCTAGTAGGGTTCAATTTCCACAACGGTTGTCAAAAAATCCTTCTTACAGACACAAGTTTCTTCCAAAGTTTTGTTAAATCTATTTTTTGCATACTAAAAATATTTTTTCAAGATCAAGCTCCTTTAAAGAACGGTCTCACACGTATGTATGCATACCATTTTTTTCCTGGAATCCTTTCCAAATTCTTGTACATTTGTTTGTGTGCGGGGAGGGGAATTTGTCTGCGTGTTATACACGTAGAAATCATAAATTTTATCACACGGAAAAGTGCTCTCCCTGTCGCCTAAGACGGCCTGAATAATATTCCAGGGAAGACTGAAATGTAACGCGCACTTGTCATACTTGTCGGTGCTATGGCCGAGCGAGCCAAGATGGTAACTTTGACTAGCGTGTTTTAAATAAAACAACGCTGGCTCGAATGCCATTGGGGCCATTGTTGATGACTTAAATGTGTTTTTTTAAGCTACACGTATAGTGTAACTTCTTGCCGCGTTATCACAGAAGGGTTTCATATGTGCGAGTATAACCTATTTATTTTTACTGGTAAGGAGGCCGGCCTTACGCCAGCCCTTTCAGTTGAAGTGGGGGTTTCCCAGATCCTGAGGAGTCTGGCACTGATTTTTTGTAAACTACTATTTTGTTTTACTATTTACCTACCTCCAATATTAAAACCCAAATGTCAAATGAGCATATAAGCTTGTAAACTTTTTAGAATGTTGAAACCAGTTTCTGGCCAATCAAAAAGTGAATTGCATTCCTTTTCAGAGATTTTCTCAGATTAAAATAAACATTGTTCTCATCCACTCGCAATATCAAAAAAAAATCTAGTTTTCCTACAAAACCTTTTTCAGTCTACCCTTGTATGTCTGTAGGTTTATATAAATAAGGGTAGATATTATATTTCCTTACATAAGGGTGAAATGCACTGCCACCCCTGTAGTGAGGAATGGGTTCGCCGGCTTAACGCCTTAGAAAGGGGGGTTTCCCCGCTCCTGAAAGGTGTCAAATAATTTTTCATTTGACGATGCAAATTCATAAATATGAAATATACATATTTTTTTATAGATGGAGACGTATTAAGGTGATAAAATAAAATAAAATCTTGAAAAATTATGTTTTTATTGCAGCTCATAAATAGGAAATATGTTTTAAAATGCAAAATTGATATGAAATACCCACACCACACAGAATATTTCAAATATATGATGTTTAAAAACAATAACTAACCGCCAGCATTGCCTATCAACCACTTTTTTACATCTTAAAAAAAAATTGGAACGCAGAAATAATATCTTTTTCCACTATCCATATTTTCTTGCTATCAATTCAAACTTTACATACAACAGTATCAAAGTTTTTGTTCCCCACTACTGTGGCGAATGGAGCATATTTGTTTTTATAGGTAAAGAGCCAGCCTTACACAAAACACTTCAGTTGAAATGTAAGTTTTCCAGCTTCCGAGGGGGCTAGTACTCATTTCTTGAGAAGGCTGAAAAAGTCTTGTCGATATTTTATTTTGGGTTTGAAATGCACAACGAAACGGGAAATCATTTCTGACACTCTCGGTAGGGTTTGAACCCGAGCTCTCAGCATGGAATGCAAGCATTCTACCAGATGAGCTATAGACCGGACTAGATCTTGCAGATTCTTGTGAAAGCTGAGAAAATCTTGCCGGTATTTTATTTTGGGTTTAAAATGCACAACGAAACGGGAAATCATTTCTGACACTCTCGGTAGGGTTCGAACCCGAGCTCTCAGCATGGAATGCAAGCATTCTACCAGATGAGCTATAGACCGGACTAGATCTTGCTCTGTGGCCATTTTAATGATTTTAATTGTTCACGTTTATTTTCCAAAATATGGGTCGAAACACCAAAAATATCTTTCCAAATTTCCAATTCATTTCAATTAACAATTCCGATTATTGAAATAAACTTTGCAAGAAGTCATTAATCAAAAATTGGTTGTGAAATAATGATAATTGAGGGGAAGCCATTTTCATCCAAAGACAAAGTTCCTTCATTAAACGAGAACAAATCGCCATTAAACTTTACGTTTTTCCTTGCGAAAACTCTTCAGACGTTTCCCTCTGTAAGAATGTCTCGTTTTTTGTTAAATTAAAACTTTTACGATTGCTGGTTTTTTTAAATGAGAATTTGAACAGAAACAGTGAATATTTCTTTCAACATTTTAAGGTCAACGACAGGCAAAAGATTTGTACGAGGTTTTGTAAAAAATTTGGTTCTCAATAAGATTCACATAAAATGCATGCCCAAGCAGGCACTTGTAAATTCACGCTTACAAGTGCCGCATGTGTACTTCTATAATAACCTATAATCTAAGTTGTAAGGATATATTCATTTAAAGTTCTCAAATGCATGCCCATAAACAAACACATGTAGTTCGCGCTTACAAATGCTGAATGTGTACTTACAAATAAAATCCAAACATCAAATAAACATAAGCCCTACAACTTTTGCCGACCTTCTCTGGCACAGGGGTGACATTGGCAAAGTGAATATTTTTTTACAGTATGGGTGGTCAGGCTCATACCAACCTATAAGTCAAGAAATCTTACAAATTAAAATCCAAATCTCAAATGGATATTGTCCAGCAACTTTCGCGGACATTTCCTGAAGCAGGGGTGACATTGACAAAGTGAAACATTTTTAATGTATCATTTTTCACAGTTCAGCTTCATACCAACCTATAAGTCAATGGATAATAATTATGTGAGATTAAAACTTCACTTATGAGTATTTAATTTGGTTTCTGAGTTAAAAAAAAATACTTTTGATCTCACATGAAATGTTTTGTTTTTTTACTGAGATAAATGAAAATCTCCTGCAATGTTTCAATCTAAACATTAAATTTTCTAGATCTAAATAATATTCCATAATATAACAGGTCGACAAGTTCATTATGCATTTTTGTCCTGATTTGAATACTTAACATAGGTAAACCTTTTTCTTGATGTATTTTACATGATTTTTTCTATACATGTTTACACAAACAGTTGATTTATTTCATCAAGCGCTTTCGATGCTTTAACATCATGAGTTGTTCTCTTAATGATGTGATAACCCTGAAAGCGCTCGAGGAAATAAAGCAACTCGCAAAGAGAACCCTTGTCTTTTATTGAAATGTATACATTAATTTGTATAAGTGTTTAAAATGACCACTGGTCTAAAAATGGTTTACGCTGGTTCGGATGTCGGAATCAGAAAGGATGGTAGAGAAGAGAGGAATCCTGGGCAAAAGTGGAGAGGACTACAACTCGCAGAAATTAAACTCGATGTATTTTCAACACGCCATTTATTTGGCTCACTGCCGCAAACACATGTTGACAGTAGGGCGGTCAAAACACGAGAGAAAGTTTTACAACTAAAAAAATGACATAAGACGTCAGACAAGTCTTCTTCCTCTTTTAACTTTTTAGTTGTTAGACAAAATTATATTAGATGTCAAAATCGTCTTCTTCTTCTTTTAATACTAGTTATCATATTAAATTCAGACCAACCACTTTGTGCCCGGTTTTTTAACCAATCCACCGAACTTTATGCACTGAAGCGTTGTTCACTGCACCATAGACCAGTAGAACGTCGAAATGTCAAATTATAATCCTTCTTCGTGAAGGGAAAGAATGAAAGTAAGATGGCGCGTAACGGACAAGCTAATAATAATTATTGTTAATGAAAGGGCGCTCTAACTTCTTGACGTTCTTTTTCATTTTGTTGACGGAGTCTTATGTCGAAAAATTCATTAAGGGAATTATGTCTCGTCTTAAGAAAAACGGTAATGAAACTTTGCGAAATGAAAAACAACAAAAAGTCGTTTTTCTCCTAAAAATGCATCTTTATTACAGACTTCTAATTATTGTGGGATATACTGTTCTACGCAATTAAAAAAATGTAAAATTGATACTGTTTTCGTTTTCATTATTATCATTGCAGGATTTTTCTATGGATTGAAGCCTTTTGTATTTCTGTTATATATAATCTCAGTTGTAAAGATGTGGTAATATTGAAATTCACGTTACATGTATGCCCACAAACAGATACGAGTAAGTTCGCGCTTAAAATTTTTTGCATGTGTACTTGCAAATTAAAATTCAAACCTCAAATGAACATAAACCCTGCAGCATTCGCAAAGTGAACTCTCTTTTACAGTATGGGTGGTCAGCCTCATACCAGCCTAACTAATCTAATCTAAGTTGCTAAGATATGTAACATTAGGAATTTACATTATATGCATTCTCACAAGCAGACACGTATACCTAAGTTCGCGCTTAAAATGCCGCATGTGAACCTACAATATAAAAACTAATCTCAAATGAACGTAAGCGCTGCAACTCTGGCCGACTCTCTCTGAAACAGGGGTGGCATTGTAAAAAGTGTACCATTTTCTTAGAGCATGGGTGGTCAGCCTCATCCCAACCAAAAGTCAAGAAAATATTTAAGAGCCTACATCTAGAGACTTCACAGACACAACTCACACAATTACACACTCGCATCTGTATCATCAATGAGCAACCCATTAACCACATTATTTTTCTTCCAGGATACTCCATGCTGCAGTGGCTTGGAGGAGTCCCAGGCGAGGTGTGCGCTGGTCTCTGGCTGATGGCCGCGGCTGCCTTCCTCCTGCCCCTGCTCCTGCTGGCCGCCTTCCTCCGGGCTGGTAATCTGCCCAACGATGGCTTCAAGCTGGGCGCCAGGCTCTCCACCTGCAGCAGGACGCCGGCCTCTTCCATACTCGGAGCGGGCGGGAGACCAAAGAATACTGGTGAGAGATTGTTAACTCTATTCTATCTATAATCTAAGCTGCAAAGATATTTTGACATTTAAGGCTCGAATACTAAATCCATGCCCACGGACAGGCACATGCAGGATCGTGCCTACACATTCTGCATGTGTGCATACAAATAAAAAAACCTCCCATGAACATAAACCTTGCAATTCCTGCCGCCTTTCCATGAAACTACATAATAGTAATGTAACTAATAGAGGTACTAATGCAGCCAAACTAATCTGCACAAATAGTTTAACAGTTTAATTCTGCGTTGACCCCAAAAGGGTCACACGTGACATACCTATGGAACCTATTTTTGTCTACAGGACCTTACCGGCTTTACGCAAGCCACTTCACTTGAAGTGAGGGTTTTCCCAGCTCCCGAGGGGGCAGATTCTCAAATCTTGCGAAGGCTGAGTCCGGTCGATTGCTCGGTTGCTGGAGTGCTTGCATTCCATACCGAGAGCTTGGGCCAAACCCCACCGAGGGTGTCAGAAATGATTTTCCGTTACGGTGTTAATTTTAAAACCAAAAATCAATACCAGCAAGGCTTCCTCAGTTTTCCAAAAAAAAATTGTGACCAGCCTCCCCGGGAGCTGGGACACCTTCCATTTCAACTGAAGTCGATGGCGTAAAGCCGGCCTCCTTACCTGTACAAATAAATAGTTTCACTCACCACATGACCCCTTCGGGAAAAACACGGCAAGACGTTTAAACTACATATGTCTCTTTATTGCGTCCGTTGAGTAAGCCTTGTCAGTATTTTTTTTCGGATTTTTAAACCGTTATGAGAATCAATTTTTGATTTGTTCGCTGTGGATCGAGCCCCAGCCTTCTGGAATGGAACGCAAGCATTCAACTAACTAAGCTTGAACAACTGAGCCCGGTCCGCTTTTAAAAACCCAAATACTTATTTCTGTCCTTTTTTTCACGGTTTAATTTTAAGGTTTAGATCTGCCCGTAGTCCAGTGGTAACTCTTCGGACTCGTAAATGGAAGATTGTGGGTTCGAATCCCGGCGGAGCACATCAAACATAGCATTTATATTTTCAAATTTTCTCTTGAAAGATTCATAAATCTTAACCAAAGACTAGTCATCAAAAGGTCCATCCAACCTTACAGCAACTAGGTCTTGCTTGAGAATTGGCGCTTTCTACAGTGACGATCAAGCTCGCAGAGGGCTGTTGAGGTGTGATACACACAAAAACAGCACTCATTAAATAAATCAGCCTAATTTTTTTTTTTTAACAGATAGATATGTAATGAAGAAATAAACCTACATGAGTTAGTACCTACAATTTACAACCTACTCACACTTAATGATAGTAATATACAATGGAAAAAAAAGGTGCATGATGAATAATGTGCGGCAGTTCTCTTCATTATGAATACGCAACATGGCTTTACATGCAACGTATGATAAATTCTTTATTCCGTGACGTAGATCATCCGCAGACTATATAAATATGTAATATTGCAAACAAACCCTCATCCATCAAGTCTCCCATGTGTGTATTTACATACAAACTAGAGATGTTATGGATATGAAACTCTGGATATGGATACGGATACTATAATCTAAGTCGCAAAGATATATTACATTTTAAATTGATATTAAATGCAAGCCCACAAATCGACACATAAAGGTTTACGCTTGCACATGCCGCATATGAACCTACAACATAGAAACCCAAATCTCAAATAGGCATACACCCTGCAACTCTTGCCATCCTTCCCTGAAACAGGAGTGACATTGGCAAAGTGAACCATTTTTACAGCATGGGAGGTCAGCCGCATACCATCCTATAAGTCAAGGGATTCATACAGATATATTTCTATTAAAAAATGGCCGTTGATCTGTAATGCTAGGCTGAGGCTTTAAAACTCTGAATTCTCATTTTTATAGATATTTTGTAGATTTAAATTTTATTTATTTAAGTACTTAGTGATTGTTTGTTTTATACAGTTAACTGTAATTGATTGTTTGTACTCCTTGAGTTATATGTTGGTATGAGGCTGACCACCCATACTGTAAAAAAAATGTTTACTTTGTCAATGTCACCTCTGTTGTACAAAAGTTTGGCCAAAGTTGCAGGGATTATGTTCATTTCAGGTTTGGAATTTAATTTGTAAGTACCTACACATGCAGCATTTTTAAGCGCGAACTTACAAGTGCCTGTTTGTGGGCATGCATTTATTAATAATATTTCATGTTAATTTATCTCTTTGCAACTTAGATTTTAGGTTATAGACGTTGCGCGATAGAAAGCTTGTGTATATTCTAGCAAGTTCGCATTACTTACTCGTCCTGCCAGTAAACTACCTCTCGTCTAGTTGATTTGTTTAGCTCGTTAGAGAGTCTGGAGTCGGGTTACATTACGTACAAGTGGAAACGATCGGAGTCCTCGGAGAAGAGAATGTATGGAGGGAGTCGGGGAAAGAGAAGATGGAGTCTAGGAGAAATAAGAGAAAACACAAAACAATTATTAAATATAGCTCTGCAACTTTTTGATGCATTATTCTCGAAAGAGACTTATATTATTTTAATGGCAAGGAGACCTGAACTTGCCCTATCTTCTTTACAACAAGTTCCGATTGAACCGATTTTTACAGTTTAAGTAATCAGCGTCTTTCCAATCATAGTCAAGGAAGGAAAATAAATATATTATCCGTTTAAGTACAAATTACACAATAAATTAAAACAAAGTTGCAATTGAAAGTGACATTAAAAGCCTTAGCCGCCAACAATGCAGATTATCCAACTTTTTTTTGGGCATGGGGTCTTTTGAAGATGGTACCACTCCTATCGAAGATCGATGCCCTTTTTCCCTTTGGATTCTGCTGCTCGATACAAGGACTAAAGTGCTTCTTACAGAATCATTGTCACAGTTTTTTAGCCACCATGCACGTTGCGTACTTCTTGTATTGCATCCAGAGTGCAGAAGTTGGTTTGCGTTCTTCCTCACCTCATCCTCCCATCTCAGCCTAGATCTGCCATTTCTTCTTTTTACACTTGATATCCTTCTAGGATCCTTTTGGTACCAATGAAGATATAATCAAATAAAAAGCTCACAAAAAAATTATTAAAATACATTGAATTGAAAAAATAACCAAATTAATATTCAAAACCTGAGCAGAACTACCTTGATGATCGCCAACCTTCGATAGACAAAGACATAAACAGAAACAAAGAATTATGTGGAGGTAATTGAACAAAGAAAGGATATTGAGGTAGTCGGATGACGGGTGGGGGTGTTAGACGTCGATACTTTTTATTTCATTCTTGATAAAGTTTGACGCGTTCATCCCCTAATGGAAATTGTTTGAAAGTGGCGTCGATCGGTTCTCGCTGAAGCAGTAATTCAATTTTGCTTCAATGAAAACTATAAACAAATAATATTTAAAAAATACATACCGCGAAACCTTAACATCTAAGCTTTCTTTAACTTTTTCTTTAATACCACAATTTACGAAAAATCGCTAATAATATAATGATTCCGTTCTAAAGCTTAGTTGGTAAGGTTATTGCATTCCATGCCGAGAGTCCGAGCTTAAATCACACCGAGGCGAGGGTATCAGAAATGGTTTTTCGTTTCTATATATATATTTTAAACCCATAAAATAAAATACCGGCGAGGCTTACTCAGTCTTCTCAAGAAAAATGAGTACTAGCCCCCTTGGGAGCTGGGAAATCCCCACTTCAACTGAAGTGTTCGGCGTAAGGCTGGCCGCTTCACTCATCTCTGGGTCAGCAATTGGGTCTTGCTTGAGAATTGACGCTTTTTATAGTGATGACCAAGTTTGAAGGTGTGTGTTTATAAGTTGTGTAGGTGTCTCTTGGGGTGTGATTCATACAAAAACAGCCCTCACAAAATAAATCATCGACTAATGTTATTATTTATCATTAAGTACTTATTTAAGGCCAACTTGTACCTATATAAAATGAATATTCAGTTCTAAATAGTGTCAGATCATATTTCTCATAAATTAGTGGTAGCTTGCAATTTCATTACGACCCTAAGTTAGGGTCAGGTTGCAATCAGAGTGACCCTATTATTCAGCATGGACTGACCTCTGATTACCCTTAGTGTGACGAGCTTTGTCTTAGGGATGCGCGACGCCTGTACCTGACGCCCTTTGTACTAATTTGATCTAAGGGTAGTTGCATAATAATGAAAACTAATTGATTGACCTGACACGATATTAATTAATGATGATGCTGATGACGCTTTGGTAATCTCACTTTACGAAAAAACATCTGAAATTAAATAATTTTCATTAATATTAATTAATAGTCGCTGGGATGGTCGAGCGGGTACTGCTTTGGCACTCGAATTTGCATTATTGAAACAAGTGCGAGCTCGAGCCCCACTTGCACCTGAGTACTATTTTATTATTGGGTCTTAATGAATTAATAATTTATTTAAATATAAAATATGAATTATTAATCAATAATGTAAATAAACACCTGTTTCTAGCCAGAAAAAAATGTGTGGTGAATTGCAATCCTCTTCAATAGTCAATTTAAAAATGAGTTCATTAATTGTTTGTTAAAGCTTCTGTAACGAAGAATAGTGCACTCAAAGAATAGAAACAAAAATATCTATTACAAAAATAATAATTAAAACTAAAACATCCTGTATAGTGTTGTACAGTCTGTTAACAATGTCGTTATCCAACTTTGTGTTTTTTTCATACAAAATGTAAAAATAAGAGCGAACTTCTTCATTCGCATTCTTCTTGCAAAAACATTTACACCATAAAAAAAATTCCAACATCTTGTACGAAATTAAATATTTTCATTTCAAATTATAATGAATAGCATTTTTTGCATATTCCAAGCGTGACGCAATAGAAATAATTTTCTGCAGAAGAAAACGCACAAAAAAACGGCATTTTCACCCTTTATTAATCCTTCATACTTTATACCAAGTATAGAACTTTTAAGAGTTAAATGTATAGAAATGTAAGCTTTGCCATCACATGAGCTTTTTATTGACTACGATATTTTATTTGTAACTCTATCATTGAGTTTTAACTTTATGTTTTATACTTGGGGTATTTTTTCTTCTCGCTTTGTTTCACTTGAACAACAAACGTTAATACAAAAATATTATTTCTTTGCTGGCACACCCAGTCACTCATAGACCAAGGGTAGAGGGGGGTTAGTAGAGCCTCCAAAGTGCATTTTATTCCTTCCCTCAACGTCATTTATCATCATAAAGCCCTGTTGTACCCTGCGCTATTTATGACGAAACTATAGAGTAACATTGAGGTCGCTTAAATCAAAATTTGAAACAAAAAATACTTGAAGGTTGTAGTTGTAGGTTGTATCGAAAACGTAAGTTAATTATTAAATTGAGTGAAAGTAAACAGTGTTTTCATAGAATGTATTATATTTATATTATTTTAGTTCTTTGAAATTAAAAGAGTAAAAATACTTTTGAAGTTCGTAGCCAACTTTTGTACAGTTAGATTATGTTAAACGTTGTACAAGATATGTATGTTACATTTACGATTCATATAACATGTATTCCCATAAGCAGACATAAAAACCAAATCTCAAATGAACATAAGCCCTGCAACCCTTGCCGACCTTTCCTGGAGCAAGCTTGGCATTGGTAAAGTGAATATTTTTTTTCAGTAAAGGTGATCAGCCTCATACCAACCTATTTGTCATTGTACTCGTATTGAGTCATTAATGTAACTTTATTTTTTTATGTTGTAAATTATCCATTCAAAAGCACATTTATTCCGAAAAAAATCATCTAGACAGTAAAAACGTCTATTCAATGTTTTTCCTATCTTTCTAAGAAAATCTTCCCTTGCATTTTTGTGGCCACAACGGCAGATGTCGCTTTCTTTCTTCCGCCTTCTGGATGATTTGGATGAATCACTTAAGTGGTTCTACGCTCCATCATTCTACGCCGTAGACCCTGAGTTAAAGGATTATTATCTACGCTAAAGGTCTACGGTAAGGTTCGCAATATAGTATCAGTAATTACTTGAAAGAAAATAGAAAGCATTTGATTGTATAAAAAATTCGAAGAATATCTTGATAAGCTAAAATTGAAACTGGAGGTATTGCAGTTTGACATATTATAATAATTTTAAAAATTAATTACTCTCGGCACTTCGTGTATACACTTGGTCACCACTCCGCATGAGGTGTCCAGAGCCATTGCAAAGTTGCCTCCACTTCTTCTTATCCTTGCAAATATCTTTTCATTCATTTATATCTCAAAATTTTCATACATTCACTCTGTATATCCCATTCTTTCAAACCTTTCCTATTTTTACATTTTCTCTACGTTTATAATTTGTGAGTAGTAATGCAAACTTGTAAAAACCTAAAAGTGTGCATTATTGAATTCTGCTTTAATTTACACGTTAAATTTCTGTCCTTAAATTTCTTCTTCTTCTGGGGCGATTATCAAGGCTATTTCGATCTTGGATGCTGCGGCTCGAAACATTATTAGCAAATAAAATTCAACGGTATTTTTTATGAAAAAAAATATATATTTATAAGATAGAATTAATTAACTGCAGGGAAAAATGTAATTTTTTGCATGTACCACCTTCATTATAACTTAATTACATGTAACAGATACTGGGGGGGGGGGGTTGTAAGACGAGTCTTAACCCTTGCACTCAGAATAAAATTTCACCCTTTCTCTCCCACGAGTAGCTTCGTTTAACGCGAACAACGGGGTAAATGATCGCGAGCTGCTGTTTAATTAATCTGCCTGCTTTTAGGGGATGTAATTTTTTTTTGTTTTGCAGAAATCTCTTGTTGCATTGTGTAATTGCGCTGATTTTATTTTAATTTATTTTTGTCTAGCATTTTCTAAAATGGGGTTGCAGGATTTTTTTTACCATCATGCAATTTTTTTTTAAAGAAAATAATATTTACATGATGAAATAAAAGAAGTATGTAAAGACCGAAAAAAATGGCGGCTGATCTGTAATGTAGGCGGCTAAGGCCAAGAATCAGTTTTCATTTTTATAGATGTTTTGTAGATTTTTTAGTGTTTTTTTGTTTGTATAACTGGATTTATTTAATTGCTTGTATTCTTTGACTTATAGGTTGGTATGAGGCTGACCACCCATACTGTTAAAAAAAATTCACTTTGCCAATGTCACCCCTGTTTCAGGGAAGGTCGGTAAGACTTGCATTATGTTCATTTCAGATTGGGTTTTTATATTGCCGGTCCACATGCGGCATGTATGAACGCGAAATTATGCGTGTTTGCTTGTGGGAATGCATTTAATATGAATTTAAAATGATACATATCGTTGCAACTTAACTTAAGATTTAGATTTACAAATTGGAATGCATGCTGTTTCTATGTTTTAACATACTTTAACTGGGTTGTCGTAACATTTGAGGTGGCTAGACACTTTGCAGATTTACCTTTACTTTTTTCATCTTTGCAAATCTCTTTAAATTCATTTAAATCTCAGAATTTTTTCATATATTCACTTTGTTTAGTTTTTTCTTATCCCCCTTTCCTGTATATTTTTTTCACTTTGTTTTTTGTATTTTAACTTTGCAAGTCTTTCATCGTCCTAAAGAATAATAATATTAGGATGATTTATTTGGTGAGCGCTGTTTTTGTGTGTATCACACCTCAAGAGCCCTCTGCGAGCTTGGTCGTCGCTGTAGAAAGCGTCAATTCTCAAGCAAGACCCAGTTGTTGTAAGGTTGGATGGACCTTTCAGTGACCGGTCTTTGGTAAAGGTTTATGAACTTTTCAACCCAGCGAAGAGCACATTCGAAAGAACCCAGTTAACGCCACTAAATGGCACTGTTTTAAATTGGCCTCTTTGGCTTATAGGCTAGTATGAGACTGACCACCCATACTGTAAAAATGCTTCACTTTGCCAATGTCACCCCTGTTTCAGGGAAGCTCGGCAAGAGTTGCATTGCTTATGTTCATTTGAAATTGGGTTTTTATGTTAAAAGTTCACATGCGGCATTATACATGTCTGCTTATTGCAGGGGCGTGCATCCCATACAGGCACATGCGCCTAATAGATAGGCAATAGAAAATATTTTTTTTGTTATGTATATAGTACTTGCCTTTATCCTATGTGTGCATGCGCCTTGCATATGGGAATGCATTTAATATGAATCTTAAATGTAATATATTTTGGCAACTTTGATTGAAGATAAGCCATTCATCTACTTGGGTCATATTTTCGACCCCAAAATAAGGGATCTGTACCCCTAGCAAAAAAATACGACCAAAGGGTTTCATCAATAACCTTTAGAAACTAAAACGCTCTATAGAGGTGCTGCTTGAGTTTTCTTGCACTTTTTCGTAAACGCTTTGGTGGAGTTTAAACGTAATTTTTGCTTGGGGTCCATTGCAATAATCCCATTAAGACTTCATCTTGCGTTTGATTCATCATTCATACTCACACACTATTAATGCTTGCTCCATCTTACTTCATGACGTATTGTTAATAATGTGCCGACTCCCCTCTGTGACGTCACTGGTCGGTAATGCAGCCATATTGCGGAATCTCACATTAATAATGAAACCGTATTAGGTGAATCTGCAATAATCTCTTACAATACAAAACGTTTTTTTTTTCTTCTAGATATCTACGAATTTAATAAATGACAGGTCGATAGTTCAGTTGGTTGAGTGTATGCATTCCATGCCGAAAGTTCGGGTTCGAATTCCACCCAGGGTGTCAGAAATGATTCCCTGTTTCGGTATTTATTACACACCTTATTACAGCTTTCACAATAAATGAGTACCAGCCCCCTCGTGCGCTGGGAAACCCCTACAAAATGCAATTTAGTGTAACTTTTTACCTACGTTGGCCAGTTCGTAGTCTAGTGGTTTCACTTCTGACTCGTAATGGAAGGTTGTGGGTTCGAATCCCGGCGGAGCACAAAAAAAATACCATTTATATTTTCAAATATGCTCCTCGCTGGATGAAAAATTCATACACCTTTACCAAAGACCGGTACCTAAAGGTCCATCCAGACTTACAGCAACTGGGTCTTGCTTGAGAATTGGCGCTTTCTATAGCGACGACCAAGCTTGCAGAGGGCTCTTGAGGTGTTATTCACACAAAAACAGCGCTCACCAAATAAATCTATATATGGATAAAGTAAAATATTATTATAGTTTTACGTTATCCCCGAAGGAACTTATTTATTTTCATGGATAAGGGGGCCAGACTCACGTCATCCTCTTCAGTTGAAGTGGTGGTTTATTTTATTGTCTCTAATTTATTTTTATTATTTTTGTGCACTGAATATCTTATTTTTCTTGTAAGATGTCTCTTTGACTAAAGCTTCTTCTTTCTTCTCTTCCAGGAGTTCTCCGCAGCCTCTGGCAGCACGGAGGACCGACAGCTCCTTTTCTCCATCTCGTGATCGCCTTTTGTCTCCTGCTGCCTCGGCTCCTCATGGAAGCAAGACTCATTGAAGCTGGATTCTTGCCACAAGGTAAACAATCTTTCTTTTAATATTCAGTTCACTTTTCTTTATTTAAATAAGGCAAAAATACCAAAATATTCAACTTTTTAGGGTTTGTGTATTCATACACTGAAAATTAATTTTTAATTCAAAATATTCAATTATAAACGAAGTATGCAGGTTGATTCTGTGTGTCAAGGCAAATAACTTAATGATGATGATGAAGTACAAAATTTTCATAGCGCCTTTTATGACAGTGTGTTATTGCAAAGACGCTAACTTAAATACGGTACTAGGTTCAAAAAACTTATTTTTGCGTTTAATTTTTCTGTAAGAACTGCAGGGTTTTCCTTGACTTATAGGTTGGTATGAGGTTGACCACTCGTGCTGTAAAAAAATGGTTCACTTTGCCAATGTCACCGTTGTTTCAGGGAAGGTCGGAAAGAGTTGCAGGGCAGGGTATGAAAAAAACACCGAAACGGAAAATTATTTTAAACACCCACAGTGGGGTTCGAATCCGCGCTCCCGGCATGGAATGCAAGCACTCCACCAACTGAGCCGTCGACCGGACTAAATATCTACTTAAATATTCAATACAGTTATTATTTGCTGTAATCTATATCTATAATCTAAGTTTCAAAGATATATTAACATTTAAAGCTCATATCAAATGCATGCCCACAAACAAACACGTGTAGTTCGCGCTTACAAATGCTGAATGTGTACATATAAATAAAATCCAAACCTCAATGAACATAAACCGTACGGCGTTTAAAAATGTATCGTGAAAATGGATTTATCGTGAGAATTCATTAAAAATTATACCCCAAGATTACGTACGACGTATAACAGATTTTTTCTAAGTCCAGCGCAGTAAGCCGACCAAAGAAAAATTAATTAATTTCTCTTCGCCATCAGTAACTCGATAGTGCGACAGGGGAAAAATTCTCCAAGGGATATTGCCCGCAGCTACGAGCAAAGCCATGGGCGTAACCGTAAGGGGGGGAGTGAATTTTAGAAGGGTTTATCTAATTTAGAACCCCTTCTTTCTTCTAGATATTATAAAGTTCTTCAACGCTGCTGAACACCGAAAGAATTAATTCTATGTTGTTGTCAGCATTTAGAGGAACTAAAATGAGGCATAAACGAAGAAAAACATGATTACCTTCGTCTAAATGTGTGAAATACTTTTAAGTTATCAAAAAAACATTCAAAAAAATTTCGAACTGCAAATCGTTATTACTAATAATAAACAAATCAAGCAAGACCCATTTGCTGTTTGATTAAGAGAACTATGGTCGTATTCTCCAAGCTATTTTATCAAGCCTTAGTGAACACTTAAGTTTTTGTTATGTACCGACATACGTCAGTGATTGACGAACTTATTACGGCCACAAACTTACATAAGTGTTCAGTAAGGCAAGGTAAAGCAGCTTGGAGAATACGGCCAATTATGGTCGATATAAAAACAGGTATAATAATCTATAATCTATAATCTAAGTTGCAAGGATATATTCATTTAAAGCTCTCAGATGTATGCCCACAAACCAACAAGTGTAGTTCGCGCTTACAAATGCTGAATGTGTACTTACAAATAAAATCCAAACCTCAAATGAACATAAGCCCCACAACTTTTGCCGACCTTCCCTGAAACAGGGGTGACATTGGCAAAGTGAACCATTTTTTACAGTATGGGTGGTCAGCCTCATACCAACCTATAAGTCAAGGAATATGAATAATAAATTACATTTAAATATAAAAAAGAACAAAACCTTACAAAGAAATCTATACAAAAAAAGTCAAAAATTTCCTATGCAAAAAATGTAGCAAATGAATACACCAACATTAGAAATCAACATTGCAGATTAGCCGCCACTTCTTCCTGTCCTTGCATACTTCTTTCATTTCATCCAGAGTCATAACCTTTTTCATACAAGTCCTCCTTTTATTATGACTCTGGATATCCCATTCATTCGCTATTTCAGAGATTTGATCCTTCCATACTTTTCTCGGTCTTCCTCTACCACGACATCCATCTATTCTAGCAACATATACTTTCTTCGTCAATCTTTCATCACTCATTCTCTCCAAATGCCCGAACCATCTTAACATACTTCTTTTAATCTTCACTTTCACACTTTCCCTTACACCACATTCTTCTCTTACAAAATCATTCCTCACCCTGTCACTTCGTTTTTTCCCAATCATACTTCTTAGATAGTCCATTTCTACTGTATGGACTTTACTAATTTCCCTTTCACTCACCGTCCAGGCTTCAGGTACGGGGCTGTATTTTCATTTTATCTTGGTTTTTAAAAAAATTACGAAAATAGGTTGGTGAATTACATTCCTCTTCACAAATCTATTTTTTTTTAAAAAAAAGAAAAAAAACTTTAAAAATATTTAAAAGAGTAGTAATGAATAACTTCAGGTTTAAGCAAAAAGAGGTAATTTTTTTTAATTTAAAAATTACCTCCTTTTGCTTAAACTAGCCAAAAAAGCCGAGCCAAAGCTCGGCTGTTTTTAATAGAAAATTCCCATATTTTTTCAAAACAATAAATGTGATCTGTAAGTCCAATTTGTTTTTCAACTAGTTTTCGGAACACTTTCTCCTAAATGTGCTTACAAAATATCTACACAAAAATCCCTTTGAAAGTTCTACACCCCCATGTGAAAGCTTTAGCTACGTCCTTGTGTTTTCGCTACATAGTACACATAAGTTAATACTGAGTCTTATATAGGCAGCGATCAATCTGGTTGCGCCTCTGGGTGTTCCGCTAAGGGGTCATACGATATGGCGAGCAGTCTTGCTTGGTTTTTTAGTCAATACATTAAACTGGTATAAGTACTTCGGCGAATTGGGGATGATTCACATCATCCAATGGTTTAATCAAAGTCACCGATGAAATAACTGTAACTGTCACTGTAACTCTGTCACCATTCCGCTAGGGGTGGCTAGAACCTCTGAAAATTCCATCATTTTTTCTTATCCTTGCATACCTGTTTCAATTCATTCATATCCATCGCCTTTTTCATACATTTCCTTCTTTTACACTCACTGTGTATATCCCATTTTTTCTCAATTTAACCAATCTGATCCAGCCATACTTTTCTCGGTCTTCCTGGAACTCTTTTCCCTTCCACATTTCGTCTGTATATATATTTCGTATGTCTTTCATCATCCATTCTTTCTACATGTCCAAACCATCTCATCACATTCTTTTGTAGCTTACTTTCACATCCTCTTTCAACTTGCATTTGTCTTTCATCTCTTTCATTTTTAGAGTTTCTCCCGTCACACTCTTCAAGTGTTTCATCAATAAATTTCGAAGCAGTAGTCTAAGGGTTAGGTATTGTTTCAGATTTATGTTTAAAAAGTAACTGGTTTGAACCCTTGGCAAAAAAAAGTATGAATTTTAAAACATGCTAAAAAACATGAATATTCTTCGGTCACCGGAAGTTACTCAGCCTAACGTAAAAGTGTTTTATTTGATTGTGCACTGATAAGATACAATGAGCTCCAAAAGGACCCAATAATTACAATCCAAACAAAAATAGTTACGTGTTAGCCAAGTTTTTTTTTCTAAAACCTAAAGATTTTTTTAAGCTCGAAAGTAAATACGCAACTGTGAATAGAAAAATGTGCCGATTTCTAAAGACGAGCCCTGAAAAAGGGAAAAATAGTACACTGTATTGTATAGGCTTTATATTGTGTACGGCGAAGTTGGCCCCCTATTTTTCCGTTTGGCTTTTGTAGTGACAGCTTCACGCCTCTATCGATAATGTAAGTTTGTATTAAAAAGGCGTTTCGGGGGGTGTTCGGGGGGCGTTAGGCTGTGACTGAAAGGCATTCGGAGGGTGACGAACTTCTCATTGAAAAAGCGCCTCCTCGACGTGCCGGTATTTCTAGATAAGATTAATGCTCACGGCTCGCAATGCAATGTACGGGGAGTGATTTTCTTTTGCTAAGTGATTGAAGTTTTGTTTGGTGACTTGATGAGATGATCAAATTTAAAGGGAAAATAATACACGTCGATTGTAACAAGCAGGGGCGAGCATCTCAAACAGGCAAATTTATCTAGAAGGCAAGTAACGTAGTAGGTATGGTAAAAAATGCAATTTAAAAATTGAAATTAGTTAACTTATAAATACTCATTTTGCTAATGCCACCCCTGTTTCAGAGAGTTTCAGGTATTATGATCATTTGAGATTTGGGTTTTTATGTTGAAAGTTCACATGCGGTATGAATAAGCGCGAACTTTTACGTGTCTACTTGTGAGCAAGCAATAAATATCAACTTTACATAGAATTATGATGAAATTATAAATTTTAACATATTTTTGCCACTAAGATTATGGATATTTGTATTTAAAGAATCCTAATCAAAAAATATAAAAGAAAATCAAATGTCACTATTAACTTGGTTTCATATAAAAAGGTGTTCTAATCAATCATACTTATTTCTAACAAATACAATATTTTGTCCAAAATATAAATAATTGCCTTTTTGGCATGATCAACTAGTCTGGTATAGTTTTGTCATTCAGACAATCTTATATATAAAAAAGGAAGGGGTATTTGCGTCTGTTTTTTTCGAATTTGCAAAAATGTTTTTCTACAAAGTGTTTCTATTGACAAACTGAACTAACGCTATGTTCCAGAATTTTTGGTGTTTGTTTGTTTGTCCGTTTGTTTGTTTGTCCGTTTGTTTGTTTGTCCGTTTGTTTGTATATTTGTACCATTATAGGCGCCCAGACCGTTCGCAGCACGATGCTGAAATTTTGCACACCCCCATAAAATGTTAGTGGCTAAACAACTGTCAGGGTCCGGATGACGTCACGTGCATATTTCGCATACCTGCCATACAGACTGAAAGTTGAAATCTTGCCGCTGGCGGCCATTTTAAATTTACAGGCTTGATATTCGAAACAGTCATGTCTCTTAGTAATTTTAACAACTTTTGGAAGAAACTTTTTCGCAAAAAGTAAATTCTTCAAACGAAATTTGTAAATACCTACATAGAAAAAAATCTAAAATAATAACTTTCAGGAGGCACAACGGACGCATGCCTAAAGTTGGAACATTGAAATTAGGCATGCTATCTGAACATAAACAGACTTACATATTTTCAAAAGAACAACAAAATACAAGAAGGATTAAGAGTAGCTGCCATACATTTTTTTTTGTTTCTTCAATATTTAACACTCTCCTGGCGTTTATTTTACAAAAATGAAAGTTTATTATCAATGATCGAGTTTGTCTTAATAAAGTCAACATTTTTTGAAAAACAACTTTTTTAAATGACAATTTTTTTCGAACAAAATTTTGAAAAACCTGATTTTTACAAAAAAGTCAAATTTATAAGTAAACAAATCAACTGTTTTGATGCTACACTGACAATTATAATTTAGCGAAATGTAATAATATGTGATGGGACAATCACGCCAAGTGTATATTTTGCACGCTCAACATACAAACTAAAAAAATATATTGCTCTGCAGGCGGCCATTTTGAAAATCTAGGCCTCATACTCGAAAATAAAATGCATTTTAGTAAACCCCATAAATGTTGGAAGAAACTTTTTTTCTACGGCAAATTTCTTTGAACAAATATTTAAAAAGTAAAATTTCATACAAAGTGTCTTATATATAAAAATAAAAAATGTTATAAAGTTTATTTTTTTTTAATTTTCAAAAGTCATTTTTTCTTAGAGTTCTGTCGATGGGTCGAACGTTTTCCCATACTTAGATTTTTTGTAGATTGTGAGTTTAGGCATTTTAAGGTATCTTCAGGTACCAAGCAGTATGAGACCCTAAAATATCGTGAAAAGTATCACAAGCAGTTTTAAGATGTCAAAAGATAATTCAGAGCAGGACGAGCAGTTTGAAGGCATTTCATGACAATAAGAGCAGCTGGAACAATCTAAAAACAAAAGCACCAGTACCAACAAAACAATGCCGTATAGCAAACGCAGTCATGTTTCATGCCACTATAAGACAATTGCTAGCAACACAGGTACGCTTAAGATACTATTACCAGCAAAACGAAAAAAGGGCAGAAAAAGACAAGTTATACACTTAAATGATAATGAACGGGTCGAGCATCATTATAAACCATCACCAGAAAATTAAAGAGCAGAAATAAAAAACAGGATAAAGACTTTAGCACCTGCACAACAATAGGAAGTAGCACGATCAGGCCTGGGATTCTACCATAAAATTGTCCACTTTTTGTTGTTATTGTTGGTCAGTTCTCATGTATCTTTTAAAAATCAAAGCAAGGGTAAAGTGTGCTGGCGAAGCCGGAGCTTAAACTGCCCGTAGGGCCTAGCAGCCAACCGTGCGAGAGCGCGGTTTGGTCTGCTAGTCTTATATATAAAAAAGGACAGGGTATTTGCGTCTGTTTTTTTCGAATTTGCAAAAATGTTTTTCTACAAAGTGTTTCTCTTGACAAACTGAACTAACGCTATGTTCCAGAATTTTTGGTGTTTGTTTGTTTGTCCGTTTGTTTGTATATTTGTACCATTATAGGCGCCCAGACCGTTCGCAGCACGATGCTGCTATTTTGCATACCCCCATAAAATGCTCAAACTTAAACAACTGTCAGGGTCCGGATGACGTCACGTGCATATTTCGTATACCTGCGATACAGACTGAAAATTGAAATCTTGCCGCTGGCGGCCATTTTAAATTTACAGGCTTGATGTTCGAAACAGTCATGTCTCTTAGTAATTTTAACAACTTTTGGAAGAAACTTTTTCGCAAAAAGTAAATTCTTCAAACAAAATTTGTAAATACCTACATAGAAAAAAATAAAAAATAATAACTTTCAGGTGGCACAACGGGCGCATGCATAAAGTTGGAACATTGAAATTAGGCATGGTATCTGCACATAAACAGACTTAAATATTTTTAAAAGAACAACGAAATACATGAAGGATTAAGAGTAGCTGCCATACATTTTTTTTGGTTTCTTCAATATTTAACATTCTCCTGCCGTTCATTTTAAAAGTCTGAAAGTTTTTCCTCAATGATCAATTTGGTTTTGTTTATGTCAACATTTTTTGAAAGAAAACTTTTTTCAATGACCATTTTTTTTCAACAAAATTTTGAAAAACCTGATTTTCACATAAAAGTCAAATTTATAAGTAAAAAAATCAACTGTTTTGATGCTACACAAACAATTATAATTTAGCGAAATTTAATGATATGTAATAGGACAATCCCGCCAAGTGTATATTTTGCATACCCGCGATACCAACTAAAAAAATACATTGCTCTGCAGGCGGCCATTTTGAATGTCTAGGCTTCATACTCGAATTTAAAATGCATTTTAGTAAACCCCATAAATGTTGGAAGAAACTTTTTTTCTACGGCAAATTTCTTTGAAAAAATATTTAAAAAGCAAAATTTCATACAAAGTGTCTTATATATAAACAAATAAAAAAAACTGAATCTGTTGTTTTTTAATTTTCAAAAGTCATTCTTTTCTAAGAGTTCTGTCGATGGGTCGAACGTTTTCCAATACTTAGGTTTTTTGTAGATTGTGAGTTTAGGCATTTTAAGGTTTCTTCAGGTACCAAGCAGTATCAGACACTAAAATATCGTGAAAAGTATCACAAGCAGTTTAAAGATGTCAAAAGATAATTCAGAGCAGGACGAGCAGTTTGAAGGCATTTCATGACAATAAGAGCAGCTGGAACAATCTAAAAACAAAAGCACCAGTACCAACAAAACAATGCCGTATGGCAAACGCAGTCATGTTTCATGCCACTATAAGACAATTGCAAGCAACACAGGTACGCTTAAGATACTATTACCAGCAAAACGAAAAAGAGCAGAAAAGAAAAGTTATACACTTAATTGATAATGATCGTGTCGAGCATCATTATAAACAATCACCAGAAAAATAAAGAGCAGAAATAAAAAGCAGGATAAAGACTTCAGCACCTGCACAACAATAGGAAGTAGCACGATCAGGCCTGGGATTCTACCGTAAAACTGTCCACTTTTTGTTGTTGTTGTTGGTCAGTTCTCATGGATCTTTTAAAAATCAGAGCAGGGGTAAAGTGTGCTGGCGAAGCCGGACTTCAAACTGCCCGTAGGGCCTAGCAGCCAACCGTGCGAGAGCGCGGTTTGGTCTGCTAGTAAATAGTATAAAAAGGCTATTGGCAATAAATTTTGCACCATATGATAAATACATGTCACAGGTGATTTACCATTTTTAATAAAAACGATTCATATTTTTACTCAGTACAAAATGTCATATATCAATTTTGGTTTTACGGAAATATTAAAATGATATTTTAAAATGAAACTCGTAATGGCCGGACTGCATTTAGTTCCAGTCTTTATTGCAATTTCATTAGCTATAGTATGCTATGCTCAAACCCTCCTCATACTTGTCCTGTATGTATGTGTCAGAAGGATCCACAGCACATGGACGCTCATGCAAAGCTTTATATTTTCTCAAGTGACGGAAGGTTTTCCCGTGAATTAAAAGCTACGTTACGACAAAACAAGAACCTCTAGGTCAAAGGTGTGTCCATGACTAAATGGAAGTGATTCGATGTTATTGAAGCTAAAATCATACCTCGAGTGACAATTCTGGCTACTTGGAGTATCCAAAGTCAAAATAGCCATGATGATCGATGATTTTCGGTAGAAGTGGCACGAAAAGAAGAAAAAGAAAAGGCATTAACACTACTCGTCTCCTTATTACTTGTTTGTCTTATGTCCATCACAGGTAATTTCACATTAGCAATGTTTGTATGAGTACTGGACCAATGTGTCTTATAAAACCTGTTTATTAATTTTAAAAATATTTTACTACAACTCTCACATTATCGTGTTTAACGTTTTTTTTCTAGCTCAAATTCTGAAGAATGTGACAATGCCATCGAAAAGTCATCATTGAATCAAAAAGTAGATAAAACTAACAAGCAATAGGGGTGACGTACTAGGTACGCAAAAAAAAACAGCGTAAACTACTAGGATAGTAAAATACAGTTTAACTGGTCCCCCAGCTGTGGCACGGTTGTAGATTTTTAATATAAGCCACATCTCACCCCAGGGCGGTTAAAATTATTTCACCCCGGGTAGCATTGGCGCGGCAGCCTGGACCTAAGGGAAGTATTGCTGTACAACAGTTTTCTCTCAAAACTTTATATTGTTTTATGTCATCTATGTACGACCTTCAAACCAGGACAGTTTAAATTAATTTCACTCACTTTTCGTGTGAATCAAAACTCGAAAACTTTTTGCAATATTGTTTATTGTTAGCTGTCCTCCATTTTTTTTAAGTAAGACTGGGAAAATAAGTTATAATTGTAGAAAATTTTGTAATAAATGTTTGTGTCTACCGAAAAGTGCTTCGGATCTCTTGGCGTGATCGGGTAACCAATGAAGAAGTCCTCCGACGTATGCGCACCACAAAGGAGATCGGCAGAAGCACAAAGTCCTTGTTTCGCACCGCACGATCCGAAGTCAAAATAACTATGATGATCGCTGGTCTACGATATAAGTGACACGAAAAGAAGAAGTAGAATATTTTTTAGGCCTATTGAAGTACTATTTTTAATTAAGAATTAAACGGGGAACAAAATTATTAAAACACTAGTTTTTCAAATTAATTCTTATGGAAGAACTCAATTTAGTATTGTATTTTAAGAGTCTTCTTGTTTTTATGAAGGAATAAAGCTATCAGCAACTATATGCTGAAAAGATCTACACACAAATTTCTCGATTATTAGATGCGGTTTTATTATTGCTTTCATTGGTGTAAGGCTTTACATCGCTTGTATTGCAGCTTCGACATGTCGGATAGTTTCTCATCGGATAGTCAAATGTGTTCTTTACAATCAGATACCTAGCACTCTTAGTAGGTAGGTTAAGAGTGTTTCTATACATTTTCTAAAAAAAAACTTAACTAAGGAAAGTATTTATTTATAAAAACCTTATACTTAAACGCATTCGACTACTCTCCAGCTAACATAACTTCTTCTCTATCTTCGTCTGAAGAAGGCAATTGTGAGTCAAGAATCCGAAACAAAAGGGGAGATGGGGTGTGAGAGCAGCAACAGTATGAGTTGCCAGAGAGAGAGAGGGGAAGAGAAAAGAAGAAAAACGATAATGGCTTTTGAATTCCACCCTCGGCTGATGCTGCATCGTTGACTTTTTTCATCAGCCACCGACCTGTGGTGGCTTAAAGCAGACTGCTGACTCATTGATAACTCCAACAAGAGATTTCTATTTAACTTGAGATTGCTTAAAATTCTATCGGTGCTATTCTTTGACATTTTAGTCGTCTGTTGAGCCCACGCTTTGACAAACTAATGATGCATTTGTATGATGGCCTGTCAATCCAAGATGGCCGCAAGCGAACAGCTAATTAGTCTTCATACAAATATTACCAAAATTCGGTAGGTAAGAATGGCCGTGGTGATGGGACTTCCAGCCCAGGCATCATTAGTTTGTCAAAACGTGAGCTTAACGGACGACCAAAATGTCTAAGAATAACACTGTAAATTCTTACTTTATTTTACTTTTCGTATGGCCGGCAAGCGCAACAAACTTCTTGACCATTGAGCCGCGTCAGAAGCGAAGATCCAGGCGCTCCATCCACCTCATTGCTCCTGACGTGGCTTCATGGAGGTCTTGCAGGCCAGGAAGGTGTCCCCTGATAGGGCACTCCTCCACTATGTGCCGGACAGTCTTGTTCTCCGCCCCTTAGTCACACCCTGGAGATGGAGCTAATCCCCATCTATGGAACAAGGAGTTGCAACGGCCTTGTTCAGTCCGGACCCTACTTAAGGTCGTCTAAAGTCCTCTCGAAATGTATTATTTATTCGTATTTTCAGAAAAGCAATACAACACTCTCAGAGTGCTATTCACAAAACATTTGATTAATGGCTGATCTATGGGTCATCGATTTTTTGTTTGGAAAATTCACTATAGTGTGCTCCTCAACTAATAGGTTGGTATGAGGCTGACCCCCCGTGCAGTATATATATATATATTTTTTTTTTTTAATAAAAATAGATTTGTGAAGAGGAATGCAATTCACCAACCTATTCGGCCTGGCCAGAAACAGGGATTAATATCATAATTTAATAATTCGTTCTTGTTTATGTTTAATGAATTATTTAATAATAATTACCCAATAACATCTGTTGAACTAGGGTCAAAGTTATGGTCAAATGACCCAAGCGGGGATCGAACCAACGTTGTTCCATTCGAAACACGCTACATAGAAAGATCAGCTCACTTGACCCCCTCGGCCATAACCCGGACAATTGGTTCACTTTTGCCGATACCACCCTGGTTTTAGGGAAAGGCGGCAGGAGTTGCAAGGTTTATGTTCATGTGAGGCTTAGCTTATTTGTATGCGCACATGTATAACATGTAGGCCCGATATGTGCCTGTCTGTAGGCATGCATTTAATGTTAGCCTTGAATGTTAACATATCCTTGCAGCTTAGAGTAAAGCTTTAAATATTGTGCTTTTAGAGCACTTCGTAGAAGCTTGACAATTTTCACGCACTTTTTTGCGCGAGGGTGCGCGGAATATGTTTTTTGTGGTACATGAGACCTGGGGAGGAAATTGCACGATGATTTGTGACAACGCTTCGTTTTTTTCTCGTCGGCGTAAGTGGCCGCGGAATGCTGCGGAGTTCTGCGGAACGCCGCGGAGTTTTGTGGGAAATGGGACCGGCGGAAAAACGAGTGTCATTTTAATAACTGCCATCAGCAGGTACATGAAAATACAGCCAACTATTATGGAGAAATTAAATTATGAATTGAGTTTTTCTTTTGCAGTAAATTTATTAGACTTTTCTTCTCTCTGTAAAAAATTATTGCATGGATCCCAATTCAATGGAGCCTTATCAAGCTATCAAATGTTCTTCATACTAATTGAGTAGGAAAGATTTTGACCTTGATTTATCGCATTCTATCTATTCCCATTTTATTGTATTTATATTTATTCTTTTATTTATAGATTGGTATGAGGCTCACGAGACACATGTTAAAAAAAAACTATCTTTACCAATATTACCCCTGTTTCGTGGAACGTCGGCAAACGATGCAGGGTGCTTGGACCGGTCCGTAGTCCGTAGTGGCAACACTTCGGACTCGTAAATGGAAGGTTGTGGATTCGGATCCCGGCGGAGCACAAAAATATACCATTTATATTTCGAATGTGGTCTTCGCTGAGTTGAAAAATTCATAAACCTTTACCAAAGACCGGTCACTGATAGGTCCATCCAACATTACAACAACTGGGTCTTGCTTGAGAATTGGTGCTTTCTACAGCGACGACCAAGCTCGCAGAGGGCTCTTGAGGTGTGATACACACAAAAACAGCGCTCACCAAATAAATCATCCTAATATTATTATTATTCATGTTCATTTGAAGTTCAGATTTTAATTTTACCATTTATAAGCGCAAACTTTCACGTGTCTGTTTGTGGGCATGCATTTAATATGAGTTTTAAATATTAATATTTATCTTTGCAACTTAAATTGTAGATGAAATATCTACGTATCTATAGTATGATCGGTAAAAATGGATAGATTTTTTTCCTTGATTTATTCATCTCAATGTACGAGATCCACAAAATGTACCTACATTAGTTGGTTTCATTATTGCAACAAATAGTTTACTTCTTCAATAGATTATCGATGAAAACCCTCACACCGATGATACTGGATTATCTCTAAATATAGAAGGGCCTAATCAAGCGATGCGACCGTAATCCTGGACTAATTGAAAGCTCACTCTACTCTATCCATAGGATGAGGTGACTGTACTACCAATGCAGTTGTATGCAACCTAAAGACAATCGCTTAAGAATTTAGTATTTTTTGTGAGTCTTGCAATCTATGTATGTATCCTGAATTAATATGTATGCAGGAAAAATGAACACTTATGCAAAATATCATTTTCTCAATAATAATGTAGGAAATTATTCTCGTGGAAGCCATGGCACGACAAAACAAAAGCCTCTTGTCGATAGTATGGTCAAGGAAATAAAATTTCGGGACTCAAATTTGCGTTTTTGAGAGAATCGCAAGTTCGAACCCCGCCTACAGCCCTTATATAGTATGATATGAAGAAGGTTCTGGAAACATCGGGAACCGAAACATTTGCGACTTTGCAAGAATATTCTATTTAAAAAAATTGAAGCGAATGCTCATCCCATCGAACAATTAATTCAAGTATAAATATTCAAACACTCACATACCACAGGCACACTCACACAAGCAAAAACACAGAGACAATATTGCTACCTTAAAGGTTAAACTATATAAGTGCTGATTCACTGATTTGAGAAATCGTGGATAAAACATTTTATTAGTTGTAACTTCTCATAGTAAGTGAACTAATAATTATAAGAAAGTGCTCATGACAAACTTCTAAACTACAGGCTTGTCACACGTTTGTTGAGTTTTTTCTCGTAGAAAATAATAAGAAGGTGCATATATCTGGGAAACCCATGTTACTTATTCAGTTTTACCTATAAGGTATCGATATATTCATGGAATTTTATTTAACAAAAAAATATTCTTGAGTCTATAAAAAATATATTCACAGGATCAATGTTTGACCTTCACTGCCAGCACCATTAGGTATTAAAGCATGCTCTGATAATCCTCTGCTGGAAGTGCATTGTGCACTTTTTGGATTAAATTTTGATTGCAAGCGCAAACACACTCACAGGTGAGCGTTCATTGTTGCAACAGCTCTCACTCGATCTGTCCTAGATATATCGATTTACATGCATGATACTTTTTATGTTATTCCGAGTTCATTTGGAATAGGAAAAAACAATTAGTTTTAACTTATAAACTTCTTGTCAACCAGTTGATTTTCTTGAATGCCTCGCTGTCTTAGACAAGCTCTCCTATCTCAAGAGAAATCCGTCTTTTAATGGCTTAATTATATTGCCAGAAAGGTCTCATTAGCGTTTCCAAACATTGATAGGAACACCAAGTAGACTCTAGCGTATTAGGTGTATTAATTTAGTTATTATTTCTAATTATCAACTATCATCCTCTAATAACTATAAAGGTACTAACTATAATAGTTTGGAGTCCTGCCGCCTTTTATTGAAACCAGGGTGGCATTGGCAAAAGTGAGCCAAGTTTTTACAGCATGGGGTTCCTTGAAATATAGGTTGGTATGCGGCTGACCACCCATGCTGTAGAAAATGGTTCACTTTGCCAATTTCTCCCCTGTTTCAGGGAAGGTCGGCAGGAGTTGCAGGGTGTATGTTCATTTGAGATTCGGGTTTTTATATTGTAGGACCACATGCGGAATGTTTCAGCGCAAACTTATACGTGTCTGTTTGTAAAAATGCATAATATAACGTGAATCTCTAATGTTACAATATATATTTTGCAACTTAGATTAGATAAGATTAGAGGGTCAGCCTCATACCAACCTATTAGTCAAGAAACGCGAACGGAAGTGACATCAGATTTAAAATATGTCACAGCGTTTTATGCGCGGTAAAAAACCGACTTCAAAAGGCAAACGAATAATAAAATTTGTCAAACACAAGTGGGGGCGCGAACAAGCATTGCAGCTTTTTCTTTAGGGCAGATCTCCGCCTTTCTGGAAATCCCATCGTGTCACATCCGCGCTATTTGAATTTCTCAGACGTCACTTGTATCCAATTTTTTCCCAACCCCCCGCCCTTAAAAAAAACAATGAATTCGCGAAATAACGCCTGAAATGCTAGCGAATCTCCCCTCCGACTCAAAACCGCCCCTCGCTCTTTTTCAGTTTGGATTTCACTGATATAAAACAGCGTCAGCAAAACAGACAATTTCTTTCACTGTTTAATAAATGTGTATATTTTTTCTTCTCTCTCATTTATTAGCTTGCCTCCATCCACTCCTGGACGTAGGCCTCTCGCGACCTTCTCCAAGTTTGAGTGGTCCTTGAAGAAGCTAAATTAAAAATTACTGCTCGAATATTTGACGAAATATATATGGCCATGTTGTGTAAGCATTTTTAATGCAAAAATTGTACGTTATAAGATTTGATACATCTATAACCCAAGTTGCAAAGAGATATATACACTATACACACATATACACACAGATATACACATTTTTGAATATATTATATATTTGTGAAAATAAACAGTGGTTTAAAGTTTAAAAAGGTGTTGTTTAATTAAATAACAATAAAAAAAAAATATATATATACACAATTAAAATTCATGCTCAAAAACAGACACGTGTAAGTTCGAGCTTACAGATGCTGTATGTGTTCTTACAAATTCAAAAACAAACCTCAATTAAACATAAACCCTACAACTTTTGCAACTTTTATGAAACAGGAGTGTCATGGGTAAAATGAATTATTTTTTAAAGTGTTGGGAGTCAGCCTTATACCAACCTATAAGTCAAGGAATATAAATACTCGATTAACAATCTAAGTTGAAAACCGTTATTAACTATTGACACAGAGTTGAACATGTAATTTTTATCAGTAGGCAAACGTCACAGGTCTATGTGACTTAAAGACCTAAGCAATCAATAAAAATATATTACTATGCATTTTCCTTCGCACCCGGCCGCCGTGTGAAATCACTTTTTTGTCATTTAATTTGTGTCGAGTCCATTGATTTATAAATGTCTACTGCGTGAAACTCGCGTTTTCATATGCTGTATGTTAGGTTACAAAAGAAAGCCCTAACCTCTAATGAACATGATCTTTTGAACTTTTTTTGAGAGTCGACAATTGCAAAAGTCTATTTATTTTTTTACATTTTAAGTAGTCAGCCTCACGCTAACATATCAGTCAAGTAATTAATCCATAAACTTTTAATCAAAAGTGCTCTTTTCTTTCATTTTAAGATCTTATTTTAAATTGTATTTTACAGTAAAAATGATACAATCTTGACCTTAAAAGCCTTCTAAGCCTTTTTATGTAAGGAAATCTCTTACATTACGTAAAAGCACTTTTTAAAAGGAATTTAAAAGGCATTATCGACCTTAAAAGCCTCCTCTTTATTCCACTGAAAAAAAAATCGTGAACAATAGCGACTCACCCATAGTCCGTGGTATACATAGACTTAGAGAAGAATCCTAAAGAGAAGCGACTTTTTCTTGTGCTTTTTGTAGACTTAAACCACTTATTCTTGTCGTTGATCGCGGCTCACCAACTCTTCCCGGTATTTTTAATTAAAATCCCTTAGAATATATAAGTCCCTTCAGTGACTCATACCTTCATGAAAAGGACTCAGTAATACTTGATGAGTATATACAATTACATGACATACACAGAAGATCTAAATCTAAATCTAAATCTAAGCTGCAAAGATATGTATCGTTTGAGATTCATATTAAATGCATTCCCACAAGCAGACATGCATAATTTCGCGCTAACACATGCCGCATGTGGACATTGTAGATCCAGAAGATAATAATATAAAATAGAAACCTGACGTTATGAAGAATGTGAGAAAATGATTTTGTCGAGTATTATAATCTATAATATAAGTTACCAAGATAATAGTTATTTATGCCACTGCCTAGTAATGATAGTCTTTGTAACACGAGTGCTAGTTTGTGCCATGAGGCGCAGCCGAATGGCACAATAGACAGCAAGAGTGTTACAAAGGCTAATTACGTGCAGTGGCATACAATACTTTTTCTACGACCATGAGAGAATTAACAAAATAGTGAATCATAGTCATTATAATGTACTCGTCCATTTGAAGTAATTAAAACTTTACCTTTGTCAAAACGTGTGATTTATCATTCCCTTCGATTATCTAATCTAACCTAAGTTGTAAAGATAAATTATATTTAGGTTTCATATTGAATTCATGCCCACAAGCCGACACATATAAGGTCGCGCTTTTACATCCTGCATATAAGTTTAAACATTCAAACCCAAAACTCAAATAAACATATCCCCTGCAGTTGTATTGGCAGGTGAACCAAGTTTGTACAGCATAGGTGATCAACCTCATACCTACTCACCTATTAACCAAGTAACTTTTTGAGTTTGTTTATTTTTTGCGGTGAAATTTTTTGTATTGTTTTCCTTTCAAGCCTTTTATTTTCCTTTGAAAAAATGAAAGCTTCATTTAGATTTTAGAGCATTCCGATAAATAAATTCGATAAATTTTTGCACTATAAACAATTTTTATTTGACTCTACACATAAAATATATTTATTTTCATCTGAACAGGGCTGGAAGTCTCTTCACCACGGTAATTCCTACCTACCGAATATCAGTAATATTGTATGAAGCCTAATCAGCTGATCGCTTGCGGCCATCTTGGATTGACAGGTCTTCATACCCCCATACAAGGTTGACATTTGAAATTAAAAAATGGTTCCAATTCTGACAATGCGCATGCGCACATTTTCATTTCAACACGGTTAACCGTTGCGTAATGTTACATTACGCAACGGGTGTAGAAAATGTATGTCATTGTGGTTGCAATAGCCGTTTTGTAATTAGTAAATTACCAAATGGGAGTAGAAAAAACATATTTTAACATTTAAAATTCATTTTAAATTTACGTCCAAAAACAGACACATGTTTAAGCTCGCGCTTACAAATGCTGAATTTGCAGTACATACTATGTACTTACAAATTAAAATCTAAACCTCAAATGAACACAAGCTCTTCAAATTGGCCGACCTTCCC
Source organism: Agapetus fuscipes (assembly GCA_951799405.1). NCBI lineage: Eukaryota > Metazoa > Arthropoda > Insecta > Trichoptera > Glossosomatidae > Agapetus > Agapetus fuscipes. The sequence goes on along the minus strand of OX637349.1, from coordinate 12,739,107 downwards.
CGAATCAGGGGTGGCATTAAAAAAGTGAACAATTTGTACGGTATGGTTGATGAGCCTCATAACAATGTATTAGTCAAGTAACAAAAAGGTTAAAAGGCAAATCATTAATTAATACATCTAAAATCTATAATGTAAGTTGCATGAATAATATATAAACATTTACATACAAACGCATGCTAACTTACAAAGTAAAATCCCAAATCGCAAGTGCACATGAACCCTGCAACTCTTGCCGACCTTCCCTGAAGCATATCATATTATTTTGTAATACACATTGGAAAACAAACATATTTTTTACAGGGGTTGATTTTATTCGTTTCACATAAAGTAAATAAAGCTCCGCATTTATCACATGAATCCAATTACAGGAATTTGTGTGACGTCATAATATTACCATTTTGAATCAAGATAAATTGAATTATTGTTTAGCAACCTGGCATTGCCGGTGGGAAATAATATTTTCATTAAAAATCGTAATCCGTTTTTGGGAAAAACGTGTCATGCGTTTTTAATATTTTACAAAACCAATATTCTCTCCCATTTTTGTTGTTGTATTAATTTTCCATGCCCTCTGCTTTTCTGTCACATGTGTTATTTTTTTTTACATGTAATATGTTCATTGCAATAATATATTTCATTTTTATTGTCAACTTGTAACATTCATTTTAATTAAATGTGCATTTTTGTTTTCAAAAAAATTATTTATGAAAAAAAAATTGGTTCATGACTAAACGTTACAAAAAAAATTGGCCTATTTTTTTTTGAGAAAAGAAGGGATTCAATCAAACGAACTCCGCACGTGAATGTAGATGGTCAATTTTGTGACATGCTAGGGAAAATGCATACAAATATTTTGTTATTGGTTGATGAGGACGATAGCCTTATTTAAGTGTGACCTTTGCTCAAAAAATTATAAATTCTAAATCATGCGTTTATTGAAAGAACAAGATGATTTAAAAGAAGTAGAATCAACTTTGAAAAGCTTAAGACCCCGTGGCCGTGATGAAATGGAAACAGAGCTTCAGTTACACTTTCGTTTTGGAAATTTACATCAATAAAAAAAAAATACATGTTTCATAATTTCTAAAAACTAAATTACTGATAATCAAAAACTTTTCATCGTTATTTTTTCAGATGTAATATTTCATTTAGCTTCCGTTTGTTATGAAACCTATTTATTTGATTAGGTAAGTAAATAGTGAACCTGGTAAATGAATATCGCATTGGTATTAACAAGCAATTATTTATTTAAGCGCTTCATTAAAATCGTTTGTTTGTTTTCTGTCTAATTTGGCGGATGTGCTTATCAATTACAAAATGTTGGGCTCATAGGTATTTGGCTTTATAAAAATAATAATAATAACAATGATCTTTATTCAAGCCTAATCACGTGGAAGATGCAATACGTGACCAGCCATATAAATTTTACAGGTTAATACAAAGGAAACAAAGAATAACAATATAATTATTCGCAAATAAAAAAATTAAATGTAGAAAAAAGAATTTGAAAAAAATACAGAGAAAAAAAGGAAGAAAGTACATCTACATGATTGTAAACGTTGTGGGCTCGAATCCCGGCGGAGCACAAAAAATACCATTTATAATATTTTCAAATAATATGCTCTTTGCTGGGTGGATAAATTCATATACCTTTACCAAAGACCGGTGCCCAAGGTTCATCGAGCCTCACAGCGATTGGGTCTTGCTTGAGCGACAACCAAGCTCGCAGAGGTCTCTTGAGGTGTGATTCACACAAAAACTGTGCTCACTAATTAAATCATCCTATTATACGGTTAAGAAATAGAATATGAAACGAAAAATATATAGCTAGGGGTATTCTACCAGTGTAGTGGAATAGTGGCAGAGAGACAGTTACAGATGTTGAATGCACTTTTGGACGGTAAAAATTTTAACCTTCCTTTTTGCAATTTGCAGCTCGATAGAGATTTATTTTAAACATGAAGGAAATTGTTCATTCGAGTGCATAGAGACAAAGCGTATCTCAGCTCCCCGAGTGTTAAATATAACGTAACTCTCACCTCGATTGCGTAAATAGAAAAATGTACTGAAGATACAACAACACCTCTAGCGAGGAATGTAGTTTTCGCACATTTTGTTAATTTACGCTATATCTGAGTTTTAACTTTATGTTTTATACTTCGGTTATATACAGTGCAGTTCATCGTTTTGTTTGCCCTAAAACAACTGTAGAAAACTATACAAACGATCGCTTAGCATTCAACAATCTTGCATGTTTAGCCATGGATAACATTCAAATGTGTGGCAAGAATCTAGATCACAATAAAATCTTTTGACAGTCCAGTACCCTGAGTACGAGTTGCAAAACTTGAGTAAATTTAAGTCTACGGAAAGTATTAAAAAGTGGTTTTCCCCAAAATCTGCCGTTTTTATTTGTTTGAAACTTGAAATTGATTTTCTTCATCACTGTAACTCTTTTACTAAGACCATAAAGTGTAAGAAACAAAAACGGCAGATTTTGGGAAAAACCATCTTTAATACTTTCCGTAAACTTTACTTTACTCAAGCTTTGCAACTAGTACTAAGGGTCGGCGGTTGCCTGGGAAACGATTACAGCAAGACCTCGCTGACGTCATTGGGCATCGATTTGTTTTGTTTTGATCAATGCTTACAAGCAAACATGTGGTTAGCGCTTACATATACTGCGTGCGTACTAACAAAATAAGACTCTTTGAATATAAGCCCTGCAACTCTTGCCGACTTATCCTGAAACAGGGATAACATTAAGAAGTGATGTGTTCTGAGCGTATTATTGCGTAGAAAACTCATACTTGTTTCTTCACAACACGTTTGATCTGTTTGCTTTGTATTCTCGTCTAAACAAGGGCAACTCGTAGAACGACTCACATTTATCCTTTAGCAGTCGACGTCAAAACTACCTATAAGAAGTTGGTGTTTTCATGACTCATTCCTTTACCAAACTGCCCATTTAAGGAACCAAGTTAACGGTATTTTGCCCCTTATTGCTTGTTTGTCTTATTTCCATCAGATGTAATTACACATGAGCAATGTTTGTACTTATGTGTACTGGACCATTGTGTCTTATGAATGCTGGAAATTGATTTTTAAAATATTTAAAACAACTCTCAAATTATCGTGTTTTATGTTTTTTCTTTAGCTCAGATTGTGTAGAATGTGATTCTAGGACAATCTTATTAGAAGGTCAACTATTAATCAAATGACAGATTATCCATACAAGCACTGAGGAGACGATCTGTGTTCTCACACCAATTCAATCCTGTTATATTCAAAACTAATCGCAACTTCTTATCTGTGTCTCAAAACAACCGAAAAAAAAACACACAAACCAACACTACGCAGATAGCAGTCCTGCTACAAAGGATCCACACATCAACCGTGGCGGTTGATGTCTTGATCACCAACACCTTCGTGGCACTACACAAAGTGTCATAGACCTCTAGATTCTCTGAAATTTTAAGTAGTCTCCTGCATAGGATTAAAAAAAATATATATCACACAATAATGCTGGATGTAGAGTGATTGTGTATAGGGCGTACAAGATTTTTCTCTCGAATACACATGTGAAATGTTCAAAGTGAATCATTTTCAAATGCATGAATTATTGCAGCGAGAGAAAGAAAAGGAAAAATGACACAATGTTGACTCCTTGCAGACTGAGGACATTGAAAAATATTTGTTGCATTCTTCTCTTTGACAGAGGATGCAAATATGAGAATAACAACTCTCACATATTTATGTATGTAGAGTGCTATCTTAGTCTAGAAGTCATTCGTATACAAAGTCGATTTTTATATTTTGTTCCTTGACCTTGCGGCTGACCACCCATGCTGTAGAAAATGTTTCACTTTTCCAATGTCACGCCCGTTTCAGGGAAGGCCAGGCGCAAAACAACCTATAAGTAAAGGAACATTTTTTTTAGATTTTCTCAGACTAAAAGAAGTTTGTAAGGACACAACTCAGTGGAGAGACATTTGCCGACATAATGGTCACCCCTAATGGCGGCATGTTAAAATAACTATAACAAGACGAGCTACAGCCAGTATTTCATATTTTGTAAAACAGTATTCAACAAATCTTGGCTTGGAGTCCAGTCATTCATAAATACGTCTTTATATGACGTCATTCTACCTCTTGGATTTCCTCTTGAATACCCACAATCAATGGCAAATCCTTAATACTCCAAGTACAAAGCTTCACGTTTAAACTTAACAATTGCGTTAACCATAAATGTACTGAAACTGAAATGCTCACTAGAGGCTCTGCTTTAGTTTGAATACATTTTATCGAAAACGATATGGTTGAGTTTGAAGGTAATATTGTATACTCGGAATACAGACCGTCGATTTCCTATACAGTATCGATCATTTGCAGAGTCAATCCTGATAAGTGACTGGACCTTTCCGGTATTATGGTCCTAAAAGCCTCCTTCAAAAGGACTGTAATTGTATACTGTTGAATATAGCTTGATTTAACCATATATATTATGTAATGTAGGCGGCTAAGGCCAAGAATCATTTTTCATTTTTATAGATGTTTTGTAGATTTTTTAGTGTTTGTTCGTTTGTATAACTGGATGTAATTAATTGCTTGTATTCCTTAACTTACATATAGGTTGGTATGAGGCTGACCACCGATACTGTAAAAAATGGTTCACTTTGCCAATGTCACCCCTGCTTCAGGGAAGGTCGGCAAGAGTTGCAGGGCTTATGTTTATTCGAGATTGGGTTTTTATATTGTAGGTCCACATGCGGCATCTTAGCAACTTAGATTTAGATTTAGATTTATTATCTAAGTTGCGAGCATATATTATCATTTAAAATACGTTACAAAAGACTTACCTACTTCCTAAATCTAATCTAATCTAAATCTAAATCTAAGTTGCAAAGATATGTATCATTTGAGATTCATATTATTAAATGCATTCCCACAAGCAGACACGCATAATTTCGCGCTCACACACACCTATATTGCATTTTTTTCTTATATCTAAAAATGAAAACATATTACGAGTGTACGAATACCAAAGCATGTAGGTATAAGTATATAAAACCGGTCTTTGGTAAAGATAAATAAATTTTTACTTAAAAATTCTTTCATCCGTACCAGCTGAAACTATCCGAAACTAGCGGATATCTGAAATAATTCTATATCCCTGAAACAGAGGTGTCATTGGCAGAGTGAACCATTTTTTACAGTATGTGTGGTCAGACTCATACCAACCCATTTAAGTCAAAGAAACATCCAAATAAGGCATAATTTACAGATTTCTGTTCTCACTTAAGAGCACTCGTTAAAAGTCTTCAGTTACAGTTGAAAAACTGAAATATTTTCATGGGTCTACGCAGCGTTCGTAGACCCCGCAAAGCGTAGCGGCCTTTTATCGATTTTCCGTTGGGGCTGGCTTGCGGATGTGACCGTAGCCTGAGCCGGGAAAGTTCATGGCTACGGAAGGCTACGCGGTATACAGACTATATTTGCTTCTACTCGATAAAGTCAACGGAGCACTCGAGCGGTGAAACGAACATTTTGTGTCGTAGAAAAACATTGCGCTTTTTTGACCCGTACGATTTTATACATTATGCTTTGGACTCGTAAATGGAAGGTTATGTGTTCGAATTCCGGTAGAGCACAAAAAAATCCATTTATATTTTCAAGTATGCTCTTCGCTGGACTGAAAAATCATATACCTTTAACAGAGACCGGTCAGTATGACAATACAGTAATGACAATAATAATAATAAAATCATAAAGATGCCACAATATTCATTACAACAACTACTACTAATGAGGGAACTACCTGCGAATGCGATGAAAGATAGCCTGATCCGGAAATTATCAACTTTAAACTTAAATCGCGAGGATAATAGAAAACCCCGCAAACGAGGCAAGCGTGGCGGTCGAAATCTTAGAACGGAACAAAGAGATTTGAACACTCCCCCAGCGAATAATAGCGAAAAATATCCACACAAGGAGCAAGAAAGGAACCCCATAGCGGTGCTCCCAATTAATCCTTCCAATACAGCAAAACACACCGTAAATTCAGCTGACACGAAGAAGAAGAAGAAGAGACCGGTCACCAAAGATTAATTCAGCCTTATGGCAAGCGGATCTTGCTTGAGAATTTTCGCGTTGTGAAGCGACGACCATAGTTGCAGAGGGCTTTTGAGGTATTTTTTGGCTCTTTTGAGAGCCTAGCCCCCAACCATCCAATTTCGAGCCTTTAGCGTTTACCACTAGACTAGGGACTAGCCTTGTTGTATACTTTAATTTATTTTATGAACTTAACTCGCAATTTTAAATCCATTTGAAATTTGTTTATATAATTTAAGTTGCAAAGATATCATACATTTAAGATTCATATTCAATACTAATAGTTACTAATTAATTTATTTATAATAGTTACTAAACAATACTAATAGTCGGTGTTATGGCCGCGGGGATCAAGACAGGTTATTTGGAACCGGATAACGCTGCGCTCTGGTTCGAATCCCGCGACGATAACTTCGACCCTGGTTCAACAGATGCCTTTGCATGCACACAAGCTTTTGCTTTCGCATAAAGACAACTGTCCAGGCAAAATAGGTTGGTGGATTGCATTCCTTTCCACAAATCTATTAAAAAAAAAAAAAAAAAATACATTCTCATAAGCAGACATGTTTTAGTTTGCGCTTACACATGCCTCATGTGGAGTTACAACACAAAAACATAATCTCAAATGAACATAAGCCTTGCGACTCTCGCTGACCTTCCCTGAAGCAGGGGTGACATTGGCAAAGTGAGCCATTTTTTACAGTATTGGCGGTCAGCCCCATACCAACCTATAACTCAAGGAACTTCAAATACTGATTTTTAAACCAAACGCATTATTTATACATTGGTTTTATACAAATATCAACAAAACCTTATTATCTAATTTTAAACAAATCGACCACAATTTTCTCATGAATTTCCACTAAAATTTCCATTGAAAAGCATAACCTTGGAAATTTTCCAAGTGGCACTCTCTTGTACATTGATTTCTTTAGTAAAAGGTTCCCTCACTGCCCACCCCGAGTGTAAACTTTTTATGACTTGTACGAGACAAAATGGTGAGGGAGAATTTCAATTTTTGTATGAAAATTTAGAGGCGCTATCCCATTTTCATACAAGAATATTCACTCTCAAAGTTACGGCGTTTATTATAGAGTTAATATTCCATTTATAATGGGCATCGTTTGCGTCAGAAGTAATTTGAAATACACTTAACTGAAAACCATTTTCATATTTTCACTTATCGGCTGCTATTGATTTTTTTCACTGAAAAGAATTTGCTTCATTATGTAAATACCAATTTATTTCCTTTACCTATGTTTGTCAGTTCTTATTTTAAACTGAATATAGCTTTATCAATAATATTGATTTTACATACAAAAAAGCTGTACATATGTATTCTATGAGTAAAAAACTATTCAAAATTAGCGAATATCCGAAATAGTTCCACATCTTTATTCGAAACCTAAATAATATTATTCCCATATCCGTATCCAAAATTTCATATCCATAGCATCCCTAGAATCTGTGAACTTTTATGCATTTTTCAGTAAAAAACTTTACCACAAAAATTAACCGAGCTCCCCTGAAAAAAACAACTTTTAAATGCGTCCCATAAAACCAAAACCATAAAGCCAGCCGCTTAATAGGCCCAGCAGCTGCCAGTAATGCCTTTTTAATAGCGATCTAGTTTTCATTTATTTCCCTGTAGTTAATTTTTTTAATATAACACTAGTATTTGTTAGGAAAAAGGCTTTTGAACCCTATATGTGTACCTTAAATGAACTATTCTCAGATAGCTATGAGTCGCTAGAAATTGTTGATAATATTCTTTCCTTCCTTTCTTCAGCTTTTCTCAGTCTACTCCTGAACGTAGGCCTCCTTCAACCTTCTCCGTGTTAGTCTATCGGATGCTGTGTTCATTTATCCTCTGCCTGCAACTCCCTTGATGTCGTCCTGCCACCTCAGTTGGGGTTCATTTTTGTTCATTATTTCTTATTGCAAATGGCCAACTAAGTTAAATAATAATATTAGGAGGATTTATTTGATTAGCACTGTTTTTGTGTGAATCACGCATCAAGAGCCCTCTGCAAGCTCAGTTGTTACCATAGAAAGCGCCAATTCTCAAGCAAGCCCGCGTTAAATTAAAATTGAGAGGTATCTCCATACCCATAATACTGACTCCTGGCTCATCATCATATCTCAGGGTGTGGGGATTCTTTTCTAGTGGTATTGCTTATTCTTTTTTGGGAGAGGTTACAAAATAAAACATTATTTGACGAAAATCATTCCAAAAAATAAAAATAAATCTTATCATGCCATATTGATTTCTTTGGGCAATTGTTTGTACCAACTATAAAATCTACACCCTGCCTTAGATATTCGTTGTTAACACTTCAAAATTCCTTGTTTCAGATGCCATTTGGAAGACAGACCTTGATTTCATGCTAGTCAATAAGGATCGTCTTATTGTGCTGAGTTTCATGACGTCACCAAATGGAATAAACTCGTCTCTACCCACACCTCTACCGATGGTCACTTCACCACCGACCAATCCAGAAAATGATCCATTCACAGTGGTTCCAACAACGCCGTTCATAACCACAACTCTACCACCAGTGACCATGAAGACATTTGGAAGAAGGGGAATGAAGCCAAGGACTGATCAGAGAAACCAAAATCTTAAAACCACCAGTACAAAAGCGCCAACAACTATGCCCACCACAAAAGCTACGATAGATTATATCAAACCACCTTTATCTGTCGATGTTAATAATGAGAATCAGACTAATGCCACTTATTTTGAACCAAAAAGCTTGCCATTTAGTATGGAGAAGACTTTGAAAGATATCCTAGGAGCTGAACCATGGAATCCTTCAGGTTTTTACTTTCTACATTACGAAATAACTGACATATTTTTGTGTTGTGTTGTTTTGATCTAATGGTTACAATTGTTTGTTTCAGAGTCTCGGAACGGTTGGGGCGGACCAATTTCTCTAGAATTTTTGAACTACGGAATCGCACTTTTTGTGTATGCTGTACGATACCCAGCGGTGTTTTGGAGCACCAATAAATGCTTTGGCCTTATATTCTCGTTCCAATTGCTGGTCAACGCCGTCCAAAGTCTGATGTCCTTTGCCGGAATGTCTGTTTTATACAAGGTCCAAGTGATAGGAGCAGAGAAAGCTCTGCCTTTATTGAGGCACAGAACTGAACTGAATCTGCTTGGAGGACAATCGCCTTTCTTACTGAATCCTCATGTGACCCTTGCACTTTTTGTGCTCTCTGGATTACTGATCCTGTCTTCAAGTCTTGTTTTGTACCTGTATGGATACGGGAGGTTTGTCTCATTCTTATCATATCTATAATCTCCTTTCTTTTTGTCATCAAATTTATCAACAATTTCATCTTTGACTTAGTTTTTCTCGGGTTAGACCATGTTCTATTTGGAGTAACTTTGTCTGCCGACGTTTTTTTCCCTCGAGCGGGGAACATTTTTAAGGCTCGAAGCGACGGGGCACCTTTTACTCCACTTGTTTTCGGCAACTTGACCCCGAAAAAAGCTATGTCATCTATAACATCAACCATAAAAGCGAATGTAAAAGCTTAAAACTTAATTTCATTTAATTTTTGTTTCAGATTTAACGCGTTTCTTAACACCGAGAGAGAAAAACGTGTCATATTGGCTAGGGAAATTCGTTCCGCGAGTGGTTGGGGATACTTCACCCATTGTGCAGCGTTGTGTGTTCTTCTGTCCATTGCTGTTTGCTGTGCTCCACTCTTACATGACTACACAGTCGTCTACCGTGGCAGCTTGGATTGCTCAGTTCTACTTTGCGTAGTCTCAACCATCCTCCATCTATTCTTATGGGTCTTGGTCTGGCTGTTTCTAACAGTCAAACAAAAATGGGTCTTCAAACTACGAGTCACCATTGGGCGAGCATCTGTTCGATCAGCAAGATCAGTAAAACTTGTGACTGATGTGGATTTGATTGCATCACATCGAGACGATGATTTAACATCACAACCACTTTTGGTTGTGGGAAACGGTAGAACCTACACAGTCGCTGACAACTCCCCAAAGAAAGCCATAATGACTGTAATTCAGAAAGCAGCGTTGGATAAAAAAGCAAAATCTTCCGGTGGTGACCTTGATGGAGATGGGGAAGAGCAAATCTACTGGCTGAGACCAAAGACTGTTTCTTTGAACCCTTCGGATTCCAACGATAAGCTGGCGTGGTTCAACAAGAAGTTGACCAATGCACCTACAACGGGGAAACCTGGACAGAAAGTGACCTTCAATGATGTCCCTTGTACGTCACACCCCCGGTAACTAGTCACACTCTACTGGCTGTCGTGTTACATACATGTGACTCATCTGTCCCTTGTCTTGTGCCTGCCATGTCGATGTGTGCTTTAGTAGTTAGTCTGTAGACATGTGAACAAACGGTAAAACCTTCAAATCTTCCAAAATTACAACTTTTTTCTGCTCGGTCGCTTCATCGCTAACAATCAAGATCTCCAAGTTGGTATCTTTTCTAACTTTCAAACTTTAAGCTTGCTTATGTACGTAACTAAAATCAGTATCAAGGTTTTAACTTTTGTTCATGTTTAGTACTAGATGTGCAGGAAATCCATTTAGAAAAACATAATGCAATATATTTTATGTCTATGCAGATAAACATTAATATAAGATTTTGTAGGGTTTGTGTATTCACACAGTGAAAATTATTTTTTTTTAAATAAAATTATTTTTTCTTTAACGTAGTTTAATTTTCACAATAATATTTTATATTTTATATTTTTAGTCGAAAGTGCTCGAGATATAAAATATTATTGTGAAAATTAAACTACGTTAAAGAAAAAAATATTTTATTTTAAATTAATATAAGAACTCAAAATTCAAAGTGGTGACCCCGACGTTATAAAATATTCACAGTTTCCCTAAATGGATTCCCTACAAATGTTGGCCTAACAAAAAAGAAATTGTACCATAGCTAAAGGTACAAGATTTAATTTCCAAATAATGGTGCTAATTTTTTCGTTAACATAATATTTCCGTATCAAAATCTCTTTCAATGCACTCACATATGTGGTTTTTATAAAATTTCAACCAAAATTCACAACTAACAAACACGCACTACGATTTTTCCATCACTGCATGCCATGAAAAACAAGACTTTCTTTTTCGGCCTTCGGCCACAAGAAAGTAAAAATATTATTGTACAGTCTTATATTATATCTTACCTGTTTTTGACAGTCTATCGCCTTTGGAAGGGATTTTTATATATCAGTATTTAAAATAATTTACCAAAATATACTTACATACATATTTTGTTACAATGATTATAGTTGATCTAGTGAGTGAATGTTTTATTTTTTTCTTCATGATAACTTAAGTTATTATTCTTCAATTAATTTGTCACTCACAAGAAGAGAGAAAAAAATATTAAGCAAAATTACATTTAGATACAAAAAAAACAAGTTATATTGAATAATGATTCCAAAAAAGCAGCCCAGATTTTTTTTAAATACATTTAAAATATTATTTAAGAGAAACGAAATTCACCAACTTATTTTTCCCTGGCCGAATGTCGTCATGGGAAAGCAGAAGCTTGTATGTATGCAATGACATCTGTCGAAGTTATGGTCAAAGGGTCAAGCGTGATTCAAACCAGCGTAATTCTGTTCCAAAAAAGCTAGTCAAGAAAAACGACTTGACCGCTCGGCAACTGAATAAAATATATATCTATATATCTAGCAAATATTTCTTAAGCATTGCATAGCTGAATACTTTGTTACAGTTTAGTTTGACATAATAAGATCATTTTTCTGTATCACGCCTCAAAGGCCCTTTCCAATCTCAGATGAGATTTTTTATAATAATAATAATAATAATAATAATATGCGTTTATTCCAGCTTAGTCATGTGGAGGGTGCAATACATGACCAGCCATAAAAAAATAATAGATCAATAGAAAAAGTACATAGAAAATTACAAAAATGTAGAAACATGAAAAATATGTGATGAAATATATGAGAAAAAAGAGCAAACAAAATATATAGTTAAACAGTGAAAGAAAAGAGAAATACATGGTCATTATACATTAGAATATCAGGAACATATTAAACAGGGAAAAAAGGCTACGTAAGCTTCAAGTTCCTTGCCCAATGACGCCATATGCCCAACTCCCATTTCAGGCCTCTGATTGCTACGATCAGAGAGTTTTCGCTGGATTCAATTCTGTCTCTGAACCCAGCCATTCGGGTTCGCAGCAACCCATTCCAGGAGGGTAGTTGAGCCGCCACAAACATCCCACTCGCACTACAGCTCTTCCGCAGTCGTAACAATGCTCTATAGCCCATGTTGTAGCAGACTCTCATCTCGTTCATGCTTTGTGCTTTATAGTCACACCACAACTCGCTGGTGTATTGTTGCGTACATAGAACGAGGAAGAGCCTGTTTTTAACGATATCCGAGCATTGTGCGAACCGCCGGGCTAGCATATTAGCTTTCCTGCAGTGCGAGCGTAGTTGTCGTTTGATGTCATTGTCATCAGTTAATGTTTCATTAAGCACGTGGCCTAAATATTTAAACTCCCGCACTCGTTTCATCTCTCTGCCATTGACACTGACTGAGGGTACATGAAGGTTCCACCCCTTTGGCTTGAACACTAAAACTTCGCATTTTTTTTCATTATATATTAGCCGTCTTTCATTGGCGAACTCTTCACAGACTGCCACGAGCTTACGCAGCCCTGCCAAGGAGGGTGCCATCAGCACCATGTCGTCTGCATATGATATAGAGTTGATGAGCTTTCCATCCATGAAGCAGCCCACCCTAGTATTTATCAGCCTTTCATGCAACGGGTCGATTTATAAATTAAATAAGCATGGTGAGGATATTCCACCTTGCTTGAGGCCTCTTTTGGCTTTAAATTTGTCCGATATAGCTGATCCCCATTTTACTCTGTATAAAAGATGGTTGTTCAATGTTTAACACATTTCACCAACCTCCTTCGGCAGGTTTTTGACCTCCTGTAATACATTTTGCATTATGTTGTGACTCACCGTGTCGTATGCTTTTTTCAAGTCCATGAAACATGCATATATGGGCGTTTTCTTATCATTATACCTCCTGACTTATTTTTCAGCACAAATATCGCCATTTCAGTACCAGAGCCACTTTTAAATCCAAATTGATTATCGGATGTTGTTAATTTCTGATTGGCTTTCTCCATCATGATAGACTCTATGAGTTTAGCTGCTGTCGTGGCAACAGCTATCGGCCTGTAATTGTCTATTGACATTATGTCAGCACTTTTGTTTTTTACGATTGGACAGATGAGTGAGGTGCATACATCATCCGGTAGATATGCATGTCGAAACATCGCCGTGAAACATCGCCGTGGTTTATAGCGGCATGGTTATTTTTATTAGTCTAACACTCCACTGATTTTATTCTTCTTGTTGTTCCTCTCCAGTAATAAGGAACGTGGAGCCTCGATACGTATCGGTGAGGCAGATGACGGGGACTACGCCACCCTAAGGGAGCTGCCACTCAGAGAGGCCGCCATGATGGATCCCGGAGATGACACGTCCGAGGAGGGGAAGGTAAAACATAACCTACAAATAATTTTCACAATTGTATGAGAACTCACTAATTATCACTAATTTACCTAACAATATGATGGTTAACGGTTTTAATATATATTTTTATACTTTTAAATACAAGGTTTCTATAATAAATAATCAAAGATTTATAAACATTCAAAACTCATATCAAATGCATGCCCACAAACAGACACAAAGTTCCCACTTACAAATGTTAAATGTGTACTTGCAAATTAAAGCTAAACTTCCCTGCAACTTTGGCCAACGCTCCCTAAAACAGGGGTGGCATTGGCAAAGTGAAACAACTTTTACAGTACCTATAGGTATTGTTCCTTAACTTATAGGTTGGTATGCGGCTGACCACCCATGCTGAAAAAATGGTTCACTTTGCCGATGTCTATCAGAGATTTGGGTGTGTATGTTGTAGGTTCACATGCGGCATGTGCAAGCGCGAACTTGTACGTGTAGCATGCATATAATGTGAATCCCAAATGTAACATATTTTTGCAACTTAGAGGATGAAACTTCTTATAAAAATAAAACTAATTGTAAAGCAGTCCTCATGAAAATGTTGAACGCAGCAGGATTTTCACACTTTATTATATGTAATAAGTTCTACCTACCATAAGTGTAGCTTGGCTTAATGACTTTATTGCACAGGTGTAGTTTTTAGATTATTGAATTATAGAAGTACCTACTCTCAAATCAAAATGTATTGTATTTCTAATATGCTAATAAACTAACAAAATACTAACACTGTTTACGCTCCCGCATGCAGCTTCTGGCATGTGTCAGGGACGACAGCGTAACTTACGCTTGCACCAACCGTGACCTGCTGCCCCCGAGTGACTATGATGACGCCAGTCCTCTGTCCACGCCGGAGCCCCTGCCAGATCCCCCCACAGAACCAACCTCGCAAATGTCACAGCTGTCACCGGTGACCACGTCATCTGCGGTGACGGTGCATACAACTGAATGCCAGGTAAGGCATTTAGTCCATGTTCAACCCACTTATGTTAAACGACACATACCTTATCTGAAGATTCTTAGGTAGGTAGGTACACAAGAGAAGCTAAATATTTTGAAATGACAGAAGACCTTCCTGAGATGCTAATGATAGGGTGGTGTTTTAAAATTATCTTCTATATCAGATGTGTACCTATGACTTAAAAGAAATAGCATAGGTTATGTTTTAAGTTCTTAAATATATGTTGGACATAGCCATGGCTCTTGTGTGGCAAGAAGTTCCATTTTTGTGTTGTGTTTTCAGTATAATAGAAGCTTGTGGAACCTATTAAGAATCACAAAGAAGAGATTCTATTTCTATCTTTTACTTTCACTATAAAGTAACATCAACAAAGCAATAGCATTAACAATGATCTTTTCTGTATTTCAGTCAAGCAGTGGCCTTACTCCTCGTTGTCTCAGGAGAGCAGATTCCGGAGTTCCCATCGAAGAGCAGCAAAGATCCGGTTCAGGCAGCAGTGGATCATCTCCTCCAGATCCACCCGGATCCAGCACTAGTGAATCATCAAGCGGAATCCACTCTTCATCCAGTCTCCCAACCCAACGACCACGAGCCAACAGCCTGGATGACTTTGTCCTTGACCACCAACCAAAAGACCCAGAAATCCGAATGAAAAGCTTCTCCCTGCAACGGGGAGTCTTACCTCCTATCTTCACATCAGCAAATAATTCAGTGGACGCTTCGCAACCGGTTTACGGATTCTCTGGAATCCATTACACGACTATGGTTCATCCAATGATGAACGGACACATGGAAAATGGAGTTCCAACAACGATAATTGAGAATTCAACAGAAAACACTGTTATCATTAGACGTAAGAGTATGCAGCCAAAAGTCAAAACTTTAATTCCACAACCGGTGATTAGTGAAGAACCATTTGGACGATCGACGAACATGAAGATGACAACGTTTACAAATAGCAAAGAGTCTCTGAAGAGCATTGTAGCGTCGTCTGCGACTCTTCCGCATTACCCTACGCAGCCTCTTGACCAAATCAGTCCACATTGTTCGACAATGCCTTCAGCTTTGGAAGCAAGAGGGATAATGATGCCACCTCCGATGCTGTCCGGTTCGAGTTGCCAATCGTTTTCAAGGCCGCATTGCACCCTTGCAAATCACCAAGGAGGTTTGAGGTTAGTCGGGGCTGTTCCTGCAATTAGAAGACCTCCTGCAAGACCTCGCGCTGCTCCCGCGCACCACTCTTTCCCCGTTCATCTGATACAACCTACGCATTACGCCATGCAGAACCATCACATGAACAACATGATGCACGACGTTGAGAGAGATTCGGCCAACTTTTCCATGGCGTCGAGCGGGGACTCAGATAACAACATGTACATAAGTGTAAACAGAGCGTGAAGTTTAATTGAACATCAGTTATACATCCGTAGACGTTATATGTATTGACAATATTCTAATGTAGGGCCAGTTTGTAAGCATTTACTTCCGTATTCACCAATCCTACTAGCACTTACCTAAGACTCCACTATTTAGATTGGTCTTTATAGGGCTTATAAGGCATAGATAAAAACCATTCTAAGCTCTAGTGAGGCCTAGCATAAGTGTTAGTAGGATTAGTGAATACGCGGGTTAAAGGCTGTCTATACATTCCTAAGCTTCAAGTTGCACTAAAAAATAAATTAGCTGCAGATTTTGGCGAATAATGAAAAAACAATAATTAAAAGTGAAACTTTATCTTTTGACTCCTTTTCTGTTGCTCCTATCATTTTATTGTTGCCATTTAAAAAAAACTTTTTTTATTTATAAAAAATAATATTTACTAAAATAATGTCACGAAATGAATTGTTAGTGGCACAGAACGTTACGCACTTATAATCTAAGTTACAAATATAATTTAATGTTGAAGATTTACATTAAATAATGCACCTCAAATGAAAATATACTATGCAACTTTAGCCACGTTTTACTGCAACAAGGACCTATCGTTGAGCCTTGAATTTAAAAAAATCACTATTATACCTGTACCCATTAAATTTCAGTGTACATAACTTGAAGGCTTAGGAATGTTTACAATCTGGCCCCTAACAGACATTTTTATAATGCAGTGATCTCGTTTTTGTTAAATAATTTACCTATTAACGTGTACTATTAAGTTTTTCATTAAGTATTATCGTCACCTCATTATCGTTCAACCTTACTTGTATTTATTTGTTAACTCTACCTAAGGTGTAACCAAGTACATTAATTAATTGTTGAGAATAATGTAAATAGATAATTTTTATACCTAACTTAGCTTTGTATATTTGATATTAAAAAAAATAACCATTATCATACTCACATGTATAAAAAAATACTCGCTGCAGGCAGTTATTTCTTGTGTACCTATTTTGTTTCGTGGCGCACGCGTTACAATGAGAAGTCACTCAAACATGCAATCTATTTATTCAATATTGATCGATGGTAAAATGCAAAGATTCAAAACATGGCGTAGACTCGCTTCAATTATGTAAATAGGAAATATGTATGAAACCTAAATCAGTCACTAGAGGTTCTGTTTTATTTTACATGCATTTTCTATTTACTCAATCGATGGGAGACTAAGTTTTTTTTTTACTCAAGAGGCAAGCGTTTTAAGGCGCATTTATATTCTAGTAAGTTTCTACTGGGCCATAAATTTTTCCAAAAAAAAATAATGGATGTTTTAATGAAAAACTGAATTGAAATTCTTGCAATGCGTCTTTTTTCTTTTTAGGATTTACCCATAAAAAAAAAACAATGGAAGATACAACAAACAAGCACTAAGGTGGCAATAAGGACACATCCAAAAGGGCATGAAAAATGGCAATCTGTAGTGGGTATAATAAAATAAAATAAGCTACAAATGGTGTAGGTATACATGTAAATCACCTTTGCTGTAAACATTGTAAAATATATAAATAAGGTATTGGCATTTTGATTACCTAGTTATTTTTCATAAAAACCATAGAAATATTTGCCTTGTGCACAAAAATACTTAAGACTGCTTTATATCCAGTCCATAAGAATCATTCTATGTAGGAAAAAAATATGTTATTTTTAAATCATCAAGAAATACAATTTTTACAGCCTCAGGTCTTAAGGCAACAATAAGTGAAGATTAAATAAATTTATTAATATTACTGCCATCTATTGGGAACTTCTGAAAGCTAAATTTCATACAAAATGGGTTAAAATATTAAAATGAAAGCTAGAACTCCAGGATTATTACTGAAATTTTTTCTGTATTTCCATGAGAAGTTATACTTGGATTCTTTCGGTGTTATTCTTACTTGTCATATTTCGCCGTCGGCCTAACTGGCGACTACTTAGTCTGGGCACAAAGCCGGACTAGACCAAATTTGAAATATTGATTCTCGTTCATAGTGTAACGTAGGAACAGTTGAGCCTGCGACCAATTTTGGACGGCTGAAATTACGTCCGTTCAATGTCGTATTTAAAAAAAAATCTGTTCTAGAGATGTCACTTTATAAATATTATTTAAAGAATAGGGAATTTTCAATCGTTTTTAAATAATTATTAAAACAATAACCATTGACAATAACGAAAAAAAAGATGAAAAATAAAAGCAAATAATCAGTTTATAAATTTGTTGTGAATTTATAATTAAAACAACTTTGAAAACAATTGATTAGCCAAATGAATCCGTATATTTTTTGTGGATCGGGAAAAATAAACCAAATGTGGGGAATATGCGTTAGGGACGACCACACAAGCGACAAGTCTCATCGCTGACGTCACAATGGCGGACGGCTGACTGTTTTGTTTGTAAACAAATCAGATGTCGGCCAAAATACAAGTAAATATTTTATTTCAGATGGAAAAAGTGTCTCATATGTGTTCGTAGAGTGTTAAATATCCTCTTCACTTATTTTAAACTATATACATAACTTCAGTTTTTTTAAATGTGTCATATTGAGAAATTTGCCGCGAGCCGTGATGCAATCTGTCAAATGATTTCTTTTGCTTTTTAATTTTGTGTGTTTTGTGCCTCAAAAAGCGATTGATTAGCAAAAAGATGCTGAATTCTGTCAATTTGACCAAAATGACAAAAACAAATCGCAAAACAAAACAGTAATAAAGCAAATATTTACGATTTAATATTAAATACGGCAGTTGTCAAAATCGACTGTACCACAAAACCGTCTCCGAGGCGGTTTTGTCTCGGCCTAACTTCGCATACATTTGGAGGTTAGATTTGGGCGGGCGTTGAGCTCGAGACGCAAGCCTAACTACTTCAGAAATGTTCAAGAATCAAAATTAAGCAAAACCTGGGTTCAAAGGGCGACGAAAATGTCTAAGAATAACACCGTTTGACTCTATGTACATAGTTGTTGTCTGCACACAACAGTCTTCAGTTCTTTGGTCATGTCGCTCGTGGCAAGGAAGAAAAGGGAGAAGAAGATCCCACACATTATAAGACAGCAGCAGGCACCTCGGTGGGTAGAGCACTGCATTCTTAAGGGAGAACTGGAGAAGAATGATAGCTTCCACAATTGTCCCAACCCTCAGTAATGAAGAATAAGATGAACTAGAATCTTTCGAGAGCTAGAATTCATCCCATATATTGTTATCTCTTTTGGAAAAAAGAGTATTATTTTATATGGTTCACACCAGTTATTGTTGCATTAAGTCTAAGACGGCTTTCTGAAAGAATGACATCTCATTTTGAAATCATATCACAAACAAGTAGCGTCATCGTCATATCGCTTTTGGATACATTTTACTACAGAATAAAAATATTGACAATATTTAAAATGAGAGTATACAAGGTTGTAGAACAGTGGTTAGGATTTAAAAAAATATTGTGCACTCTGTAATTTTATACAAAGCGTGACGTAATTTTATATGAAGTTTTTTTTTAATGTTCAAATAGGTGAAAAAAATATTTTTTCTAAATTAGCAAAAAAATACTATAGTTTCATTAAAGCTTGGGTGTTTCAAACTTAGCATAAGGAATTTATACTGAATGAAAAGAATGGACTTATGAGAATTGTACACATTTTTATTTTTAAGTTTAAAGCGACATAAGCTAATGCTGAAACAACTCATTCTTAAGAAAGTAATATTAAATTTTAGCACAAAATACCTAAGAATAATTGCTTTTTGTAGTACTTAAATTAATTTTAAACATGTAGCAATATTCTTTTACTTTTGTATGTCCATTTTGAATGAATAAACAGTCACAAATATTTTTTAAGTAACATGAAACGTTAGTAATATTTAATTTCAAGACTGATTAATGTATTTTACATGTTTTCTCACATTTTCTTTTCATTTTTTCATTCAATATTCATGATATTTTAAACAACCTTTAAGTAATTACATTTTTGAGATAAATAATATTTTGGTTGGAAGAATGGTTCGTAGCATCGCTATTAAAGCAAAGTCACGAACCATTTCTTGTAAACAAAAACCTAATGGTTCGTAGCTTTGCTATTAAAAGGAGAATATTTTTCTAGATTTAATAAATTATTAAGGCATTATCCACAACACACATAATCAAATTGAATGAAAGGGATCATTTTTTACATGTAGAAAAAAAAAAAAAAAAAAAAAAAAGTTTTGTAAGCGTTAAAAAACAAGGTATTAGTCATCGTATTAGTTTCTGTGAACAAAAAAACTAAATCTTAAAATAACAGTATGTAATAATGGTTTTTAATAATGACCTGTAGTTTTTATATGTAAACTGTAAAATATTTATTAAATTCACTTTTTATTTCATAAGTTGTTCAATCATTAAATTATTGCTTCTTATTTACAATTGTGTACATAATTCTGTATTTAAATATGTCTTAACTATGAAAATTAACACAAAATTTATATATGGATATTCTGGCTTGATATTTGTAAAATTATTAAGTAAAAATGTTGTTTTTTTTAATGCAAATTATTGCTTAAATGAAATATGTTATGATTAGGAAATAACAATGGATTTTTGTATTTTTTTAATGTTAACCAAAAAACAAAACTGCAAATCTCACCATTCACATTTATTTACAATGATTTTATTTTTCAAAAATTGTTTTTACTGAAATAAGTATTATGGGCTGTCATAAGACCTTTTATACCTACTCGATTAAAAAAACACAGTTCTATCAACTGTGCTGTGATTATGGAGAAGCTAAAATTTCTAAACTTTTCGTCGAAGGCATAATATGAGTGGCTTAATATCAAAGGCGGACATCTGTCACAAAAATTGAAATTGAGTTAGCAGTGAATTCTTATAGGATTTTTCTCGTTCTTTTCAATGGTGATGTTGGTTTATATCAAAACCGGACATAAGTATGTTATTTTTAGCTTCAAAGTTGTAGGTAAGTTTCAAAAACGGACTTCTGCTGCAACAGTTTGTTTCAAAAATGGACATCTACCAACAAGCCAATAGAATAACCAGATTTTGGTCACGTGATTCAAAATTCAATATGGCTGACACTGTTGTAGTTTGTACCAGGAGCGTTCGCCTGTGTTTCATTATTTTTGTTTTTGGTGTATTATAAATATTTTAATTGATTTGAAGTGAAAAAAAGTTGTTCCATGGAGTCCAACATATCAGTTAGTGATAGGAGTACTAGGAAGAGGAAGAGGGATCCAGAACAATGGAAAATAAATATCAGAAAGCGACTAAGGTGTGTATACTCTTTGATTTGGGCTACACTTTTAATTTGTGCTGTTGTACAATGTTATCGGTCGGAGGGTGAAAGTTAGATGTCAAAAATATTAAAACTTATTACAATAAATCATTTGGATTCAATTTCTAACCATTTATGTTGTGAAAAAGGTGAGATATTCAACCTGAAATTAGGCTGTGGTATTGAGCTGGGTATAGAATCACAACCTACTTTCAGATTCAATAACACAATTTTCTCACCAATTTGATAGCTGTTAGATCTTGGATTTCTTTTGATAACTATCATAGTTTCAACAGCTTTAACTCACCAGATGATAGGTATATTATCACAGACAGTTGGTGTTGGTATCACGTTGGTACATGTTGGTATCAAAAATGGACATCTGACGATTTTTGTTTCAAAACCGGACATCTGTATTTTCAAAGCTGAATTTGAACATTTTTTAAAACTATATTGATGTCAGATGATTCACAGTATTAATTTAAATTTTTAAAGTGAATTATGAAAAAAACTTATAAGAAAAATAATAAATACCGGCCAGGATACATAAGAATGGGATTTCCTCCACATTATTGAAATGTCAGATGTCCGCCTTTGATATTAAGCCACTCATATCCAAACTACGAGAGTATGGGAGAGACATAATTCCTGATGTCATTGGATATTACTTAGACAAAACCAACCTGCGACATTTTGAAAATTGTTTTTTTATTCATATAATATTAAATGTATTTTTTTCAGTACAAACTTTGAAAATGATGAAAGGTATATGTGATGGAAAACGAAACAAACTCGAAAGAAAAAAGAAAGATTCAATATGCATACTTTTCCAAGACTGATTGCGTAAAAAACCGACTGAACTAGGAAATATCCCTTAACTCATCAAAATATCAAAGTTTAACTTAATTATCTCAATCTTTAATTTGTCATTATTTAACTTAATATTATGAATCTTACAAATGTTGTTCCATTTAGATAAATATATGTCATGCTTTTAACAACTGCCTCTGTTTCTTGCTGTAGGTACTTCTCTAAAACATGAGTGACATTGGTAAAGTGAACCAATTATAAGAGCTTGGTAGGTCAGCCTAAATCAACCTAAAGTCAAGAATGTCTGAAAAAATTTAAATGTAAACCTGTTAGATTGCATTTGTAATATTATGAATTTGGTTTCTGTGGATGCTATTTTCCGAATATTTTTTGAGATTTCTGTTATTTCATTGTTTACTTAGTTGCTATGGACCTTTTTGAATACGTCATCAACTCTCAATTTCCATTTGATTCCCGGGGTGGAAGTCTCAAGGACTGTCGATGGATCTCACCGTATCTATCTGAAGATACTCGTAGTACGGAATTAAACATGGCGGGGTATCAACAGCTGATCCATTTTATATGAAACCATAATCATCTGTTTGAGAAAAGCCATGTTTTATTCCATCCTGTCTACAACTAGGTACAATAAGATCAACCGACGGCCGTCAAGACTTCCACACCTGATTGCTATGTTGAAATACGACCTGGGATATAGTGCCAATAGCGGAAATTTGGAGTGTTACAACCCTGCATACAAAAATCAAATTTATGCTATGAATTAAATTGTCTTAAAGAATATTATGTTCTACAAACTTACTTCTGTGAGTTTTTATTTTAGAAATTTGTTTTTCTTGTGTAAAATACTTATTCCTTACCGATGAAAATATGCCATTCTGAATGAATGTAACCATATTATATGAATTGATGGTTTCCATTAATGTTTGTATTGAGTAATATTTAAGTAAGTGACTAATCATGCGCTCACAACATACCTTTTGTAAGATGTTATCGTTGAAACATTATCAATAAAGTATTCAACACCCAATCCAGCTTTCATTTATCAACTTGACACGACGCAAAATAGTCATTGTTTGTATTCTTAAACCCTAAGTGTACCCAAACATTTATCACAGTTTCATCAAGATCATCTTCATCATTTCACTTTCACGCTGAAGAAGCCCATCGTAGAAATGGGTGAAATGTCCGGAAGTTCCAGCTCCCACAGACCACGGCAATAGATCCGGGAAAACATTTCTCAAGCATCATCAGCCAGCCGTGTAAGCCTAAAACTCCATCCAACTTGAACAATTTATTGCACCCTCAAAAAAACATTTGATCAATAAAAGGATCTGCGGCACCCTTCCAGGGTGACATAGACCCCCAAGACTCTCAAGAATTGGGGAGCCTCCCGCACAGGATTCCTTAAAAAAAAAAAAAAAAAAGTAATTGGTTCTCTGGATATACAAAAAGATCCACCAAAAATTCACAAAATAGCTTGAAGAGAAAAGAGTTCACAATCAGGTTGACCTCAAAAGAATGGTTGGAGAGATGAAAGAGATCATAAATATTTCTGTTACTTTAGTCTGTAAAAGGTATAAGAGAAACCTGGCCCAGAGGTCATATGTACCCAATTTTCAAATTTGGTACCTGTTGGACCAAGAAATTTTTGAAGCTAATATCTCATGATAAAAAATAAAACAACCTGTTTTTGATAACTGTAAGCATATTCAGTTGCGTGGCCGGTTATGCAAACAAACCGTTTGCATTGTCAGTTACCTAATCCTATATCTTGGAATATGAAAGGTTACAAAAGTAAATGACTCTACAATCAATCCAATACATATTTTATAATTGGCAATACTCAAAATATGTGCTTGTCTATTTCAACTCAACCATAAAGCATTTTACCAAAAGTCTATTAAAACTAAAACGGGGTCTCTAGTGAGTGCTTCAGTTTCCAAACCCTTTTTGTACAATGAAATTTTGAAAAATTTGATAAATTAAAACCTAAAAAGAAGAATTATAAACTGAATAGTCAAAGAGCACTTCATCTTGAATTGATTTACTTTAGTTTTCAATTAGTATATAGGTACCTACAGGAGAACCCTGACCCACAGAGTATGCCCTGACCTATCTGGATGAACAATGTCTTGAGTTATGGTCATAGATAAGAAAATTATGTAAGTATTATTTATTTAGTATTATTATATTTAATCATTTTATATTGAAGTATGGTGAGTGTATCTTTATCCATCGTTGATTTACAAATTATATAATATATTTTTTATGACCTTAGAATGATTTTTAGTAAGTATTTTTAAAAAGCACTATCTCTTGTCTAGAACGCAAAGTTGTAAGTAGCTTCTATTGGCTGATCACAGATGGCCAACACACTTTTTTATTTTTTCATATTGATTTGAATGATTACTATTGAATATTTGCAGGGACCAAGTAGGTAGGTACGAGTATATAAAAAAACGCAACTAAGCTACACATATAGTGTAACTTCTTGCCGCGTTAGCCCCGAAGGGGTCGCATGTGGCGAGTTGAACCTTTTTATTTTTAGAGGTAAGGGGGCCGGCCTTACGCCAACCACTTCATTTGAAGTGGGGGCTTCCCAGCTCCCGAGAGGGCTGGCCCTCATTTCTTGTGAAGGCTGAGTAAACCTTGCCGGTATTTTATTTTGGGGTTTGAAATAAACTTGCTGGTATTTTACTGAATCAAAACCAGGATTTTAATTGGCAAGCCCATTTCATCTAAATGACATAATTTTGTAGACTTTCATTCAAAATACCTAGATGTATCTAGGTATTTGTGCACAGGGCACAAGGATGATTTATTTGGTGAGCGCTGTTTTTGAGTGAATCTCATCTCAAGAGCTCACTGCGAGCTTGGTCGTCTCAATCAAGGCCCAGTCGCTGTAAGGCTGAATGGGCCTATGGAGACCTACCCTTGGTAAGAGCATTATAGCTAAGAGCATTTTTGAAAACTGTTGTTTTTATACTCCGCCGGTATTTGATCCCACTACAGTCCAAACACGAGTCCTTAGTGATAACCACTAGGCTACAGACCGGTCTTAAACGCAACTAAGCTTCACATATAGTGTAACTTTTTACCTGCGTTATCCCCGAAGGAGTCGCATGTGGCGATTCGGACTTATGTATTTTTACGGGTAAGGGGGCCGGCCTCACACCAACCACTTTCAGTTGAAGTAGGGGTTTCCCAGCTCCCGGGGGGCTGGTTCTCATTTCTTGTGAAGGCTGAGTAAGCCTTGAGATCGAACCCTTGCTGGAATACAAAGTGAATGCAAGAAAAGGAAATGTATAAAAAAGGTGATGGATATAATTGAATTGAAAGAGATATGTAAAGATAGGAAAAAATGGAGATAAATCTGCAGAGGCTCTGGCCAACCCTAGCGGAATGGCGGCAGAGTTACAATCAAAGCTCATTTAAATAATCAGCATTTTTCATAACAAACATATTTCATATGACATTCAAATCTCATGTACCTACCTACCTATCCAAATACTTAAACGCAGATTTTTTTATGCCCTGCCAATCATTTTTGACTCAATGCTATTCTAGATTTGATTTTTGTCAATGGGAATCATTTCCTTTTTCTCAATGAAATGGCAGGTGATACAATGCCAAAATATGCGTTTCATATCTTTTAATACACCTTTCATCACTTGTTCTTTGTAGTTCAGATCTCTCTTTTGACAAGTCGATGTTTCGTCCCCACCAGCGCTTGTTTGGCTTATCTACCATTTGTCTCAAAGATGACTTTTGCATGACATTGTCTTGAGAATGACATTCTACACAATCTGAGCAAAAAGAAAAAAACGTAAAACACAATAATTTTATGAGCTCTCTTTTACATTTTCAAAACCAATTTCCAGTTTTCATCTGGCACATAAGTCCAGAACACATACAAACATTGCTCATGTGATATTACCTCTGTTAAAGATAAGACGAACAAGCACTAAAGTGACGGTTTGTCAATGGCTCGAATAAAATCGCTAAAGAGTAAAAGTTCAAAGTTGAATGAGAAAAAGTTGCAAGCTTCTCCATACTAAATCTATAATCTACGTATCTAAAAATAATAATAGTTGCAAAGGGAATTAAAGGTTCATATTTAATGCAGGCTCACAAACAGACACGTGCAAGTTAGCGCTTACACATTCCGCATTTGTACATACAAAATAAGCCAAACCTCACATGAAAATAGCCATAGGCCTTGTAACTTTAAGCTTCACTGGCTCCATATCCCCGAGCGCATCGAGTTTAAAGTGTGCACGATGGTCCACAAAGCTTTATTTGGAAAAACACCCAAATATCTCGCTGATTTAATTAAACCAGTCACCCTCGGCTCGCTGAAACTGGAGCCAAATCAAAGATTGAAGAACCGATAAGAAGAGTTATCACAATGTTTTCTAGAGCGTGCATTTGCAGTTGCTGGTCCTCTGGCCTGGGACCACCTGCCACATCATGTGAGAGAGCTAGATGACTATGGAAAGTTCCGGAAAGCCCTGAAGACAAGCAAATTTCTATGGCATCATTTGCACAAGCGCCCTTGGAGTGACTACATCACGAAACGGCGCTATAAAGAAATCATCATCATCAACTCCAGCCGCCTTTCCCTGAAGCCGCGGCTGCATTAGGAAAGTGAACCAAGTTTTTACAGCATGACGGGTCACCCTACCTACAGGAACTACCAATATATTAGTAAGCAACATGCTAAATAAAAACTTACAGTTAAATTAATTTTCATTGCTCTAACTCTGAATAGGAATTTGACGCTTTTGATAAAAACTTGTCCTTTTCCTCTTAATCCTTGTTTAATAAAACGGAGTAGGTTTTTGTTTTGGTTTTTAGTAACATGCAAAGGTACATCAGCTTTCTCCTTTTATTGGTTAACAATATTTCTTTTCTGTGTATTTATTTCCTTAGTTTGTTTTTTTTATACTAAAGCTAATTTGTTTGGTGTGCAGAGGCGTAACGCACTTCACCAAGAGAAGCACGTGAGGCACGTATCGCACGCTTAGCACGTGCGGCACGCGGCGACTGGCAGCACGCCAAGCACGCTGAGGAAAACAACGATACTGGCCATTGAGTAATACCATAGAGGAGCAGAAACTAACTTACTGCTTTGATCCATACTACTCGTATCTACAACTTTTGTCTCATTCCTTTCAAACGTTGCAGTTGTGTAGTCATACAAAACATGTTTTTACGTGTCAAATTTGATGTTTTCTTGTTTTCTCCATTTCGCGTTTTGATACTTAATTTCAATACATGCCATAATGTCTTAAAATAATGCCTTTTTTTTTAAAAAATCGTAAAATTTATCGATCACACGATTTATATCGCTGCGTCTGTGTTCGGACTGCTCCGGGCATAGTGCGCACGCGGCAACGCTGCCACCTTTCTAGAAACATTTTTACATTCGTCCAAGTTTTTTTGGACACATACACATGGAAATGCAACTGTGAAGTTCTTTGTTCGCTTTCTTTCTAATGACCATTTTCGTAAATAGGTTGAAACCACAGATCACGGGTTGAAACAGATATAATATAATGTCTCTTTTCGTTAAAATAATTTCAAATCCACAGATATCATAAGTCAATGGTACAGGCAGAACTAGTAATTGACAATTCTTATATTTTTTTATACAATGAAATATAAAACGATTTAAGAAAAGTATATTTTCTCCTTTCTTTTTCGATATATTGGTTTAAGATTTTTTTTTTCTTTCCCTGTATATCTTTTTTGTTTTGAAAATAACAATGAGCTGAAAAAATATGTAGGTACTAGCTGTAAGAGCGTTTGCAAATAAAATTGCACAATAATTTATAGTTGGTGTTATGGCCGAGGGATAAAGACGCATGTTCAACTAGCGTATTTGGAGCAGTTCGTTTGTTTGCTTCGAATCACGTCTGGCCCACTTGACCATAACTTCGACCCTGGTTCAACAGATGCCATCGCATGCACACAAGCTTCTCCTTTTTTTCGCACGAAGACATCTGGCCAGGCAAAATAGGTTGAAGAATTGCATTCCTCTTCACATATCTAAAAAAAAAAAAGTGGATCAATTTTGAATTCAGAACATTTTTCTCGGCGAGCAAGCGTCTTATTATTATTTGTATTTTTTAAATAAAAAAGTATGTTTGTTAAAAAAAGTATTTGGCTTGGCCAGAAATAGGTATTTACATTATCAATTAATAATTCATTATTTAATATTTTAATGAACTATTAATTGATAATCACCCAATAACATCTGCTGAACCAGGATCGAAGTTATTGTCGATATTGCCGATGTCGGTTGGTATGAGGCTGACCACCCATGCTGTAGAATATGTTTCACATTGCCAATGTCGCTCCTATTTCAGGGTAGGTCGGCAAGAGTTGCAGGGTGTATGTTCATTTGAGATTTGGGTTTTATATTGTAGGTTCACATGCGGCATGTTTAAGAAAAACGCGAACTTATACGTGTCTGCTTGTGGGAATACATCCCTTATCTTTATAAAATTCAACGGCCTCCCCATACAAAATAGTTGTGCGTTAATGGCATTCAAACTGAAGAACTCCTAAACAGATGCACGTCATATTCACAACAAATATTGTTCAGGACTTGGGATGTGCTTCCTCATCATTAGTAGATTTTAAATTGTTGTTTTTTAAATAAATAAACATGATCAATCACAACACCTTTTTATGTAAAACCTATGCGAGAAACAAAACTCATTTTGACATTCGAATTTCAAATAAATTGCCAGCACTTCAACATAGGCTTCAAAGTTGCCATCGTTGCCATTGCCAAGTCGATTCTTTTTCGGTTGAATTCCGTTGAGTACCTACCTATATTCTTTATTTATTTCAAAATTATACTTCAACCAGTTATAACATGTATTTTTTAGAAATAATGACGATCGATTCGGTCAACTTTTTATATGAAACCGTACTTATTGCGGCATTTAATTTTTTTAAAGTATTATTACAATATACAATCTAAGTTGCATAGACGCATTAACATTTATAATTCATATTCAATG
Source organism: Agapetus fuscipes (assembly GCA_951799405.1). Taxonomy (NCBI): domain Eukaryota; kingdom Metazoa; phylum Arthropoda; class Insecta; order Trichoptera; family Glossosomatidae; genus Agapetus; species Agapetus fuscipes. The sequence goes on along the minus strand of OX637349.1, from coordinate 12,709,924 downwards.
CACTCCTCTTCGGAGACACGAGTGAGTTTGCGCTTACAAATGCTGCATGTGTATTTACAAATAAAAATTTCAGCCTCTCATGACCATAAGCCCTGCAACTTTTGCTGACCTTTTCAGAAACAGGGGAGACATTTGTTAAGTGAACCCATTTATGCGATATGGGTGGTAAGCCTCATACTAACCCTTAAGTCAAGGAATTTGAGTTTGAAAAATCCTTAAACAACGGTAATCTTAATTTATAATCTAAAGTTGCAAAAAAAGTTATTTGATGATTCAAATTGAATGCACGCCCACAAACTGGCAAATGTCATTTCACGCTAACATATAGTTGTGGCGCTTGATTTTTTTTAAATATTAGAATATATAATCTAAGTTGCACAGATACAATAACTTTTATAATTCATATTCAATGCATGCCCCCCTGGAGACACGAGTGGGTACGCGCTTATTAATGCTGCATGTGAACTTACAAATTAAAATTAAGGCCTCTAATGAACATAAGCCCTGCAACTTTGGCCAACCTTTTCAAAAACAGGGGGAACATTTGTCAAGTGAACCATTTTTTTCGATATGGGTATTCAAGCTCACACTTACCTATCCGTCAAGGATTTGAGTTTGAAAAATCCTTCAACAACGTTAAATTTAATTTATAATCTAAAGTTGCAAAAAAAGTTATTTGATGATTCAAATTGAATGCACGCCCACAAACTGGTAAATGTCATTTCACGCTAACATATAGTTGTGGCGCTTGATTTTTTTAATTTTAGAATATAAATCTAAGTTGCATGCATAAATTTTATAATTCATATTCAATGCATGCCCCCAAGCAGACATGAGTGACTTTGCGCTTACAAATGCTGCATGTGTAATTACAAATAAAAATTTCAGCCTCTCATAACCATAAGCCATGCAACTTTTGCCGACCTATTCAGAAACAGGGGTTACATTAGTTAAGTGAACCCATTTATGCGATATGGGTGGTAAGCCTCATACTAACCCTTAGGTCAAGGAGTTTGGGTTTGAAAAATCCTTAAACAATGTTAAATTTAATTTTTAATCTAAAGTTGCAAAAAAAGTTATTTGATGATTCAAATTGAATGCACGCCCACAAACTGGCAAATGTCATTTCACGCTAACATATAGTTGTGGCGCTTGATTTTTTTTAAATATTAGAATATATAATCTAAGTTGCACAGATACAATAACTTTTATAATTCATATTCAATGCATGCCCCCCTGGAGACATGAGTGGGTTCGCGCTTATAAATGCTGCATGTTAACTTACAAATTAATATTAAGGCCTCTAATGAACATAAGCCCTGCAACTTTTGCCAACCTTTTCAAAAACAGGGGAAACATTTGTCAAGTGAACCATTTTTTGCGATATGGGTATTCAAGCTCATACTTACCTATCCGTCAAGGATTTGAGTTTAAAAAATCCTTCAACAATGTTAAATTTAATTTATAATCTAAAGTTGCAAAAAAAGTTATTTGATGATTCAAATTGAATGCACGCCCACAAACTGGCAAATGTCATTTCACGCTAACATTTAATTGTGGCACTTGATGTTTTTAATTTTAGAATATAAATCTAAGTTGCATGCATACATTTTATAATTCATATTCAATGCATGCCCCCAAGCAGACATGAGTGACTTTGCGCTTACAAATGCTGCATGTGTAATTACAAATAAAAATTTCAGCCTCTCATAACCATAAGCCATGCAACTTTTGCCGACCTATTCAGAAACAGGGGGAACATTAGTTAAGTGAACCCATTTATGCGATATGGGTGGTAAGCCTCATACTAACCCTTAGGTCAAGGAGTTTGGGTTTGAAAAATCCTTAAACAACGGTTATCTTAATTTATAATCTTAAGTTGCAAAAAGAGTTTTGATGATTCAAATACAATGCACACCCACAAGCTGGCAAATGTTCTTTCACGCTAACATATAATTGTGGCACTTGATGTTTTTAAATTTAGAATATAAATCTAAGTTGCATACATACATTTTATAATTCATATTGAATGCATGCCCCCAAGCAGACATGAGTGAGTTTGCGCTTACAAACGCTGCATGTGTAATTACAAATAAAAATTTCAGCCTCTCTTGACCATAAGCCCTGCAATTTTGCCGACTTTTTCAGGAACAGAGAAACATTCGTTCAGTGAACATTTTTTTAGGTATGGGAGGTCAGCCTCATACCTCATGCTTCATACAAGATACTCAGAACATGAAAGAACTAAATAACCCTTTTACCGCAATTTTTTTTTCAAATTACTTCTTATAGCATTTAATTACTATGAAGGAGGTGTGAGGAAAAATTATTGCGAAGCCAGACTTCACTGCCCGAAGGGCCTAGCAGACAACCGTGCGCAGCACGGTCAGTCTGCTAGTTTATTATAAATCTTAAATGTAAATAATATATCTTTGCAACTTAGATTAGATTAGATTACAACGTATTTACTAACATAAATGTTTACATGTGCACTGCACTAATTTCCCTTGTATATTTACGACGCAAATGCAAAGCTCATCTAAAGTTGCAGAGATATAAATCCGGGAACAAGCTGGAGGGTAAGTTGTTGGTATAAATGTGTCTTAATTGTATCAGATACAGCCCCCATCGCTCTCTCGCCAAAACATAATGTTACAGCAGAGGCACACCCCTAGCTGCTTCATTCATTGCTCTTATGTTTCCTTGTAGCGTCTTCACACTAGGGATGTGTAATAAATAACAAAATATATAGAAGATAATTTGCCATGATTTTTTCATACGAGTACTCTACTAAGCTATAAATGTAGTGTAATTTCTTGCCGTGGTTTCCCCGAAGAACTTGAAATTGGCCAGTAGAACATATTTAATTTTACAGGCTTACAGGGGCCGCGCCGGCCTAACGCCAACCACTTCAGTTGGAGTGGGGGTTTCGCAGCTTCCGAGAAGACTGGTGCTCATTTCTTGTGAAGGCTGAGTAAACCTGGCCGGTACTTTATTCTGGGTTTGAAATAACACCGAAACGGGAAATCATTTCTAACACCCTCGGTGGGAATCGAACTCAAGCTCTTATGGAGTAAAATACATTAAAAACATAATAGGATGATTGGTTTGATGAGCGCTGTGTTACTGTAAGTCACACCTCAAGAGCCCTCCGCAAGCTTGGTCGTCCTTATAGAAAGACCTACAAAAACAAGACCCAGTTGTAAGGCTGGATGAACCTGTGTTGACCGCATATTATGCTTTTTCAAATCAGCGAAGAGATTTCTTTGAATATAATGTAAATGATATTTTTGGTGCTTCGCTGGGAATCGACCTCACTACCATCCGATTACAAGGACCGGTCGATGTAAGTAAGTAGAATGGGTCCGGCACAAATAGAATCGACAAAAAATTGTGACGTCAGAAAGTTTGTTAAAGGAAAACGCTTACTAATATAATATTGTTCTTGATTACTGAAAAACGCATTAAATTTTTAATGTTTTCTCATCGAAAAACCATTAAATGAACTCGAAACCAATTTCATAGACAACAAATTTATGACGTCGCATTGCCGGATTGCTAGAGAAAATGCAAAATAACATTTTGTAATAATTGACAGCTGTCAAATAGACTTGTGAAGTGTGCTCATCGAGAAAACATACATTTTTAAATTTGTGGTGAATTAATTTTGAACCCATTTCCGGCTCCATTTATGCGATTACAAAAAATATTTTAAAATTTATTTTTCAGAAAACTTCCACCCCTAGTAGCGTTGCAAGGAAAAATAACTGTTTCTAATTGGAAATGCAGACTAAAGGAGGTTCTAGCGAGTTCAGCAAATTGCTCGTAGAAGAATTATGGCTTGAGCAAACTCTGTCTTTCTATAATATACCTTTTCGAACTTGAAGTACCTACGCGCGCCTGTGCAGGTACAATAGAGAACAGTCCAGTATGATCAATGATGGTAGTATTAGTGCATACGTGAACCTTATCACGCTGGTGGAACGATAGTATTGGAATCATCCACTATGTTCGAGAACAGTCGAGAACCATCTGTATATCTGTGTGAACGTATATAAATGTAGGTGGAAATTGTGTGCAGGAGAAATGTCGATATAGCATTGAGCCGCGAAGTTCGAAAGCCCGAGCTAAAAATCAATTGTTGTAAACTGTGAACCAAATCGTGTAAAATAGATTCTGTTAAAATAAACAATTTCACTCAAAATTTCTCAAAAAACGAAACAATACTTATAATCTAAGTTGCAAAGATATTGCTACGAATATATTGTAATTGTGTGTTTTTTTCTATAATCTATAATCTAAGCTGCAAGGATATGTTAACATTTAAGGCTCATATGAAATGCATGCCTACAGACAGGCACATGTAGGTTCGCGCCTACACATTCTGCATGTGTGCATACAAATAAAGAAAACCTCACATGGACATAAACCTTGCAACTCCTGCCGCCGTTCCCTGAACCGGGGTGGCATTGGCAAAAGTGAACCGATTTTTACAGCACGGGTGGTCAGCCTCGTACCAACCTATCAGTCAAGGTATTTATAAAGTGAAAAAAAAACTCTTTCAAAATAAATAGATGTTAGGTACTGATATAATTTTCGAAATCTTTTTGTGAAACACTGTGGGAAGCCATTATCAAAGGTGCTTTTATTTTTTAAATAAAAAAATCTAACTTTGTTTTATTCCTATGTATTATTAAAGCAGAGACAGCGCGGTAAGATGTTGCGCTATTTGGGCAGCTTATTTGTGTTCATTTCATTAAGAGTTTCATCAACAGCTGAACATTTTTACCAACGTCAAATTACATCGTCACACTGAAGAAGCCTATCGCAAACATGAGCGAAACGTCTAGAAGCTCCAGCTCCCATTGACCACGACGACAGATCCCGCAAATCAACTCTCCAGTGCCTGATAGAAGTGTAATCAACATATAATATATTTTTAAGAGGCGCGTGCATTGGGTATATGCAAATGCATTTCAGTACCCTGAGTAGATACCAGTTTTTTCACTTTACTCGAAGTATCCAATGTCACCCTTGTTTCAGGGAAGGTCGGCAAGAGTTGCAGGGCTTATATTCATTTGAGATTGGGTTTTTTATAGGGGCCGTCCATAAATTACGTCATCGATTTTTGCCGATTTTTGCCCCCCCCCCCCTCCTTAGAATCATCCTATAGTCATTATCGAATTGCCCCTCCCCCCTCTTGCTGTAATAATGGATGAGCTTAATAATTAATAATGTTATATATCTTCCATAATATTTTGTATATTTTGTAGAAATTGGTATTTACAAGAACGACGTCACTTTTGGTACTCGTACGTCATTTGCCATCATCCGCAGACCAGACTTCCCCCCCTCCTTAATTCGAATGACGTAATCTATGGACGGCCCCATTGTAGGTCCACATGCGGCATGTGTGAGCGCGAAATTATGCGTGTCTGCTTGTGGGAATGCATTTAATATGAATCTTAAATGATACATATCTTTGCAGCTTAGATTTAGATTTATAATATCAAGCTTAAATGGTTTTGTACCATATATTATATTGCCTACCTACTAGGCGCTGTGTCTGTATAGGATGCGCGCCCGTGATTTTTAACTAGAGTATAAGAAAGACATTTTTTTTCATCTTAACTTTAAAACACATTACGTATGTATATATTTTTTCTATCAATTTTCCCAAGACCTCCATTATATTTTTCATGCGCAATATGTTACCTGTCTATCACTCTGGGGCGACATTAATCAAACAGATATTTATAGCTGCCGTTGACCAATGAACGAGAGTGGACGAGACAATTAACATCTCCTAATAGATGTACAATTTATCTTTGTCCACGGTTACACATGCATTTCTTAATTTTGTAAATATTTCACTGAAAAGTGGTGCTGAATGTGAAAAATTAATTGCTTTGCAAAAATTTTGAAGAATACATTCTACATAGCTACATATAACAGTACCCTTAGTACGAGTTGCAAAATTTGAGAAAAGTAAAGTTTACGGAAAAATATATTAAAGCGTGATTTCTCCCAAAATCTGCCGTTTTTGTTTCTTACACTTTGTGGTCTTAGCAAAAGAGTTACAGTGATAAAGAAAATCAAGTTCAAACAAACAAAAACTGCAGATTTTGGGGGAAATCACTCTTTAATGATTGCCATAAACTTTACATTACTCAAGTTTTGCAACTCGTACTTAAGGGTACCGTACTGTTCAGGCGCGGTCATGTTTAACCACATTCTATCTACCAATATGATTGGTACATATGTCTAGACTTCTGACTGTAAACGTTCGTAAATGGTAGTTTTCATTTTTTTATATGTATTTTTTTTTAAGATTTTTAGGCTTGTCGTAAGAAGAGCCACGTCTTAACAACCATATGAGTTTTTCACCTATCGACATTGTTTGATTTTTACTGAATAAATAATCATGCAATAGAGATGCTGAAAAAAATCCAAGTGATTTTCAGAAACTGAATCAGTTTCTTGTCATGCTGGAGTGATGCTTTCCGGGATCTGTTGCGTTTCGCCCATTTCTACGATGGGCTTCTTCAGCGTGAAGTATGATGATGATCTTGATGAGGACTGTGAGGTCCTTGCCCTTGTCCTTACACAACAATGTTACCTACAAGTCTGTATTTCTATTTCATGTCCAGACACTTTGATGGTCCACCCATGCTGCTTTCATACATTAATCAAAGTTGCACGATATTTAAATAGATGGATGCGGCCCTTACTCTTTTGTTTATTGATTGCTACAACCAAGGCAAACATTTTGAACAATCGCCTGTGATTGAAAGCTCATAATTTAATCAGTAATTGACGAGAGTACAACTAGGCGGCGCTTACTTATCAAGTCGAGTTTAATTGTTTAGTAATCTGTATTGCTAACTCGGTGTGTATTGCCTTCATTTATGTACCGGAAATCCATTTTCATTCATAAATTTTCTAAGATTGTTTTTTTTTCAAATATTTCTTGAATTTTATAATCTCTACTAAACATTAGGGTTTTTCTTGTATGGAAATTCAAGTTTTATAAAAAAACGTTTTTTTTAAATGTGAAACAGTGTGTATTCTGGAACAAATAAACAAAATTCGGAATAAAAAAAAATGTGTCATATTCATCAATATTTTCATTTGTGTGTTTAAGAAAACTTCTTATAGATTTTTCGGGCTATGTGCAAAAAAAAAAAAATACTTTTATTGTATAAAGCTATTTAATTTTTAATTTCCACTAAGACATTTAGAAATTAACTCTTAAATGTATAAAAGATTTTCGTAGATTTTTATTATTAATCTGAATACAATCTACAATTGTGGGATTCAAATTTGTAATTAAAACACATTAGAAACTTCACAATTAAACATTTCACTTCGCATCCGATTTGAAAGTAATGACATTTGAATCAATTTTAATTTCACCCGTCATTAAATTCTGTAATTAACGTATCACATTTTCAGGAATAATTAAAAATTGTTGCAATTTGAATTTGGTAGAAATAGATAAAACGTATCAGGAAAAATTAAAAAAGTGACGGAATTTGAATTTGTAATAAACTCAAAATGAATGAATTTGAATTTGGAATTATTTTTTCAATCACATCAAAAATAAATCACATTTTCAGAAATTTAAAGCAAATTAAAAAAAAAAACACTGTTTAATATGGAATACATTTAAAAAGTCACAATATGAATTTGGAATAAGCTGATCGATCTCATTTTCATAAATAAAAGCGGATATAAAAAAAAATCATTATTTGAATTAAAGATAGTTTTAAAAATAAATAATTATGTCAATCGCACGATGGTTAAGTCACATTTAATAAAAAATAAAAAGTGTAATTAGAATTATTACAATTTGAATTTCGAATAAATTTAAAAATCATAAATTAAATGAATGTTTACCAATAGCATCATTGTCAAGCCACATTTTTTTAAATCAAAAACATTAAAATTTTAATTTAGCTTAAAATTCAAAGTAATCATTTAAAAGTCACAATTTGAATTTGGAATAAGTTGATCGATCGCATCATCGATAAATCATTACCCAACCAAATCATCTGACCCAGAATCGTCATCAAATCTAATTACAAATTAGTTTCAACACTTGCGGGATGCATTGATTAAACGTCGCTCGGGAATTCCAACTATTTATTTGGTCAAGTAATGAATCAATCAATGCAAGACAGATAGACGGACGTGCGCGTCCGACAAGGTTCATTGGTGAACTACTGTTTTGAAGGGAGGGATCTCAAGACGTGGATGACTAAGGTTCTATTTATATTGTTGACTCACATTTACAGGAAGGTGGACTGGATTTTTCTCTGTGATTCATGGTTTCTTTCAGTACCGAAATCGATCCCTTCGGTTATCTTTACACGAGGGATTGATGGTGAAGAAATAAAAGGAATACACATTCGCCAAATTAAAGATTCATTATTGCTGAGTCGGTCGGTAGCTCAGTTGGTAGAGTGCTTGCATTCCATGCCAAGAGCTCGGGTTCGGTTCCCATCGTAGGTATCAGAAATGATTTCCCGTTTCGTTGTTTATTTCAAAGTCAAAATAAAATGCCAGCAAGTTTTACTCAGCCTTTACGAGAAATGAGTACCAGCTGCCTCAGGAGATGGGAAACCTCTTTTTCAGCTGAAGTGGCAGCGCAAGGCCGCACCCTTCTCATCTATCGTATAATGTATATCTATATCTACCTATCGAACTTTAATCTAAATTGCAAGGATATTTTTACATTCAAAGCTCATATTAAATGCATGCCCACAAACAAACACGTGTAAGTTCGCACTTACAAATGCTGAATGTGTACTTACAAATTAAAATCTAAAGCTCAAATCAACATTACCACGCAAATTTTGCTGACCTTCCCTGGAACAAGGGTGACATTGGCAAAGTGAACCAGTTTTTACAGTAAGGGTGGTCAGCCTCATACCAACCTATAAGTCAAGGAATAAAACGAAATAAGTTCCACTCGTTCACTTCGGAAACAACATGCCAAGAAGTTGCACTATATGTGTAACTTATTTGCGATGCGCTACTCTATAATCGAAAACGGTTATCTTTTCCAGGATATCCACCACATTTATTGGCTTCCTCAGCCATGAACAAGCAGATCCCCATCACCAACCCCAAGCTCCTCCCCCGCACCCACCTGGAGAAGGCCAGCTGGGAGTCCAGGAATGAGGGAGTCCACGAGAGAGTCAACTTTGATGACACCATCTGGGGCTTTGATCTGGCTGGTGGTGCCAAGTATGGCGTCCCCCTCAGAGTTACAAGAGTATGTACTTTCAAACCTTTTCGCTTCTAAGGGCTTGTTGCATCAAACTCCAATCAGACAAAAATCAAAATTAAGTGTGATTTATCCCATCAAAAAAAAAAAATTGGTTGCATATACGTAAATAAGCTGATTTACATCATCTTTCTTGTTCAAATTCCATCATATTTTTACCCACTTACAAAAAACATTAAACAGAGGTCCTGTGCAAAATGTACAGTATCCTAAGCATAAAGCATTTATGTAATCTCTTCTCGATTAAGTACAGGACTGGCAGCTTTTTATTTTTACAGGTGAGGAAAGAGAGTAGAGCCGAAAAGGCGGGCATCAGACCTGGAGACAAGCTGAAGAGGATCAACGACATCCAGACAGAGACCCTGACCTTGCAGGAGGCCCATGACATCATAGTGGAGTCCGGGGTCTACATCAGACTCGCTGTCTCTGCGTCAGTACATATCTATAGTTTAAGATGCAAAGTTATCTTGGCATTTAAGGCTCATATATACCTAATGCATGCCCACATACAAATTCGATACATCGTCCCCTTAGTGTTTGTTGATCTTATGTCCATCAGAGGTAATTTCACAGAAGCAATCTTTGTATGTGTACTGGACCAATGCGTCGTATAAATGCAGCAACTCCTATATTAATTCATTCTAATCTAATCTAATCTAAGTTGCAAAGATATGTTACATTAGAGATTCACATTACATGCATTCTCACAACCAGACACGTACAAGTTCGCGCTTGCACATGTCTCATGTGAACCTACAACATAAAAACCAAATCTCGAATGGGCATACACCCTGCAACTCTTGCCGTCCTTCCCTGAGACAAAGGTAACATTGGCAAAGTGAACCATTTTTACAGCATGGGTGGTCAGCCTCATACCAACCTATAAGTCAAGGGACATACACGACATATTACATTTTATCCATCACTAAATAATAATATCTATGGACAAAAAAAAACAGAAAACAAATTCCAATTTAATAAACCCTATCCGCCAACATTACAGATCAACCGCCATTTCTTTCTGTCCTTACATACTTCTTTCATTTCCTCCAGAGTCATAACCTTCTTCATACAGGCTCTTCTTTAATTATGACTCTGGATATTCCATTCATTCGCAATTTCGGATATTTGGTCCATCCATACCTTTCTTTCATTAAAAAGCATAATGCCTGTTTCTGAATATTTTCCAAGACTCTATTTTTTTTTTTTTTTTTTTTATAGACCTGAAGATACCGACACCACATTCAGTTCATTCCAAGATGAATTGGTAAGCCGACCTTTCATCTCATTTGTTATTATTTAATTCAATATAATATTATTTTATAAAAATTAGCTAAGAATATAAATTTATATAGTCCTGGGCATTCCTTTCTTTCAATACTGTCCAATTTTCTTAGTCATAAGTGGATACTAAAAGCATGTGAATATTTGTTGTAAGTTGACTTGGAATTTTAAAGATAACATATTTGGAACATTGATGCTTTCAGGACGCTATTGATGATGAAGAGGAAGAAAGAAGAAGACAGGAGGAGTTCCAGAAAAGGAGACGAATCGTCTGTAAAACAGTAAGTTACTTTTTTTATTACTTTTTTTAAAGCAGCGATAAAATGAGTCTATTACAATGAAGAAAGCGGCCACATGGTCAACACAACAATTAAAGCTTCATCAGTCGCATCTCATCTGCAATGAAGATCGGAACGACGCTGAAGTTGCACATCTGAGATATGGGTGAAACGTTAAAAATACGTAATGGATTCTGAAGTAAACAAGCCAACAAATAGCAAATCATATAGCCTTTAATATTTTTCTATGTCTTCTTTCAACTTTTACAGTTTTTTTTTTAACGTATACCATGCCTAAACTGGCACGAATTCGAACTTAAAAATAAAACATAGCATGTAACATCTAAAAGGCTCCCAGAACCCAGACTCTCTGTACATGCTAGATTAAACAGGCTAAGATGGACCGGACATGTGAAGAGAATGCCGTCTTCACGGGCACCAAAAAGGATCCGGACATCCGGGTGGCAAAATATGAGTTGGCAGACCTAGGCTGAGATGGGAGGATGAGGTGAGGAAGGACACAAACCAACTACTGCAGGTGACAGACTGGAAAGCCGCAGAGGTAGACAGGAGGAGTTGGAGGCGAAGGCTGATGGAGGCCAAGGGGAGATATGAGCTGTAGGGACATCGAAGAAGAAGAAAGAAACAAGAGGGAGTTCAATTTTTTAATGCAAATCCAAGTATAGGTCGTATCTGAATTTCATACAAAAATTGAATTGATTTCGATAGGCACTCTTTCCAAGTTTACTGTATGTGCTCTAATTTTTCAAATGTATTTTTTTTCATATTTTTCAGAATTCAAACTGGAGCCTCATGTGGCCTTGGACCACAAAAAAGACCTACATCTACAAAGAGTCCAACTGCTTCTTGGTCCCTAGCAACTATGAGGCAAAACACAAGTATCTTTTAAATTTAATACCTATTAACATATTATTGTCACCATTGGACCTTAGATAGGTAACATGTCTGCGCTATTTGAAGTATTTTTATGTTATTTTGGTAAAACGTGATTAAAAAAATGTATAATCATTCTAAAACATGGAGTAGGTACTAACAAATACTAACGCATTTTTTACTAATGAATGGTTGATTGAAAAGGGCACCTATGATCATCTTGGTCACTCTACTTAGCTACACATATAGTGCAACTTCTTGCCGCGGTTTTCTCCGAAGGGGTCACTCGTGGCAAGTGGAACATATTCATTTTACAGGTAAGGGGGCCGGCCTTACGCCAACCACTTCACTTGAAGTGGGGGTTTCCAGCTCTACATTTATTGTGAATCTGAATAAACCTGGCCGATATTTTATTTTGGGTTTAAAATAAACACCGATTCGGGTAATCATTTCTGACACCGTCGCCTCAGTGTGATTCGAACCCGAGCTCTCGGCGTGGAATGCAAACAAACTGAATCATCGACTGGACTTTTTACGAGCTTGGTCGTCGCTACAAAGCGCCAATTCTCAAGCAAGACTTAGTTTCTGTATGGCTTCATGTACCTTTAGTGACTGGTCTTTGGTAAAGGCAATAATTTTTTCAATCTATCAAAGATCATTTTTGTAAATAAAAATGGCCAAGACCTTCCATTTACGAGTCCGAAGAGTTACCACTAGACTCCGGACCGTCTTTACTTTTTTTTGATTTCCAAGCTCCGAGTGCCTAATCAAGTTTTAACAATAAAAAGTTTTTTTTGGACTTCTTATTCAGATATTCAATGTCTTTTCATCAACCATTCAAGTAGATTTTTGATGATGGTAGAGTAGTTAGAAACAACCTTAGAAAACGGAAAGATTGAGGAGAGAATCACTCAAGGATATTTAGTGGTATCGTAGTTGAAGGGCCTCTACAACAATGTTTCAATAAAATTACCACAAGCCTTATTTAGAAAGTAAAAGCTTTAAAAAAGGCTCTTTGATCATCGATCGTGTTTTTTGCAGCTTTGTTAAAATAATTTCAATACAAAAGATGTTCTTAAAAGAATGTTACATCAGAGATACATAATCAAAGTAGCAGCAATATAATGTATTATATATTTATATGAAAAAAGGGGTTCACTCTTCATGCGCATGCACTAGTATGTGTAAGCTCCTTATTTTACATGCTGCGGGTGTACTTTCATTATATTTAATTTTTCACTAAAATTGAATATAAATAAGATCGTTTAATCTTTCTGCATTTTCCTGAGATAGATGTGATATTGGCAAAAGATTTTCAGTTTTTTGATTCAATAAAAACGCCTTATTCTACGTTGCGTTTGTATTTATTTACGCAAAAAAAACGCTACGCGACTAAGCTACACATCTAGTGTAACTTTTTGCCTGCGTTATCCCTGAAGGGTCGCATATAACGATTCGGGACATTTGAATACAATTTAAAACGTCGTGTATACAGTTAATTAGATTCATTCAATACCAGGGTTTCAAAATAAGAAAATTACACTTTTAATTAATTAAATTTAATTATTTTTTTAATGTTTTTCAGGGACCGTCTGAAGCCGGTGGTAGCAGTGTCGAACATGATCGTTCTTGATCCAATTGAATCTGCAAAAAAGGCGACATGAATAAAAAATACAACATTCAATTTTAATTAAGTAATTTTACAAGCTTGACCATCTCATTTTTTATTAATTTATTTCGTTTCCAGTCTCGGCTACATATTTTATACGTTAAGAATTATTCTTCATTTCAAAAATTCTAAAACAAAAAATAAACTATATCGACACCTTACATACAAGTAAAATTGAAAAATTAACACACTAAGGCCCGGTATATTGAAGTGTAGTAATATTTTAGTTAACTATGACTTAAACTTTTATTCAAAATACTCAAGTTCGAGTTAACTAAAACCGAAAGTTACCGAAGTATGAAGCCCCGCACCCAAATCTTGAAAATAATTATATGCCATTCAAAAGCTTTGAAACAAACAACTATTCATACAAATCATTATGCCTAACCTTCATTAAGCTAGAAAACGACACAAAAAATGTTCAGTTTGCAACAATTTTGATGTATCCTTACATTAAAAAAGAACAGCTGCTGTCAGTGAAGCGACGCCATCTTGAAAATCGTAAGTTAAAGTTACTTCATATTTCCTGGCGAATTTCGGTGAGGGAAATATTATGATGATTTAACTAAAATTGCAATTTAGTTAACTTTTCTTTACTTCAAAATACCAGGCCTAAGCCAACGTGGGTTTCTCAGATAAATGCACCTTTATCCTATTTTCTACGAAAGAAAACACAACGAAAGTGTGAAAACCCTGTAGTTTAGACGCTTTCAATGGGCACTTCCTTATAATAAGTTCACTTACTATGAGAAGTTTCACCCCATGAAATGTTTTATCAACAATTTTTCAAATCAGCGAATCAGCACTTATTCAGTTTTACCTTTAAGGTGGCGATATCTTGGATTCAAAGGAGTAGGTAAAAACTTTAACTGTATTTCAATTCATGAAGAATCCTTAACGTCTTGCATTGTTTATAAACTGTAAATTGGTGACAATTTTTTATCCAAACTTTATTTTAGTGCACTTTCTCATTAAAAGCAAAACTTATTAAAAACACATTCATTTTCTTTTCCCTTCAGATTTTCAGGTTATTCACTCTTTTACTTTTACTATTAGCCTATGATGTAATAATCTATCTATAATCTAAGTTGCAAGGATATATTCATTCAAAGCTCTCAGATGTATGCCCACAAACAAACACGTGTAGTTCGCGCTTACAAATGCTGATTGTGTACTTACAAATAAAATCCAAACCTCAAAATGAACATTAGCCCTGCAACTCTTGCCGACATTCCCTGAAACAGGGGTAAAAACATTGGCAAAGTGAAACATTTTTTACAGTATGGCTGGTCAGCCTCATACCAACCTATAAGTCAAGGAATACGAGTAATAAATAACATTTAAGTATAAAAAAAAAAACAACAAAATCTTAAAAATAAATCTATACGTCATTCCCTTATTTGTATTGTTGTACATAAAAAAAACTATGTTACATAACTTAATTTATTCAATAAAAAGTCTGCTAATTTATAATCTTCATGTATTATTTTCCATTGCAAACGAGATGTACCCCAAGTATAAAATATTTACAATATATAGCGTAAATAGAAAAATGTGTGAAAGATACGACAGCAACCCTAGTGAGTGTTTTGAGTTTCCATACATTTTTATACTTATGTGATCAAGTGAAGTTTATGTAAATGCTTTGTTCAGTCGATAGCTCAGTTGGTAGAGTGCTTGCATTCAATAACGAAAGCTTGGTTTCAAATCCCAACGAGGGTGTCAGTAGTAAATCCCCGTCTCGGTTTTCATTTGAAACCCAAAATAAAACATTGGTAAGGTTTACTCAGCCCTCACAAGAAATAAGTACCAGTACCCTGAGAAACTTGGAAAACCCCCACTTCATCTCTAAGAGCCGATTTTTGATGTGAATAATTTTCGTGAAAATTTTACATGGTCCAATAATCGGTTAACTTATAATGGCTTAATGATGTAAAAGATTACATCTTTGTAATCTTACCTGATGATGACCTGTCCTATAGGGTCGAAAACGTTAGTAGTTGATCTAAATCTAAATCTAAATCTAAGCTGCAAAGATATGTATCATTTGAGATTCATATTAAATGCATTCCCACAAGCAGACATGAATAATTTCGCGCTTACACATGCCGCATGTGGACCTACAATATAAAAAACCTAATCTCAAATGAACATAAGCCCTGCAACTCTTGCCGACCTTCCCTGAAGCAGGGGTGACATTGGCAAAGTGAACCATTTTTTTGATTGAAATAAATTGATATAGTGTGTGAAAAGAATAAGTGTTTAATTAGTAATTTATTTTTAAGAAAATATAAATAATTAACCAATCTATCAGTGTTAATACACAAACCACAAATATATATATTTTTTTATTTATTCCTAATTTTCTTCAACTGATATTCTTTGTTCTTCCCATGCAGTCTTCAAAAAACCAGGGGAGTCTATTATTGTCGAATCCAGGGTCACCAAATTGAGATCGACATTTTACTCAATAGGATCTGCATTTCCTCATTCCCATTATTATTGAAGTGAATGGTCATCAAGTAAGATGCCCATAAAACGTGTTTAAGATGAAACAATAGCTTTATTGTGAGGAGTGTTAAGTACCTATGTATGTAGGAAGCCAGAGGACAAGGTCGGCCAATTAAAAGTTGATTGCTTGCACATCAACACTGCATCAATTTATTATCATCAATTATTGCCACGTGGCTTGATATCAACTTCCAGTCTTGGAGTTCTGCAGGATCAAGAACACTCACGTTCTTAATCAGAGAGCTAGGGTTTGAATCCCATCAAGAGTGACAAGTCGCTGCTTATTCACTGATTGGAGAAGTCGTGGATAAAATATTTTATTGGGAGCAACATCTCATACTTAGAGAACTAATTATAATGAAATCCTCATGAAAAACTTCTAAACTGTAGGATTTACATCCGCCCTCCTTACCTATGAATTGCCACATGCGACCGCTTCGCGGAAAACACGGAAAGAAGTTACACTATACGTTTAGCTTGGTAGCGTTTTTAAATGCTATAGCTTATTGGTATAAGACGATTATGTACCAATGTATTCCTTCAAGTATTTTCTTTTCCCAAATAAATGAAATCATAAGTTGGTAGGTATTTAACTTATATCTATCTAACCAACCATAAATCTAATCTAATCTAAGCTGCAAGGATATATATCATTAAATATTTATATTAAGTGCATTCCCACAAGCAGACATGTATAATTTCGCGCTAACACATGCCGCATGTGGACCTACATTATAAAAACCCATCTCAAATGAACATAAGCCCTGCAACTCTTGCCGTCCTTCCCTGAGACAGGGGTGACATTGGCAAAGTGAAACTTTTTTCACAGTATGGGTGGTCAGCCGCATACCAACCTATAAGTAAAGGAACTTAAATCTATGTAGCTTAATGAGTAGCATTGGCGTGTGTAACCTTTGTATTCTCACAACTAAGGTGGTCAACCCCACAGCAACCATTATATTGGAAGTTAAATTAAAATCTTGAATACCTACTGTACCGTGAACATTTAATATGAGGTTGATTAGGTTCTAAGTTATTTGTGTGTTTAAAAATATCATTAGGTAGAATTCATAATATCACTTATTTGAGAAGAGACTGTTGATTCTTCTGATTATCACATAGGCAGTATTGAGACTACAACATCATTGAACCACATTTATTTATACTTTTACGAATATGTAGTTGTGTGCTGTGTTTGTCTGTGTGAATTAATAATAAAGCCAAACAGTGCTATTCTTAGACATTTTGGTCTTCCGTTGAGCTCACGCTTTGACAAACTAATGATGCCTGGCCTGGAAGTCTCATCACCACGGTCATACCTACCGAATTTCGGTAATATTTGTAAGAAGACAAATCAGCTGTTCACTTGCGGCCATCTTGGATTGTTAGAAATTCATATAAATGCATCATTAGTTTATCAAAGCGTGGGCTCAACGGACGACGAAAATGTCTAAGAATAGCACCGTATGAAGTTTTATCTAGAAATAAACAGATGCTAGGTACTTATAAGGATAATAATTTCTTTGAGATTGCTTGAGTGTTGGATAGAATGTTTTGACAGAATCTAACAAGTAGCAATTCTCCATGTTTCGAGAATATCAATTTTCTGTCGAAATCAACCGACTTTTGGTATTGTGCGAGTGTAAAGTAAGTGACCCTTAGTACCTACTTGTCTGTCTTATGGTTGGTATACGGCCACCCATGCTGTTGAATATGGTTCACTTTTCCAATGTCACCCCTGTTTCCAGGAAGGTCGGCAAGAGTTGCAGGTGCATGTTCATTTGAGATTTGGGTTTTTATGTTGTGCTTCACATGCGGCATGTGCAAGCGCGAACTTATACGTGTTTGCTTGTGAAAATGCATATAATGTGAAATATCTTTGCAACTTAGATTAGATTGGATTAGATGCCCATCAGAAGTAATTACACATGAGCAATTTTTGTATGTTCTGAATGGTGAAAATCGATTTTAAAAATATTTTGTACAAATCTCACACTTGTGTTTTCCTTTTTTTCTTAGCTCGCGTTGTGTAGAGTGTGATTCTTAAGACAATTTCATTGAAATGTCATCTTTGAATCAAATGTTGGATAACAAACAAGCACTGGGGGAGACGATATACATGCATGCAAGTTCTAGAAAAGATTTTCAATTTTTTGTGGCACGCAAAGTATGACGATCCAATTAGTATGAGACGTCAGTCATTGATGATATGTCTGTATGTCAATGCCAAATGCCTGAGCAGGTACAAGCAGGAAGTGGACGCTGTGATTAAAGATACCAGCCTCAAATCGCTGGTATAATTATACCCTATGTGGGACTCAAGCCCAGATCTCTCAGGTGACAATCTTGTGTACTAACCAACAGTAGCATGGTACTCCTGGACCCTGAGTACGAGTTTTTTCACTTTACTCGAAGAATTGAATATTCGAGAAAAATGTACGTGAACTTGTAAAGCACCTCTGGCAAAACAAGTTTCGAAACTTTTTTTGCCAGGGATGCTTTACAAGTTCACATACTTTTTTCTCGAAACACAATACTTCGAGTAATGTGAAAAAACTGGTACTCAGGGTACAGGTTCCAAATAGTTTAGCCCGTTTTGCGAAATCCAACAGGAATCAATTCAATTTAACTAAATTGTAACAAAACCGACTGGTTTGTAGTATTGTGGTAACGCTTCGGACTGGTGAATAAATGTTTGTGTGTTTGAATCCCGTCGGAGCACAAAAAGTACAACATTTATATTTTCAAATTATGTTCTTCGCTGGGTTAAAAAAATCATATACCTTTACCAAAGACCGGTCGCCAAAGGTTCATCCAGCTTTATAGAAACTGGGTTTCGCTTGAAAATTGGCGCTTTCTATAGCGATGACAAAGTTTGCAGACGGCTCATGAGGTGTGATTCACACAAAAACAGTGCTCACCAAATAAATCATCTTAATTTATTATTATTTATTTATGAGGAATCTAATCCCCTGTTTCAGGGAAGTTTGGCAAAAGTTGTGGGGCTTATGTTCATTTGAGGTTTGAATTTTATTTGTAAGTACGCAATCAGCATTTGTAAGCGCGAACCACACGTGTTTGTTTGTGGGCATACACCTGTGAGCTTTGAATGAATATATCCTTGCAACTTAGATTATAGATTATTATAATGTTGATAAGAACTCATAAACACCGAAGGACATCTTCTCCTGCTCCCTCAGCCTTTCTCAGCTTTCACTCGTGGACGTAGGCCTCCTCGAATTTCTCCATTTTGTATCGGCTGCTGTGTTCGGCCAGCCTCTGCCTGCAGTTTCCTTGATGTCGTCCAGCCACTTCAGTAAGCGTCTCCCCACTCCCCGCTTGGAAATTCTGGACCGCCATTGGACGATCCTTTTCGTCCGCCTATCATGATCCTGCCTTGCGACGTGACCAGCCCAGCACCACTTTAAGCAGGCCACTCGCTGTATGATTACAGTGACTACGGATGTGCGTCTACGGATCTCCTGGTTTGGAACCCTGTCTCTGAGACTTATTCCTAGCATCCCCCTTTCAATGGCTCTTTGGCACATCCTTACTCTGTTGACGCTTTACTGAGTCAGCTCTTTTATTTCCAAGCCACAGATGGATACTGGAAACACTCATGACCGAAGGACATCGTGGCTGAAAAACTTGCGAAAATGTCACTTTTTCGAGCATCCAAGGAAAAAATAGCCATGACGATCGCCAATCTACGATAAAAGTGGCACTAAAAGAAGAAGAATGGCACCATATGTCAAAGGTCACCAATCTACATACACTGAACAATATTAATTTAAATAATTAAGTTTCATAAAAGAGAAATACAGAATGGAATCTCAGTTTTTAGGTAATTAACGCTAATTGCGCCATACGTAAATCTGCATCTATACAAATTGACAGTCGCTGACATTGTTGTCTATTCAATTCAGCCGCTCCCTGCAATCTACACCTATTCTGCGAACCGTAACATTTCAATTATTGTAAAGTCAGTGGAGGGAAACATGAATCCAAGCTGATTGATTAGGTGAGCGCCGTTTATTTGTACATCACACCTCAAGAGCATTCCGAAAGCTCGTTCGTAACAAGTCAACGCCAAATTAACATTAACGTACCATTTAACAAGAACGTGTATACTTCAGTTTCATATTTTCTCTCAAAAATCATTGACTGTCAGAAATTATTGAAAAATCGGAGACTTTATTACTAATTCATTCAGACAAACACAACACACAACTCCGTATACGTAACAGTTATCCATATTTTATCAATGACAAAAGCAACAAAGCTCATTTCATTGAAGCGTGAACTTCATCAGCTGTTGACATACCTACATATGTATGCGCTGAATCATATTTTAGCGTTTGTTTTATGCGTGGGCAGATGACAGAAGGAAAACGGAGAGTCAGTTCAAGATTTGGGGGCGGGAAGGTCAAAGCAATCATTCATCACGACAGAAAACGAACCAGGGTGAAATATCAAGTAAACAAAAAACAATTTACAAATGAATAATCATCCCTTGTAATTACTTGGACCGGTCCGTAGTCCGTAGTGGCAACACTTCGGACTCGTAAATGGAAGGTTGTGGATTCGGATCCCGGCGGAGCACAAAAATATACCATTTATATTTCGAATGTGCTCTTCGCTGAGTTGAAAAATTCATAAACCTTTACCAAAGACCGGTCACTGAAAGGTCCATCCAACCTTACAAACAACTGGGTCTTGCTTGAGAATTGGCGCTTTCTACAGCGACGACCAAGCTCGCAGAGGGCTCTTGAGGTGTGATACACACAAAAACAGCGCTCACCAAATAAATCATCCTAATATTATTATTATTATTATTACTTCTTCATATTGTAACTCTTTCGAAAGTTGAGTAAAGAGTTGTAGGCTTACACGGCTGAAAAAGACCGCCTGCGTAGGCATTCGATATGTGGATTTGGAGAAAAATGCCTTGACTTATAGGTTGGTATGCGGCTGACCACCCATACTGTGAAAAAATGGTTCACTTTGCCAATGTCACCCCTGTCTCAGGGAAGGACGGCAAGAGTTGCAGGGCTTATGTTCATTCGAGATGGGTTTTTATATTGTAGGTCCACATGAGGCAAAATCTTGGGAAGACGAACAAGAGGTCGCCCAAGAACTTCATACTTCAAGGGTGTGAAGCGGCTCATGGATGTCTCCTCCTATTCGCATCTCAAGAGGATGGCAACAGACAGAGACAAATGGCTGACACAACAAAGCACGGCCTTTGGAAGAAGATGATGACGGCTGATGATGCTGGAGTCCGGAAGCTCCAACTCCACGTCAACAAATCCCGGAAAACATTCTCGAAAGATCTCTGTATACCATAACTACACAGATGATCAAAGAGACAGATCGTCCTCCCAGTGCTCATTTGGCTTATCTACCATTCGATTAAAAGATGACCTTTCAATGTAATTGTCTTAAGAATCACATTCTATATAATCTAAGAAGAAAAAAACGTAAAACACGATAATGTGAGAGTTTATTTAAATATTTTAAAATCAATTTGCAGTTTTCATAAGACACATTGGTCCAGAAGACATTTCTGACACCCTCGGTGGGGATTGACTGCTTGCTCTTGGCATGGAATGCAAGCATTCTACCAACTGATGCCCCATCGACAGGACTTTTTACGAGCTTGGTCGTCGCTACAATGCGGCAATTCTCAAGCAAGACCCATTTGCTGTTTGGCTGGATGGACCTTTGGATTTTGATTGATATTTGTAATTAAAAATACGTACAAACATTTTATTTTATATAAATAGTTTGGGACAAAAGACTATTGTAACTATTTTTTAAAGACTGTTTGGCAGATTCACGAGCATAGTAAGTATCAAAGTGTCCGTATACGAGTATGGTCTATTTATAAGCGTGCTGAGCTGGTCACATTTCCATTCCACTCTAATGAATATTGGCACTTGGTATATTGAGATTGATAATAATGTGTAATAAAGCATCTCTCCATCGTATTGGCATATAAAGACGTGCATGCACAATCCAACGGAAATAAAATCTACCAACACAAAGTACACATGCCACGAAATTTTGAACATTTATATAATCTAAGTTGCAAAGATACGCTTACATTTAAGGCTCATATTATATGCATGCCCACAGACAGACACATGTAGGTTCGCGCTTACACATTCTGTGTGTGTGCATACAAATAAACGAAACCGCACATGAACATAGGCCTTGCAACTCAAGCCGCCTTTCTTGCAAGTTTTTCTTTTCCATTCGATATTTAGTCACTCCAAGAGCCGATTTTTGATAATATGAATAGTTTTCGAGAAAATATGAAAAAACTTACACCAATAAATCAATTCAATTACTTGAAAACAGTCCGAACCCCACCAAAGGGTGTCAGAAATGATATCATGTTTCAGTGAATATTTCTAACCAAAAATAAAATTACCGGTCAATGGTTTCCTCAGCGTTCTTTGACGGGCTTATTTGTCTTTGGACTTTGTGTGGAGTTCATTTTGTCTCAACATGTGTACTCTGTCATTTTTTAACTCTTGTACCTACAATCCCAATATATAGTACCTACACAGTTATATTCTATGGTCAATATTGCCTATGCAATCAGAGATGTGCCTGTATTTTATAATATGAAATCACCAATAAAGTAATATAAATTAATCAGTAGAACAGTCCGTAGTCTAGCGGTAACACTTTGGACTCGTAAATGGAAGGTTGTGGGCTTGAATCCAGGCGTAGCACAAAAAATGTACCTTTTAAATTTTCAAAAATGCTCTTCGCTGGGTTGGAAAATTCATTGCCTTTACCAAAAACCGGTCGCAATAGGTCCATCCAGCCTTACGGCAACCTGGTCTTGCTTGAGAATTGGTGCTTTGTAGCGACGACCAAGCTCAGTCCGGTTGATAACTCAGTTGGTTGAATGCTTGCATTCCATGCCGAGAACATGGGTTCGATTCCCAAAGAGGGTGTCAGAAATGATTTCCCGTTTCGGTGTTCCTTTAAATACCTACGAATAAGGTATTTTGAATTAATATTTAAGAAATGGATTTTCACTCCGGAAATGTACAAACTTGAGAAAATTTAAGGTAGGTGTTTCAAACAAAATTCGCCACCTTATAGGTAAAACTGAGTAAATGCTGATGACACGGAACCGCAGTATTTGGAAGACCTCATTGCTTCAGCGACTGCAAACTATAGGACGGCAACACTACGGTCAGCCGCATCGTGCAGCAGTCCTAGTCGTCTGGAGATTCATAGAAGAGAAAAGAAGACCGTTTTTGGAGAGCGAGCCTTCAGGGTGGCTGCTCTAACTGCATGGAACGGCCTTCCAGATGACCTGAGCTGGAAGTCTCATCACCACGGTAATTCTTACCTACCGCGCTCAACGCGGATGGCAACTCGTTCGATACTCGTCGATGAAGGGCTCCCGTCAGGCACATTAGCTTCAGTAACCTCGACGTTCTTGGGAGGGTGGAATTTCTTAGAGTCAAGCGTTAGCCTATGATTTGAGGATTTTCTTTTCCTTTCTTGAGTAGAGTAACTTCAGCTGATTAACTTCAACGGGAAGGCCTTCTGTCACCAAAAAAACATATCAAGTGAAGATTACCGAGTGAAGCGACTCCGCATGAGTTGCATGAACTTGGTGGGTGGAGGTGGGTCGAGTGCCTACCGAATATTAGTAATATTTGTTTGAAGAGTAATCAGCTGTTCACTTGCGGCCATCTTGGATTGACAGATCTTCATGCAAATATTACCGATATTCGGTAGGTAAGAATTACTGTGGTGATGAGACTTCCAGCCCCGCGCGTGATGGAGTTGGAAAATATGTTTAGGAAAGCACTTAAAACTCACCTCTTTACACGTTTTTATGAACAAGCGCCTTTGGGATGATCTAGTATCATGAAAAGCGCTCTACAAACTCCGTTTTCTTTTTAAATTAACACTACGATATATTTTATTTTATACTCATTCTTTTTACCTTTACCTTGTGAGCCCATTTACCTCGTGTCGACAAGTGAAACTCACTTAGAAAGAGATCTTGAAATTGAAAATGTAAACATTAAAACGACATGGCAATGTATCTGTCGTTGACTAACATCATCTCATTAATCACGTTAATCAATTACATTCCGATGTGTAGATTAAAACGTAATTATAGTCCAACACATATAATATGTAATATGAAAATGTAATACAAATAAATACATTAGGATTATATTGTATTCGATGAGCGCTGTTTTAATGTGAATCACACCTCAAAAGACCTCTGCTAGCTTGTTCATCGCTATAGAGCGCATATTACACAAGCAATATCCAATTTCTAAAAGGCTGGATGGACCTTTGGTGACTGGTCTTTGGTGTATGATTTTTTTCTACATAGCAAAAAGCCTATTATGAAAATTAAATTAAATTAAAGTTTCTTGACTTATAGGTTGGTATGCGGCTGACCACCCATGCTGTAGAAAATGGTTCAATTTCCCAATGTCACCCCTGTTTCAGGAAAGGTCGGTAAGAGTTGCAGAGTGTACCTATGTTCATTTTAGATTCGGGTTTTTATTTTGCAAGTCCACATGCGGCATGTTTAAGCGCGAATTTATACATTTCTGCTTTGGAAAATGCATATAATGTGAATCCTTAGTGTTACATATCTTTGCAACTTAGAATAGAAATGATGTCGTATGATATGTATTTTGTGGTATAGGTACTACAGTGAGGCTTAATGGAAGTGTTAAGAACTGTTTAAGATGTTTCCGGTGTCAAACAACTATAGCATTCCAGAATGCGGAAGTCCTGGGAGAGAGGGGACCATGGAGGGAAGCGGCACAAGACAGAATCCTGGAGGATTGTGGTGCGGGAAGCCCTCAGCCATCAAAGCTTATGAACCAGATTAGCTAAGTAACTTCCGATCACCGGACCTGAATTTGAAATGGATAAAATGAATTAATTTATAAATACACTTTCAAGTACTTAACAAAGGAATGCACGGTACAAAAAAATCTCAGTACGGTTCTGAGTCAGTCATCGAAAAATGCAGGTGACAGAGCCAAATCATCAACGCATGATGATTGAAGATCGATTTATCATGGGAACACAAATGTGAGACAGTCCATATTTTGTTGAGATTTGGACAGTTAAAGTGTACCAACAGCTGATCTACCAAACTCCATTCATAGCTTTCTATTCATTCATAAAACTTACGGTAATTAAAATCAAAGTGATAAAATACAACATTTAATTAAATATAATTAATTTTAGAGAAAAATATAACAATAATTGTTTTTTCATATTCATTACTAATTCCATTTTATAAAAAACATTTTCAAAGAAAATAGTTATCATGTTCAACTGCAATGATAGTCTTTTAAAATTGAAATTTAATTTAAATGTGTTATTTAAGGTAGACATTTTATTTTCTCCAATAGTGTTTTTTAAGTAAAATCTAATTAATACTTAATGTGGAATAACAGTATTTATATCGAGTTATTTGTTTTATTTTATTCTTCGTTTGATAAATCAACAAATAAGAGTGAAAAAATAATTTTATTTTTTAGTGAACCATGTTGACATTTCTCAATAACAATAATTATTATTTATTAGTTGCAATATATCAGAAAATAATCGCGAAAAATACATGAAGCAATTTGAAATTTCTAGTAAATAATTTTAGACATTTTATTGTAGGATTGGAGAAATTAAAAATGTGTTTGTTACTTTTTGCAGTGCCAAAAGCGGCCATCTAAATGAGGATGTTGGTGGACCCTAAACTGATTCCTCCCACCCATTTGGAAAAGGCGTTTTGGGAGACCAGCAATGAGGGAGTCCACGAGAGGGTCAATTTTGATGACACCATCTGGGGATTCGACCTGGCTGGTGGGGTTAAATACAATACACCTCTAAGAGTTACCAAGGTATGACAAAAATTATAAAGCTATTTCAAATATTTAAGCATGTATATATTTTTAATTCAAAGCTATTCGAAACGTTGTACAAATCCATGTAATTTTTACTGCCATAAGTTGAATATAAACTAGTAAAAGGCTATAAGATTTTTTTGCATATTTTCGATGCCTCCCTTACATGACCGATCTGTACCCTTAGTACGAGTTGCAAAACTTGAGTAATGTAAAGTTTGCGGTAATTATTAAAGGGTGATTTCCCCCAAAATCTGCCGTTTTTGTTTGTTTGAACTTGATTTTCTTTGTAAGGGGTGATGTCGGTAGCGAGTTCTACTGAAGGTAGCTAGCATCCAACACCACTCCTTGGTTGTTGTGGAGGTAAATAAAAACACTTGATGGACAAACTTGATTTTAATATTTAGCAGAGATTACACAGTATCGTATTATAAAATATTATTGAGAATATATTATAATAGAGTTGAATATTATTAAGAATATTATAACTGAGTGGATTCGAGCGTGGAGAATGTGACAACGACGGGGATGCGTCTTAACGAGTTGACAGTCGATCGCGGAGTGCCGTGCATGTCGGGCGGTGATCATTCCCAAGATGGCGACAGCGAGTGGTCTTTCTTCGTGACCATATATGGTAATGAATTGCACTCTCTGTGACCATATATGGTAATGAATTTCACCGTCCAACGATGATGACGTCACATTGTATGTGACGCATGGACTGCAACTGTAATCAGACTACATAGAAAGAAATGTGTTGTAAGTATGTTCACCACAGGTACCCCCTTCCCAGCGATTCAGATCGCGATAAAGGTAGAGATACATAGATGGGAATTTGTCTCGTCAGCAGTATGCGTCTGGTTGGATGATCAGACTTCTGCCAAATTCTCGTAGTCCATGGGTCGTGAAGATGGTGAGGAGAATAACCACGATGATGAAAATGGTTATTGTGATTGTCTCCGAGTCGTTGTCCTTCCTCTTAGCTGGCCTGCTTGTCCCGATCCTCATTGACGGATCTTCGGTAGAGGCTGCTGGGTTTTCTCCAGGATCCGGAGCTGTGTCAGGACATCGTTTTTCACTTGTCTCCGGCATTTCCTCCACACTAGGTAAACGCCAATGCTGAAGCACAAAATACATATTATGATTAATATTGAAAGGGTTAAACGATGCGTTGTCCTGTGAGCGCTGGTTTCAGCGGCTCCGGCTGCGGTCTGTGCGATGACTAGCTCTTCTTTGCTGGATGTTGATCCCATGTTGGTTTGTTGAAGACTGCTAGTGAACTGACACATTGACAATTATTTGAGTCATTATGTGATGCGTCACTATGATCAGTTTGCGATATTTTGGATTGTGCAATTGAGTTGGCTGATGAGTGTTTCATTTTAGCTGATGTTGCATGTTGCGAAAATATCGACTTTGGACTCTTGGTGAGTGACCTGATGTTGTCTTTGTATTTTGTGCCTTTTGCAGGGGTTGTCAACAGTAATAAAATGATGAAAAATGTATGTATGCGTTGTTTACACATCAAGCCTGTCAGGAAATTTTACTCTTCTTCCAGATTTTGTGGTTATGATTTTCTCGGAGGTTTGTTCTGGAAGGTTGGCTGGTTTTTCCGTGCTGGGGCTTGTTGGTGTTGTGATTACTCGTGCTTCCTCGCCCGTTGTGATGTAGGCGGGTTTGAGTCTATCAACAGTGACTGTAATATCTTTGCCGTTTTTCCGTATGACGAAAGTTCTGTTGTTGCGCTTAATCACTTCATAAGGTCCTTCATAAGGCGATTGTAGAGGCTTTTTCACAGTGTCGTCACGTAGAAAAACATGTGTGGTTGTAGTAAGGTTTTTGAAAATGAAACTCTTCTTTTCCCCGTGGTGCGTTCCGGGTACTGGGCGTACGTTTTCAAAGTGCTGTCGCAGGATGTGTGCGAAACCGTGAGCATCTTGTTGTTTGCTGTCAGAGCCAAGGAAGTCGCCGGGTAGGCGTAGAGGTGTGCCATACACAAGTTCTGCTGGCGTTGCTTGTAGATCTTCTCTCCATGCTGCTCGAATACCCATGAGCACTGTTGGGAGTGTCTGTGTCCATCGCTCATTTTCATGACATTTTATTGCTGCCTTGAGTTGTCGATGAAGACGCTCTACCATGCCATTTGCTGCTGGATGGTAGGCGGTTGTGTGAATTCGAGTTGTACCAGTCAGGTTATTCAGTTGCCTGAACAGGTTTGATTCGAATTGCTTTCCTTGGTCTGTGGTGATTCTACGAGGGGCTCCAAATCTTGTGATCCAGCCATCGTAGAATACTCGTGCTATGGTATTAGCTTCTTGGTCTTCGATGGGAAATGCTTCTGGCCATCTGGTGAACCGATCCACGCATGTCAGACAGTACCTATTTCCTTCGGACATAGGTAGAATGATGATGTCTATGTGGACATGCTCGAATCTGGCAGATGGTGGCAGAAATGTTCCTAATGGTGCTGAAACGTGTCGAGTTACTTTGTTTTTCTGGCATTGAATACAGTTTTGGGTCCAATTCTTGCAATCTTTCTTGATAGACGGCCAAACGTATCGTTCTGTGATAAGCTTGGTTGTCGCTCTGATTCCTGGATGTGATAGCCTGTGGATGGAGTTGAATACTGCGCGTCTGTGCTTTGTGGTGACAAACGGTCTTGCGTTTGGTGTTGAGATGTCACAGAAAACGGTTACTTCAGTATTCGGAATCTGAATCTTCTTAAGTTTTAATACAGATTCTTCCTGTAAGAATGTTTGCATTTCCGGATCGCTTTCTTGATCCTTAGCTAGTGCGTTGAAATCTACTGTAGTAGTGTCGATGGCTTCAATCCTGGATAGTGCGTCAGCGACGATGTTGTCTTTTCCGGATACATGTCGTATGTCCGTTGAAAACTGACCTATATAATCGAGATGTCTAAATTGTCGTGGTGTACATTTTTCCGCTTTTTGTTTGAAAGCGAATGTGATCGGCTTATGATCAGTGAATATGATAAAATTTCGCGCTTCTACCATATATTTGAAGTACTTGAACGCTAGGTATATAGCTAGCAATTCTCGATCATATGCTCCGTACTTGCGTTCAGCGGCGCTCAACTTTTTCGAAAAGAACGCCAGTGGTTCCCATTTTCCATTTACGAGTTGTTGGAGTGCTGCACCTACTGCTGTGTCGGAGGCGTCACTGATGATGGCTAGTTGGGTATCATCGCTTCTAGGATGAGATATCAACGTAGCGTCGGCCAGGCTCTCCTTGCAGGCGTCAAAGGCGACGATAGCTTCTGAAGTCCAGATAATCGGTTGTTTTCCTTTGGCGTTGTTCGTCAGTAGGGCATTTAATGGTGCTTGGATCTGCGCGGCTTTAGGTATGAATCTTCTGTAGAAGTTGATTATACCCAGAAATCTGCGTAGATCTTTGATTGTTGTGGGGCGAGTGTATTTCTTGATGGCTTCGACTTTGTCAGGTAGTGGACGCGTGCCTTCACCGGTGACAAGATAACCTAGAAATTTTACTTCCTCTTGACCAAAAAAACATTTTCGGGAGTTGACTACGATTCCGTAGTCTTGAAGTTTCTTGAACAAAATTTTGAGATGCTGTAGGTGCTCTTCTTCTGAAGTTGATGCGACGAGTATGTCATCAATATATGCGTAGCAGAAGTCAAGTCCTAGTAGGATTTCGTCAATGAAACGTTGAAAAGTTTGAGCGGCGTTTCGAAGACCGAACGACATGAATTTAAATTCATATAGTCCGAACGGCGTTGTGATGGCTGTCTTCGGGATGTCATCTTCAACGACTGGAATTTGGTTGTAGGCTCGAACAAGATCGATGGTTGAGAAAATTGTTCGTCCTTGCAGAGCTTGAGCGAAATCTTGAATGTGTCGAACTGGATACCGATCAGGTACTGTCCTAGCATTTAAACCTCGATAATCGCCACAAGGTCGCCATTGCTCGTCAGATTTCGGGACGAGATGAAGAGGTGATGACCAGCAACTCTCCGATGGTTGGATGATCCCTAATTGTGCCATCTTCTGAAATTCCTTTTTAGCTATCAAAAGTTTGTCAGGTGCAAGTCGTCTTGGTCTTGCAGAAACTGGTGGTCCGGGGGTTGTTTTGATGTGATGTCGTGTGCCGTGGCAAACTTCTCTCGATGTACCATCTGGACGTGTGAGGTCAGGGAACTGCTGAAGAAGTGCATGGAATGGTGACTTACCAGCAACAGTTTTGACGGTCTCAACATGCACGTTGCTGCGATGTCCAGAAGTAGTGAGCTGCGTAGTTCGGTCGAGAAGTTTTCCGTGTTTGACGTCTACCAGTAAACCGAAGTGGCCTAGGAAGTCCACTCCGATGATAGGTTTGGTTACATCCGCGATCACGAATTTCCATGTGAAATCCCGTCTCAATCCCAGATTTAGCGTCAGTGTGACGGTACCATACGTGGCTATGGTTGTCCCATTTGCTGCTGACAGTTCATATGAAGACTTGGCTGGGCGTCCTTGGATTTTTAGCCGGGGGTAGACACACAGGTCCGCTCCCGTGTCTATGAGAAATTTCGTTTTAGTTGAGTGATCGGTGATGAAAAGACGGCTTGACATCGGGCATGCTTCGCTGGCCGCATCTAGCGAGTGCCCATGTCGTTTCCCTGGTAGCTACAGGGTTGTCTGCATTTCTTAGCCCTTGAGCCAAATTTGGCGTGATACCAACAGGAACCGGATGGACTGTAGCCAGAGTTTTGGGGGGGTCCCGATGATCTGCTCCTGGATCTCCCCCGAGGAAATCTTGCAGTAGCTGTTGCTGGTCTTGAAGCATGCTTGCCTGAAAACTCCCTGCGGATCTCAGCAATCTCCGCACGGAGGGCTGTCTCCATGTTTTTTATGACAGCAGTTAAGGAGGTCTCCACGGATGTTTCGTGAATGGACGGCGTGTTAGCGGTGGAGTCAGACATGGCGTCTGCTAGGTCGGCAACCCTGTCGAGCTCTACGCCCTTCTGCGTAGCCAGCACGACCTGCATAGACTGCGGCAAGCGACTCATCCAGAGCGTCCTCAGGACTTCGTCTCCCACTGCAGTCCCCGCAAGCATCCTCAGGTGTCTGAGAAATTGCGAAGGTTTCCGATCTCCTACCTCTTCGTGTTCCAACAGCCGTCGTGTCTTCTGTTCTTGAGTCGAACTAAGTCGTTTTGTCAGCTCCCTCTTCAGCAACTGATAGGCTCCTTTCTCCGGCGGATTAAGAATTATGTCTCTCACCTCAGTGGCGTATTTGGGATCCAGGGCGCTCAGTATATAGCCGAATTTTGTTTGTTCAGCTGTCACTCCAGCTGCTTCAAAGCTCCGTTCTGCCATGCAGAACCACATCTCGGGGTCCTGAGGGCAGAAGATTGGCACTCGGACAGCGACCCTGTCGATCGATGTCCTCTGCAGCTGGTTGTTTACAGGCGGACGTGTGATTGTAGGTGCAGGCGCATGTGCTGGTGCGGGTGCGGCTGAGGGTGCAAAGTCTTGGTACTCATCTTCTTCGAGCACCTCACTGTCAGGCGTGCCGTGGCGTTGCATTGTGTTTGTAGGTCACGGGATGTGTGTTGCGCGACGGGTGTATGCCTCAGCTGGTTCTTACGATAAGAAATCAGCTGATTTTTGCAACGGGCGTGTCGTATTGCAAACGACGCGATAAGCGGCTGATGACGCGTCGCTGTGCGATAACGGTTCGCTGACGTCACGCGCGCGGTGAGGAACAGAGGCGGTTTGCAGTCGCGCGGGGGGAAGTACACCGATGCAAGCGGATGACGCGGTGCACTGAGGAATGCGCGACAAGACAAATAACGCTGACTGTTTCTGTACCTTTACCGTCGTTGGCACTGATTGAATGACTCGCGATTCACTCTTTGTCACACTCCACACTCGATCACTGTTCAAGTTTGGGGTTCTATTCACCTTCCAAATCACGTCGGGGTCACCACTGTAAGGGGTGATGTCGGTAGCGAGTTCTACTGAAGGTAGCTAGCATCCAACACCACTCCTTGGTTGTTGTGGAGGTAAATAAAAACACTTGATGGACAAACTTGATTTTAATATTTAGCAGAGATTACACAGTATCGTATTATAAAATATTATTGAGAATATATTATAATAGAGTTGAATATTATTAAGAATATTATAACTGAGTGGATTCGAGCGTGGAGAATGTGACAACGACGGGGATGCGTCTTAACGAGTTGACAGTCGATCGCGGAGTGCCGTGCATGTCGGGCGGTGATCATTCCCAAGATGGCGACAGCGAGTGGTCTTTCTTCGTGACCATATATGGTAATGAATTGCACTCTCTGTGACCATATATGGTAATGAATTTCACCGTCCAACGATGATGACGTCACATTGTATGTGACGCATGGACTGCAACTGTAATCAGACTACATAGAAAGAAATGTGTTGTAAGTATGTTCACCACATCTTCATCACTGTAACTCTATTGCTAAGACCATAAAGTGTAGGAAACAAAAACGGCAGATTTTGGGAGAAACCACTCTTTAATATTTTCCGTAAACTTTACTTTTCTCAAGTTTTGCAATTCGTACTAAGGGTAGGTACTGTAGATCTGCGCTTAAAGTACTAAGGACTGCTAAAAATATTTCTTAAAATGAAAAAAAGAACAAAAAATGCTCTTCACTTTAAAAAATTATACCAAAGAGCGGTCACCAAAGGTCCATCGAGCCCTATTGAGTCTTGTCAATTTAATTGGCGCGTTCTGTAGCAAAACCAAGCTTGCAGAATCTGTTGAAGTGCGATTTTGTTGTAACTGTAACTGTAACTGTAACTCCGTCGCCATTCCGCTAGGGGTGGCCAGAGCTGCTACCATTTTTTCCTATCCTTACATACCTCTTTCAATTCATTCATATCCATCACCTTTTTCATGCATTTTCTTCTTTTACGCTGTTTCACATGTTTCAAAGAAAGGCATCAAGATTTATAAAGACTATGTTAATGGACGAATAAGATTCACACCTGCACAACTATTTACAGTTTTCCGCTGAAATATGACAAACACAATGAAAATTTAAATTGATAAAAAATTTAAAGTTAGTTAAAAGCATGTTGCACCAACCTCCAATCAATATTTGATTGATACATCCAATTTGATTGCTTAATTCTGGTAAGGACCTCGGTTGAATATTTGTCGGAAGTGGGAAATAATGTGCTGGAATTTGAACAGGAAATATGATGCATATCAGCTGATTTACGTATTTGAAACCATTTTTTTTATTTGTAAGGAGAAATCACACTTAATTTTGATTTTTGTGTGATTGGAATTTGGTGCAACAGGCCCGTAATCTTTCCCTAAGGGCGTGTATCCTAAAATTCTGTAATTTTCCAGGTGAGGGATGACAGTCGTGCTCAGAAGGCGGGAATACGGGTGGGAGATAAGCTAACCAAGATTAACGATGTTGCCACAGAGACGCTGTCTCTCAAGGAGGCGCACGACATGATTATCGAATCTGGAATATATCTGCGACTTGCAGTCACTGCGTAAGGGGCCGTCCATAAATTACGTCATCGATTTTGGCTGATTTTAGACCCCCCCTCCTTACAATCATCCCATAGTCATTATCTAATGACCCCCCCCCCCCTCTTGCTGTAATAGTGGATGAGCTTAATAATTAATAATGTTTTATTACTCACATAATATTTTGTATATTTTGTAGAAATTGGTATTTACAAGAACGACGTCACTTTTAGTACTCGCAATCTGACCTAAGGAAAAAATGTACAACACGATATTTTGAGAGTTGCTATACATATTTTCAAAATCAATTTCCATCATTCATAAGACACATTCGTACAGTACACATACGAACATTCTTCATGTGCAATTACCTTTGTTGGAGATAAGATAAACAAGCACCAAGGGGACGATTTGCCTTAAATGCCTTTCTACACTTTATTTTAAAATATTTTAGCGGAACAAACAGCATTTTATACAAAAAAAAAACAAATAGGAAATTAAATACCTGTGGCAGGTTCTCACAGATATGAGACAATTTGGGTGTCGTTACTAGGAATCAGTATCAGTAATACAAAGTACATATATAAACTATAATCTAAGTTGCAAAGATGCACGTTAAACTTTCAAAGATCGAAGCTATTGTCTATGCTTTTATTTATTAATTTGTTTTTATTTTACAGACCTGAAGATTTGGAAACGACTTACAGCTATTGGGAAGATAAAGTGGTAAGTACTCTATTAGAAATTATTTTTTTGATAATTATTCCAATATTAAAAAAATCTATATTCATAACAATGAAAATTTCAGGACCCCGAAGAGGAAGCGGCAAGATTACGGGCTGAAGAGGCAA
This sequence comes from Agapetus fuscipes, assembly GCA_951799405.1. Classification (NCBI taxonomy): domain Eukaryota; kingdom Metazoa; phylum Arthropoda; class Insecta; order Trichoptera; family Glossosomatidae; genus Agapetus; species Agapetus fuscipes. Next base: position 12,675,741 of record OX637349.1, on the reverse strand, counting down.
AGAAAATCAAATATTTTGTATGCAAAACGGTAAGTGTACGTCATAAAATAAACATATAATCTATAATCTAAGAGGCAAATATGTATTAAAATTTAAAATCCGTATTTAATGCGTGCCCACAAAAAGGCACGTGTAAGTTTGCGCTTAAAAATGCTACATGTGTAGGTTCTCACAAATTAAGAACCAAACCGCTAATTTAGGCTATCAGGGCAATAGTGGTGTAATTCAATAGTGGTTAAAATTGAAGTTTAGTGGCGTTCTGGCATAATTTTCAGTATCTACCAAATCAAAAGTGAAAAGCTCTTTTTCAATAGCTTAACTATCTTACACCACTTCTGATTTGGTAGCTACTATAATAAGGAATGAAAATTGCGCCAAAACGCCACTAAACCTCAATTGTGGATTACACCACTATTGCCCTGATAGCCTCAATTAACATACACCCTGCAACTTTTGCTGACCTTCCTTCTAATCTAATCTAATCTAAGTTGCAAAAATATGTTACATTAGAGATTCACATTACATGCGTTCTCACAACCAGACATGTACAAGTTCTCGCTTGCACATGCCTCATGTGAGCCTACAATATAAAAACCATATCTCATATGGACATACGCCCTGCAACTCTTGCCGTCCTTCCTTGAAACAGGGGTGACATTGGCAAAGTGAACCATTTTTACAGCATGGGTGGTCAGCCGCATACCAACCATTCCTTGAAATTAATATATATATTTTTTAAATAACTGTTACAGAAATTAATGAATGGAAAAGTATGTAATGGATGAATTGAAAAACGTGTCGCTGCTGAGACTGAAACTACTCTTAGTGAAAAAAGTGACGGAGTAACAGTTATTTAGTTTATTTTATTTATTGGACATTTTTGTGTTTAGCTCCGTACACTAACAAATCACCTCAAGGGAGCTTTACATCATTACGTAAAGTTATAATTATTGTTGTTCATTTTGTTTACCGTATTTTCAGAGGTCAGATTGGGACCTTCAGTGGCCGTGGGTCTCTCTCAGAAAGACTATTTACAAAGAGTCAAACGCCTATCTGGTGCCTAGTAAATTTGAAGCGAAATTTGGGTGAGTAACTACGAGTATTTTTCCATTATCTCTCTGATGGTCTCTATTTCCTTGACTTACAGGTTGGTATGAGGCTGACCACTGATACTGTAAAAAATGGTTCACTTTACCAATGTCACCCCTGTTTCAGGGAAGGTCGGCAAGAGTTCCAAGGCTTATGTTCATTTGAGATTGGGTTTTTATATTGTAGGTCCATATGCGGCATGTGTGAGCGCGAAATTATGCGTGTCTGCTTGTGGGACTGCATTTAATATGAATCTCAAATGATACATATCTTTGCAGCTTAGATTTAGATTGGTCCATTCGTTGAATATTCCCAAACCAATGTCTACCTACTTGTATTAACTTAAATTGACATAAAATATTGAGATAAATACATTTTTATTTTGTTTTACCAAAAAAATTCCATCTACAAGAAAAAAATAGATGTTGAAAAAAGGTGGAGAAATTTCTCATAATTTTCTTTTATCAATGACTTTGATATTGTTTCCTTATTTTGTATCTTTAAAATAATTTGTTTACTAAACATATTTTTTTTCTTTTTTAACACGTAAAGAAGATATTTATTTTTTTACTTATAAATACTTTTTATTTTCATTTTTTCAGACACAAACTTCTACCCATAATAAAAGAAGGTCCTATTACACTCGAATCTATCAAATCCAAGAAAGAAAATGATACAGAAAACACAGAAGTAGATGCAACAAAGGTTGATGAAAATACAGAAAAGAAAGTGGAAGCTGAAGAAAAGATTGAAGTTGTAGAAAAGAAAGATGCGCCAAAAGCTAAAGTTGAAGTGAGTAGAGAAAAGCAGGTTGAAGTTTTGAGTGACGAAAAGAAAGAAGAAACGGTTGAGAAAATTGGTGAGGTTGTAGAAAGTGTTGATGTGTTGGAAAAGGAAGTTAAAGAACAAGAAGTTGAAGAGATAGAAGAGGGTTCAAATAAGGAAATGGAGAGTGTAGAAGATGTGAAAGAAAATTTACAAATTAAAGTAGATGAAGAAATTAAAGATACTGAAGATGTTACAGAAGACGCTGAAACTCAAGAAAGTGATGATGTGGAGGAAGCTTTTACAAAATTGGAGAAAGAATATGAAGCAACGACAAATGACGAGGGAGATGAGGAACAATTGGAAAACGAGAAAGAAGAAAAGGAAGAAGATACTGAAGTTGCAGAAGAAAATGAACAGGAAAAAGAAGAATTGGAAACTGAAACTGAAGGAAATTAATGAAATGGATGATAATGAACAAAAAATAAAATCTTGATGTACTAGTTCCTATTAAAACTTTACTTAATATTTAAGCATCTAATAGGTAATACTATTTTAAAAGTTATGAAAAATTAGAAACAATATTATTTTAAACGGAAATTCAGATTTTTCTGAAAAAATCTGGAGATTCCATATTTGTAAAAAATGAGAGATTTTATTATATTTTTTAAATAAATGTACAACAAACTAAATAAAATTATTTTTTCTTTTTAGTACGTACCGAAATTTATAATTTTATTATGTAATTGACCTGCTGATTTTTTTTTGTTTGGATTTCTTTTGAAGGATATGTTGATTTTACATGCTGAAATATTATTTATTATTTGTATTCCTTGACTAATAGTTGACCACCCATCCTGTACAAAATGGTTCACCATGTCAATGACAACCCTGTTTCAGGGAAGGTCGGCAAAAATTTAAGGTCTTATGTTCTTTTGAGATTGGGTTTGTATGTTATAAGTCCACATGCATCATTTGTAATCGCCAATTTCCACGTGTTTTTTTCTGAGCGAACAAGAATTAGAAATGTCACAAATTTTGCAACTTGCAAAGATAAAAGCTAATAGATAATTATTATTCATTGAATCTAGATTCTAGTTTTTCCAGATTTTAGGATAAAAACTGGTAAAAAAATAATCAACAAAAGTAGTAACTGCTGCTTTAAAAAAAACACTAAAGTATTTTTTATGACACTGCTAAATAAGGTACATATTTCCATGGCAACAAAATCTTGCTTGGTTTGGTTTATCCAAGTGCCAATAGAATAATCAAAGATAAAATATCATTAGTTATTTAAATTATGCAATCTTTGGTTGAAATTTGCGATAAAGACAAGAATGTTATCAGAACAAATTGACAGCTGTTATTTGTTATCTACACACATTTTAAGAAGCTAAATCCTCTACGTGCGCACTACTTTCAATAACCAAACCATTTTTTTTATAATTCTCGTTGTATTTTATTTTTAAAAAGTAAACGGAAAAATGAGGAAAGCCAACGAAGAAAGTTTATGTTGCTAGAATAGATGGATGTCGTGGTAGACGAAGACCGAGAAAGCTGAAAGGTATGGGTGGACCAAATTTACGAAATTGCGAATGAATGGAATATCACGAGTCATAATAAAAGGTAAGCTTGTATGAAGAAGGTTATGACTCTGGATAAAATGAAAGAAGTCTGTTAGGACAGAAAGAAATGGTGGGTGATCTGTAATGCTGGCGGAGGGCTAGAGTTTCTCAAATTTTTGTAAATTTTAAATTAGAATTTGGTATTTTGTATTTGATTTTATTGTTTATCGATCCATATTATTATTTGTTTGTTTCTAAAATATAATTTATTGTGTTTGTTCCTTGACTTATAGTTTGGTATGCGGCTGACCACCCATGCTGTAGAAAATGGTTCACTATGCCAAGGTCACCCCCGTTTCAGGGAAGGTCGGCAGGAGTTGCAGGGTGTATGTCCATTTGAGATTTAGTTTTACGTTGTAGGCTTACATGCGGCATGCGCAAGCGCGAACTTGCGTCTGTCTGCTTGTGAGAATGCAAGTAATGTGAACCCCCAATTTTACATATCTTTGCAACTTAGATTAGATAAGGTTAGATTAGAACCTATATGAAAAGTCCACATCCAAAATGTATACAAATTCATCCTAAAACCTTCTTCCTTTCATTATTGGCATCATATGCCATTATGTAGTCTAGTTATTTAAGCTATGGACTTGCTTGTATTTTGAAGGTCGGGAGTTCGATTTCTGTTCGAGGACAAAAACTTTGTTATATATTTTCAAATATTCTCTTCGCTGTACTCTCATCTCAGACGTCCGAAGAATGTTCTTGATCCTCAGTGTACCATATGTAACGAACTTCTAGTACCTACGTGCGCCTATACATGTACAATAGTGTGTGTAGAGCAGTTTATTATGATCCATGATGGTAGTAGTAAGGTGCATAAACAGCTGTCTAGTGTACCTAATCTAGAACAGAGATCAAATTGTCTGGAATATGCAAGAAAGATATCTTTTATACCTTTACAAAGGGACTGCAATGGGGCATCAGTGAGTGTTGATTGAGCCGACATTGAGCCGTGAAGTCGAAAGCCAGCGCTAGAAATCAATTGTTGTAAATTAAGAACCAAATCGTAAAATTTAATTAAAAGAGAACCCAGTAAACTCATAACCGTACCGTTTAGCATCGATTTAAAACAAGTTATTCATAGAGGCGTTGAAGGGTGTAAAATGTTAATCCCTTCGCTTTCACCGCTTACACAGAGCTGTTTTTTTCCCCTTAGTAAATATAAATGACAGTGACACTAAGTAAATAAAACGTGCCAAGACATTGCACCTTTGTTGACGCATACATATGTAGGAAGCCCTACGGCACTGAGTTGCATTGATTGTCAGTACAGTTTACTACAGAGCCTGCAAAACTTTTTTGCTTCGTATTCCCCTTGTAAATTACTTTGCCTGCAGGCCCGGCTTAAGGGTTGTTCGAGAGGTGCGACCGAATCAGGGCTGGAAGTCTCATCACCACGGTAATTCTTACCTACCGAATATCGGTAATATTTGTATGGAGACCTGTCAATCCAAGATGGCCGCAAGTGAACAGCTGATTTGTCTTTATACAAATATTACCGATATTCGGTTGGTAAGAATTACCGTGGTGATGAGACTTCCAGCCCAGGGGGCCACAAAGGGCCCAAAACAACTCTTATATATTTTTTCAGTGTTCAGGTATTTGCGGGTATTTGTGACCAAGGGGCCCACAGAAGTTTAAAATATAGAAAACATACAAGAAATATGCATCTTTTGCGTGTCAAAATATGGAGAAGGGGAGGGAAAATCGGTCACTAAAGGTCCATCAAGCCTTACAGCAACTGGGTCTTGCTTGAGAATTAGCGCTTTCTAGCGACGAGAAAGCTCGCATAGGGTTATTGCGGTGCGTTTCAAACAAAAACGGCGCTCACCAAATAAGTCATGATGATGATGATGATGAGTTGATTATTTCTTTAAAGCGACGTTTCGTGATGTAGTCACTCCAAGGGCGCTTAATATTATTATTTATTTATTTTACAAATGATGGGAAAAACCCACCTCGGATGTCGTGATGTAGAAGTAATAAAATCCACTCTCTTAGACCCCTGATATATTTTTTTGTTTTCATTGATCCCCAGTACCTACGTCAAAAACGATTCGAGGGTTCATATTCACCGTTTTGAGAATCAGTGGTATAAAATAAAATCATTATCGTAGAATTGCCCTTGAATACAAGCTAAGGCCAAATTATACCGTAACTACTTGCAATTTTTCATAGTTTAACTCCCATAAGTTGCACACTGCTATCTGGAAACTCAAGGGAATCCTATACTTTAATCGTATAGAACCAAAACCAGCAATCTAGATTTTTTTGAAAATGTAAAAAATGTATAGAAATGATGAGAAAACGATAAGCTATTTTTAAATATATGTATCAAATTTTGGAAATGAACTGAGATTGCCGTCTTTGTTTATAACTCTACGACTCGTATTATTTACGATACTAAAAATTCCTAAATTCTTACACGGGCCAATAAAAATTCCATGTAAAATTTACATAAATTTGTAATTAATTTAGTTTGTCAGAAATGTGACAATAGTAACCTCTTGTTTATTAAAACATTGTTTTGTTTTTTTTAAAGAATGCACTCGGAACTAAAAAATAACAATCTCTTGTTTTGTCGAGTATAGTTTATAGTTTCATAAAAACTCATGCCCATTCTATGTAAATAAGCAAGTATGAAATGTAGCACGGGCAAAAATGTAACAATTATATTTTACCCCTACTAAAAAAACAGCATAAATTCCCCTCTAACGCGTATGTATAATCAACTCGTATAATCTAAGTTACAAGAATATAAACTACATTTAATATTCATTCAAAATGCATTCCCAAAAGTAAACACGTATAAGTTCGCGCTTACACATGCTGCATGCGGACTTACAAATCTTAAATGAATAACCCTGCAACTCTTGCCGAACTTTCCTGAAACAGTAACCGAAATTGGCAATGTTAACCATTTTATACAGCCTCATGCCAACCTATAAGTATATTCCTTGACTTATAGGTTGGTATGAGGCTGACCACCCATACTGTAAAAAATGGTTCACTTTTCCAATATCATCCCTGTTCCAGGAAAGATCAGCAAGAGTTGCAGGGCTTATGGTCGTTTGAGATTGGGTTTTTATATTGTAGGTCCACATGTGGCATGTGTTAGCGCAAACTTATACGTGTTATCTTATGAATCTCGAATGATGTATGTCTTTGCAACTTAGATTTAGATTTAGATTAGTCAGGGAGATGATGTCCAAATATTTTGAAAAGAAAAACATTCCTTGTAAAAACATTGTAAAAATTATTTCATGTGACTACATACGAACAACGTCAATATTTAACGAAAACCTTACTAACTCTTTGCTTATGCTAAAATTATACAACACGTCCCCTTAATGCTTGTTTGTCGTATGTCCATCAGAAGTTATTTCACATGAGCAATGTTTGTATTTGTCCGTGGCAATGAGGATAGCCTGGTACGACTGGTTGTTATCGGTGACTTGAAGGGGAAGAAAGGAAGAGGAAGAGCCGCCACACGATGGACCGATCAAGTGAAGATAGCAACAGGCATGGCGGTGGTTGGAGCGCTGCGGGCAGCGCAATCAAGAGAAAACTAGAGAAGAGTGGCTGCTTTCACACGAGTTACAACCCTCAGCAATGAGGATCAAAATTGAGAAGAAGAAAAATGTTTGTATGTGTGGTTATTTTGATATTTTCATTGAAAGGTCATCTTTGAGTCTAATGATGTTGCAGGGATGGTCGAGGGGTAAGGCATCGGCGCTCAAATTTGCGTTTTGGCACCAACGCTGATTCTAATCCCGCCTGCGTCATGTTCTATCGACAATAACTTTAAGCCTGGTTCAACAGTTGGGTAGTTATTAATAAATAATTCATTACAAAATATTAAATACTGAATTATCAATTAGGTGTAGTCTATAATCTAAGTTGCAAAGATATGTTAAAACATTTACGATTTATATTAAGTGCATGCCCACAAACCGACACGTGTAAGTTCTCGATTACAAATGCTGCATATGTACTTACAAATTAAAATCTAAATCCCAAATGCACATACACCTTGCAACTTTTGCCGACATTCCCTGAAAGAGGAGTGACATTAGCAAAATGAACCATTTTTTACAGTCTCATAACAACCTAGAAGTCAATGAAACGTGTTGTACTTTCTTTTTTTTACTCAGATTGTGTAGAATGTGATTTTTAAGTCAATTTCATTGAATGGTCATCTTTGAATTAAATCGTAGATAAGCCAAACAAGCACTGGGGGGACGATTACAGTTATTGTGCGAGTTAAAACAAACGGGGCGCGAGAATTTTATCATCTCATATGGATTATATCTCCAAGGTTTAATGTGTGGAGATTATCCAAACAAATACTGCGCCGAAAATATGTGTGACAAAGCCAATATTTTCCCAACAGAGTCAAATAAGAAACTATGTATTCAACCGAATTAAATTAGGCATATGATTTAGGTGAGAAGATTAAGTTTGCAAGACAATTTTCAATGTAAAAAATAAATCATCTTAGCGTGTGAGTTGATTTTATATTGTTATGTTAATTTTTCAATGATTTTTCATTAAATGAATCGGTCACTTTTTTGGTAATATCTGAATGAATTATCGCAAAAGAACCGTTGGTCGAATATTGCACACCTTTCTTCTATTGATATTAATTTACGCCGAATGAACCACTTATGAATAGTCCATTTTTTGGTCGTATCTGAATGACTTATCGTAAAAGAACCATTGGTCAAACATTGCACCGGTCCGGTTGATAGCTCAGGTGGTAGAGTGATTGCATTCCATGCCGAAAGCTCGGGTTCGAATCCCACCGAGGGTGTCAGAAATGATTTCCCGTTTCGGTGTTTATTTCAAACCCCAAAATAAAATAGCCGGCAAGGTTTACTCAGCCTTCACAAGAAATGAATACCAGCCCCCACTTCAAATGAAGTGGTTGGCGTAATATTTGAATGAAGTATCGAAAAAGAACCATTGGTCAGACATTGCAACCATTTCTTCTATTTATTATTTAATTACGGTGAATGACCCATTTATGAACAGATCACTTTTTGGTAATATCTGAATGAATTTTCGTAAAAGAATCATTGGTCAAATATTGCACACGTTTCTTATATTTATGATTTTATTGCAATGAATGAACCATTTATGAATAGTTCACATTTTGGTCATATCTGAATGAGTTATCGCAAAAGAACCATTGGTCAGACATTGCAACCATTTCTTCTATTTATTATTTAATTACGGTGAATGAACCATCTACGAACAGTTCACTTTTTAGTCACATCAGCATGAACTATTGCAAAAGAACCATTGGTTTAATACTGCACACTTTTATTCTATTTATGATATAATTACGCTGAATGAACAATTGAACAGTTTACTTTTTAGTCATATCTTAATGAATTATCGTAAAAGAACCATTGGTCAAACATTGCACACTTTTCTTTTATTATTTAATGTCGGTGAGCAAACTATTGGTAAACCTTTCACTTTTTAATACTTTCTGAACACATTGTAGCCCAGGAATGAATTTTTCAATCTTAATCATTTCCTTCATTTTTTTTTATTAATTATGATGATTGAACCGTTTGTCAAAGTAGTATTCGACGTCACCATGAGACGTTTCTCTTCTTCGGTGATAAACCCATTTTAAAATACATAAATACGATCCGTAAAAAACCCATTTTTTATTCCATACGTGTCTATGGAGCGTTATTCCAATTTAAAATCATTAACAAATGAGATGTTTGTATCTATACTCTTTTTATGTTTAAATAGATAGGTACTGGCAAATGATCAACCATTACTGAATCAATGGAATAGAGTTTCATCGACCCATTCACTAATAAAATCAATCAACTTGTTAAAATCTATAGTTCACATTGTGAATGAAAAAGAAATCAGAAATAAACGATTAAGTAATATTTTGTATAAAAAAACATGTAAAATTAATTATTTAAATTAAAAACACACAGTTTTAGTTCACTTTTTAGTTATTTTTATTTTTATCGGTTTAACGTTTTTGAGCAGTCTTGTAAGGCGAAAACGTTAGAGCCATGTTTTTTTAACAACAAAAAAGTGAATTGAACCTTAGCGCTTTACTTACTTATTCGTGTCAGCTTCACACCGTATTGGCCCAGTAACGAGCAATGTCTACAGCTCTTTGGTTTCCCGCAAAGAGATCATCCATGGAGACCATGGAGCAGCTTGTCGGACAGGAGGGACAACACCGCAGGTGCTCCATTGTTTGCTGAGCTCCACACTCACATAGTGTAGAGTCCTCCCGTCCCAGAAATCCCCAGGTCAACATGTTGGCCCGGGCTCTTCCAACATTGGTCCTCAATCTGTTCATAGATTTCCACACGGGCCACTCGAGGTTCTTTCCTGGAGGTAATCTAATAATCTAATCTAAGCTGCAAGGATATATATCATTTAAGATTTATATTAAATGCATTCCCACAAGCAGACATGTATAAGTATAAGTAGGTAGCGCTTTCATTTTACATTTTGTCAGCCTGTCTGCCATCTGCTCTTTTAAAGGTTGTATTGAAAACCAGTTTTCTCTGGAATTAAAACTATGGCAATTAGCATCAAACAAAAGATAAATTTAGACATTTTGGCACTTTTAGACTTGGTCGTAGATCTATAATCTAAGATGCAAAAATTAAAATTAAATGCTTGCCTACAAACAGGCACGTGTAAGTTTGCATTTACAAATTCTGCACGCGCACCTACAAATTATAATCCAAACCTAAAATAAACATAAGCCCTGCAACTTTTGCCGACCTTCCCTGAAACAGTGGTGGCATTGGTAAAGGGATTGTTTTTACAGAATGCGTGATCAGCCTCATACCAACCTAAAAGTCGAGGAATGTAGAAAGGTTGGTAAATGTAGAAAATGTATTGTTGCTTTATTTTTTATAAATCGACAGGAACTTTAAAATTATTATTCAAGCAGATAAAATTATTGTTTTAAATCCTGTATTGAAATAAAGCTTTAAAAGCAGACTGAAAAAAATTAATTAATCTATAAAATAATTTGAGTAACAAAAAAATACTCCTACTTTTAGTCAGAATATTTTATTTCAAAATAAACTATTGAATTTCCCCTATTTTTTTTTAATGAGACACAATCTTTAATTCAAATTAAATAAAACATTTCAATTGGAATAAGACGATTGACCAATAAAAGGAGTTCAATATATTTTTTATAATGATTTCATTATGAAATTACTCAATTATATATTTAAAAAAAACAATAAAACAAGTTTAAAACAATTGTTATTCGATTTAATTACAGTTAATTTAAAAGCGTTTAAATAAAAACCGGAAGGTGTTTGCATCACAAGATCGAACCATCATTATTATCAATCTCGATAAATGAAAAATAAATAAAATTCACTCGCTTTTTTATCATCTCTCTCTTGTTCAGCGATCGTATGAACAAGAATTTTTACCCACACATGCGTAAAACGTGCTCACAACAACTCACCAAGCATATGATTATAACTGTATTCCAAGTATAAAAAAAATACTATTTAACGTAATAAACGCAAGCTAAAACAGCACCCCTAAAGAGCGTTTTAGTTACGGTATATTCTTTGGTAAACGCAATTTTAGAGTCTGAATGTATAATACTGTATACATGTGTGAATGATATTATGAACGTCCAAGATTTACCACATAAGGTGTACTTTATTCCAGTAGCATAAAATAGCAGAACGCGGATGGATGCCATGCGAAACTAAAAAAACAAAACGAAAAGTACGCCGTCGAAACAGTTTCGCGAAAGTGTGTGTTTGTGTGAAGTGATTGTTTCGTTGCTGGAAGATGGTTCGCAGACAAGATGATGGAAGGAGTAACAATACGTTGCAAAATGAAGAAAGTAGAGAAACTGAGGTATGCATTTTTTTTAACACACATCAAAAAATATGTCGAGAAATTTTATTGTTGTGGAATGGTTGACAATTTATTGTTGTTATCTTATGTGTTTACGTACGACAGACATTTTTGAGCGTGTGTATTGATATGATCAACTCAGAAATGACCTTAAAACGTTTGCCCAAAATACAATGCTTTTAGAGGTTAGGATTTTTATCAGTAACTACATTTTTTTAAAATTCATATTAACTCTGCGGCTAATCGCGATTATATTGAGGAATAAATTTATGTCAAATTAAATAAATCACTGTTAAGATAAGATTGTTTTTTTTTTGTGTGATTTGATTTACAATTTTTTTTTAATTTATTAAAATTAATAGATTATCAAGCAAATATTTCACACGCAATAAAGAGGAAAAATATTTTGGCAGATTATGTTAAAACTTCATTTTTAATTAACATAAGTTATTATTATATTTGTTTTCAAATATGAATTTATTTCCGACTTGTATCAACGTTTTTTTTGTTGTTGTTAACTAGGCTGATGAATAATAGGTTGATGGATAAGTTGATGCATTTTTTTTCGCTACTCAGACATCAATCATTGCAAACATTTGTCATTTTTTTTAACACAAAAGATTTTAAAACAACATTTACATAACATTTTTTTTTAGAAAATAAAAAGTACAATACCCATCTTCTTGTCTAACAAAATACAGCCAGTACTTCATTAATAACAATAGAAAGAAATTTTGAATTCATCGTTTTTCTATCGGTTCGTTTTTTATCTAACTGAAAAAAATAACAACGTTTTTTCTCCTATTTGTTTTATAACACACTTTTACTGATTTTTATTTCTCTAGTTATTAATTCATATTTTCATTAACTTATTCCAAGTATCTCTTCCTAATTTAAATTTGCAATTACAATATTGTAAAATAAATATATTGTTTGCTTAATAATATTTTTGGGGAAATAAAATCACGTCTTGGATCTTATTTAATTTATAATCAATTAAATATGTATGAAATAAAATTACTTTAATTTTTTGTCCATTATATATATACGTTTTTTTTATCATTTAAAACCATTTAAAAAATAATAATTGCAACAAAATCCATGGACGTAAATAAATAAAACAAAATTAACTTATCAAACAAACTTATTAGTTCTTTTGATCTACTATTAAAATAGAGATATTCATACATTTTCGGCAACTTTTAAGAACCACGCTACTTAAAGTTTCTTTTTGTTTACTTTTCTAAAGGTTTTTTTTAGAAAAGAATGGCGGAATTGCTTTCTTGAGATATTTTTGTCATAACGTACTTATTACTTCGGTCAACAGAAACTATTTTTGGCGACACTTTTTATCTCCAAAAGACGTACCGACTACCGACTTATATATTTTATAGTAGCAAGTATGTCCAACAATTCCCGGTCTACAGCTCAGTTGCTAGTTTGCTTGCATTCCATGCCGAGAGCTCGGCTTCAAATCCCACCAAGGGTGTCTGCAATGTTTTAAGCTCCCAAAATAAAATTACCAGCAAGGTTTACTCAGCCCTCACAATAAACGAGTACTAGCCAGCTGGGAAACCCCCGCATCAACTGGAATGGTTGGCTTATATTTAGCTTCTTTACCTGTAAAAATAAATAGGTTCCACTCGCCACATGCAACCCATTCAAACGCATCAAGAAGTTACACTGAATATGTAGCAGTTGTAGATTGTGCCTGTCTGTGGGTATACATTTAATGTGAGCCTTAAATATTAACATATCTTTATTACAGCTTAGATTATAGATATTGTGTTCTTTTGTAACTTCGCATGCAACATGTGTAAACGTCAACTTTCACGTGTCTGATTGTGAAGTGTAGGTAAACCTTAAATGTAATTTTTACAAAATTTAAAAAACTTAGATTATAGATTGCGTGTATGTACGAGTATGTCTACGTTTGAAATTAAGCAGCCATATTGGAATGCGATTTTTACATTGCAAGTATTTTTTGCAAGACTGTATTTTTGCAGTTTGCAATATTATTAGATAAGACATGCTTGTTTAAGTAAAATAAATAAACATTTGATTTTTTGCAATTCTCCGTTGCAATTTGATGATTTTTATAAATAATTATAAAAAATTATAAAAAACACAGAGTTTTATTTTCACAAATTGAGTTTTTATTTCCACCTCAAGTACTTTCGACTTATTCACGTCATTATCAAGAGTATCCTCTTGATAATGACGTGAATAAGTCGAAAGTACTTGAGGTGGAAATAAAAACTCAATTTGTGAAAATAAAACTCTGTGTTTTTTATAATTTTTTATAATTATTTATAAAAATGAATTTTCACTGTGTGAATACACAAACTTTAAAAAGTCTTGATGATTTTTATTTATGTTTTGATTGATTTCAATTTCTGAGAATGATACTAAAGTTGCAAAAATATTTTAACATTTAAGGCTTAGTTTAAATGCACGCCCACAGGCAGAAACGCGTAAGTTTGCGCTTACACATTATGTATGCGCACTCACAAAAGAAAACAACCCTCCTATGAACATATATCTAGTAACTACATAAGATATGCCATTTTTACACTACAGCATTTATGTCATGATTGAAATAAGACCAAGAGACTCCGCAGAGGTTCCGGCCACCCCTAATTTAACGGCGACAGTGTAATATTGACACTTACAGACTAAATTTAACCCAAAAAATGCCTTGTGTTTTATTTTACAATCTATCTCACTTTCATTAAAGTTGCGCAAATACATTTTTGAGAATAATTATAAATGTTCACACTTTGACAAACGATCGAGCACGTGCTAGTTTTCTCTTTTATAAAATTCTGCGCGTGCACTTAACGAAAAAAAAATCTGCAACGAGCATATACCTTACAATTTATGCCGCTTTTTCCTGAATTAAGTAGCATGAGAAATGGTGTTTATTTATGTACAGTATTCCGTGACTTATAGGTTGGTATGAGGCTGACCACCTTTACTGTAAAATATGGTTCACTTTGCTCTGTTTCAGGGAAGGTCTGCAAAAGTTGTAGGGCTTATGTGTATTTTGTAAGTATAGAAATGGCGGTTGATCTGTAATGTTGGCGGCTAGGGTTTATTAAATTGGAATTTGTTTTCTATTTTAGTCTTGATGTCCATATGTATTATTATTTATTGATTTAAAAATGTAGTTTGTCGTGTATGTTCCTTGACTTAAAATTAAAATTAGGCTGATTTATTTGGTGAGCGCTGTTTTTGTGTGTATCACACCTCAAGAGCCCTCTGCGAGCTTGGTCGTCGCTGTAGAAAGCGCCAATTCTCAAGCAAGACCCAGTTGTTGTAAGGCTGGATGGACCTTTTGATGACCGGTCTTTGGTAAAGGTTTATGAATTTTTCAACCCAGCGAAGAGCTAATTTGAAAATATAAATGGTATATTTTTTGTGCTCCGCCGGGATTCGAACCCACGACCTTCCAGTTACGAGTCCGAAGTGCTACCACCTGGACTACGGACCGGTCAAACTTATACTTATAGGTTGGTATGCGGCTGACCACCCATGCTGTAAAAATGGTTCACTTTGCCAATGTCACCCTGTCTCAGGGAAGGACGGCAAGAGTTTCAGGGTGTATGTCCATATGAGATTTGGTTTTTATGTTGTAGGTTCACATGAGGCATGTGCAAGCGCGAACTTGTATGTGTCTGCTTGTGAAAATGCATGTAATGTGAATCTCCAACGTAACATATATTTGCAACTTAGATTAGATTAGATTAGATATATTAGAGGGCTTGCTGGAGACTGGATTCAAAAAGTGCAAGACAGATGGATGCAGAGATATGGGGGAGGCCTATGTCCACCAATGGATGGAGATGGCTGTATAAGAAGAAGAAGTTGGTATCTTTAATATAAAATATTTCGATAGAAATGGTTGCGAAATGTGCCCATATGTTATATATAATAAATTCTCTTGTCTAAACACTAGAGGTCACTCGTAGCATAATGATACTCTATCAAATGAAAAAGCAAACGTTTCTTTTTTCATATAATAACGTACGTGAAACATCTATGTATACACGCGGTTATATCACCTTGAGATGATGTTAATGTGTACCTAAGTTTTTTTTGTGAATTCGGCTAGCAACTTATTCAGCGAAATGTATGACACAATGTACAATATACATACGTTATAAAGGTACTCAACTAAGAGTAATTAACTATTTGATTTTTTTAAATATTTAAGTATTCAATAGTAATATTAATTTAAAGAATCAATAAAAGTAGAATGCGATTCACCAACCTACATATCTTTGATTGCCCTGATACAGGCATTGCATAATCAATTAATCGTTCATCAATATTACTACTTTGACCGGTCCGTAGTCCAGTGGCAGCACTTCGAACTCGCAAATGGAAGGTCGTGGGTCCAAATCCCGGCGGAGTAAAAAAAATACAACATTCATATTTTCAAATATATATGCTCTTCGCTGGGTTGAAAAATTCATAAAACCTTCACCAAAGACCGGTCAGTAAAGGTCCATCCAGCTTTACAGCAGCTGGATCTTGCTTGAGTTTTCGCGCTTTGTAGCGACGACCAAGCTCGTAAACACCTCTGCGGCACTACAACAAGTATCATAGACCCCTAGAGTCTCTGAAATCTACGGAGTCTCCGGCACAGGATTTCTAAAAAAATAAACTGTAGGAATAATTACCCAATGGCATATTTTAACTGAGGGTCAAAGGAGCCTGACGGGATTCAAACCGACGTTATTTTATGTTAAACACATACCTACGTCAAATTCTACTGCCAGCCCGCTCGGTCTTAGGATTTTTACCATTTTTTGGGCGTCTTTGAAGAGGCCGCATCCAAAACGCTCCAGGATAGGAAAAGGCAGACCTGTGAAAAAATGATGTACTCGATGCAAACTACCAGCCTGACCATGTCTCTGCCTGGTAGTGGATGAAGTGAGGTTTCGTACGGCTGGCTCTTAGTCTATAAGCATGTAAGAAGGTTTCATTTATATAGGTTCAAAGGTTGTATTCAAGACAATCCGAAACTTAAATCGTCTCGAATTTTTCGCACAAGAACCGGTTCATGTGCTCGTTAGGAACTTCTCAAGGAACGAACGATTTGAAATCTGAATATTAAAATGAATGCTATTCACTATTTGTAAATCGCAGTATGATGTGTAGTCTCAGGAAGTTTGATCAATTTGTAAATAAATGTAGAAATTGGTGTTAATCAGTTCATCAAATTCTTAAACGTCGGTTCAAACCAGTTTCAAATGGTTTGATGATATTGAGGATAATAATATAATAATAATAATAACCTAAGTTGCAAGGATATATTCATTCAAAGCTCTCAGATGTATGCCCACAAACAAACACGTGTAGTTCGCGCTTACAAATGCTGATTGTGTACTTACAAATAAAATCCAAACCTCAAATGAACATAAGCCCTGCAACTCTTGCCGACATTCCCTGAAACAGGGGTGACATTGGCAAAGTGAACCATTTTTTACAGTATGGGTGGTCAGCCTCATACCAACCTATAAGTCAAGGAATGACCTATAAGTCAAGGAGGACATTGTAGTAAAAAAGTTCCGTCGATGGTTCAGTTGGCAGAGTGCTTGTATTTCACGTCGAGAGCAAGGGTTCGATGCCCACCGAGGGTGTCTGAAATAATTTCCGGATTTCAGCCTTCACAAGAAATTAGAACCAGCCCTCTCGGAAGCTGAGAAACCCCACTTTAACTGAAATGGTTGGCGTGAGGTCGGCTTACCCGTAAAAATGAATAGGTCCCAAATTGCCACTTGCTAGCTCTTCCGGGAAAACGGGGCAAGAAGTTACACTTTATGTGAAGCTTAGTACCGTTATTTATGTGGACTTTGTTTAAGTCCAATGTCATTGCATTTCCTGCGGGCATTATCCAGAAAATGTACCATCAGATCTTGGAAAAGATGGTTCTAGAGACGGATCTTGAGGGGCGCAGGACACTGGGGAAGGAAGGCGTTGCACAGTTATTGTAGGCAGCATTTGATCAAGGGCGCCAAGACTCATCTGGAAATGTTGTGCCATTGATGATCTATAGTCAAATTGCAAAGATATATTAACATTTTAAATTCACACACAATGTATTCCTACAAGCAGACACGTGTAAGTACGCGTTCACACATGCCGTATATCGATACCTTAAAGGTAAAACTGAATGAGTGGCATATTAAGCTAAAATGGGCTTCTCAGATAAATGAACCTTTTTTGCTATTTTCTACGAGAGAAACCCCTAAAGAAGTGCGAAAATACTGTAGTTTAGAAGTTTGTCATAAGCGCTTGCTTAAAATTAATTCATTTACTATGAGAAGTTACTCCCAATAAAATGTTTTATCCACGATTTCTCAAATCAGTGAATCATTTAAGTGGCGATATTTTCTTACGAAATAAAAGTGAACTCTAAAATGTACATTCGAAGGATCTTCACTCTTGCCGATCTTTCTTGAAACAGAGTGACATGGCAAAGTGAACCAATTTTAACACGCATCATACCAACCTGTAAATCGAGGAGCAGTGATAAACAATACTTGTGAAAATATAAGAGGTTTGGTTCTGATAGAAAAAAAACATGGTATTTGGCAAGATAGGTACAAACCTTATTTTAAAAAATCCAGTTATAATTCTTATCTTTTCACCTTACGTAAAAATGCATTGTATGCAAGATAAGGACAATATTTAAAAAATATTTATCGCGCGATTTACAGTAATTAAGTTTTTTGTTCGTAATAATTGATAAGCGGTGACAAAACTCGCTTAAAACATTTAATTGTATGGAGTCTTATTTGCATACAAAAATGTAGAACTGAATGGAAGTACAATAGCATAGATTACGCATGTTGACCTAAATTCAAGGTTACTTACTAGCAGGAAGTCTTATGGGTGCCTACTTATGGTCAGATGACGTATTACGGCTCTCAAAAATAAGTAGTAAGTTATAGTTTGGTGTTATTCAGGTGTTATTCACACATAGAAAATCCGTGGCTCAGCCGCCAACTGATGCAATGCAATGCAAAAAAACAATGGATCAGCTACGGATCAAGCGTGTTGTGAATGACCCTGAATGTTGAGGACTAGGGCATTTCATTTGAATTTTAATATATTTGTAATTACTTTTCCTTGAGTTTCATACATTTTTTTCTAGTCCACCTTTCGGTATTGTTTGTGTCATGGCGAATAAATTGGTATGAGGCTGACCCTCAATGCTGTAAAAACTTGGTTCACTTTTACCAATGCCACCCCACCATCAGGGAAAGGCGGCAGGAGTTGCAAGGTTTATATTGTTCATGGAAAGATTGGTTTGTTTTGTATTTACACATGCCACATGTGTAAAACTTAGATGTGCCAGCTTTTGAGCATGCATTTTCTTGTCTTGTATCGTGCCGCCATTCCTCTAAGGGTGGCCGGTACCTCCACACAAGTGCCTCTACTTGACTCTATCCTTCCATACTGTTGCTTTTTAAACGCTAACCTACCCGTGTCTACTTGTGGTCGTTTATTAAACATAAACCTTAAATGCCAATGGGTCTTTATAACAAAGATTATAAATGCAGTGATGGGAACAAAGAAAATACTTGTTAATTCTCATGAAAAAAAAAATGAATGCAGTTGATTAAATCATTACTTAATAAGTATGACAATTGATGAGGTACGTATTTCGTATCTTTTTTTATAAATAAGCAATTTCTCTCAACACCTAAAAGTTTTTCTTAAAAATACAAGGAAACATTATGACTTTGAATCATTAGCCAAAATATCGGAATTTCAGTCAAAATTGGCCCGCTACGCGCACTCAATGCTATTCTTGACTGCATATGAGTTGCATTCTTCAGTACATCAACCTACTTTTGTCTTTATATTATATGTATGCATGTATGTATTGACACATTGACTTTTGACATATATTTTAGGTGACCAAAATAATTACAATATTATAATAATTCTGACCAATACATTTTCTCCTTCCTTTTTTTTTTTAAAAACGAAAAGTAAAAAAAAGGCCGGTATTTGTCGGATTAGTAAGCGCCGGACTATCGAGCGCCTCCTGTACGCCAAGTATAAAACATTTATATGTACTCCCCTCGATCACGTAAAAAGTAAAAAAAATGTAGAAGATACAATAACAACTAAGTAACTAGGGAGACAGTTAGTTGCTATTTATGTTTCTATTTATGCAATCGAGGGAAGTTTATGTGGGTTCATATTTTGTATGTAAGTTACCTTTTGTTAGTAAACACGCAGCATATGTATGTACCAGTGGCGAAGGGTGCCATACAAGCCGGTTCCCATCGGCTTCCCTTTTAAAATTATGTAACAAAGTAGTTAAAAATATAGGCACAAAGTAAAAAAATAAATTTAAAACCAAATAAAACATAACGTATTTTTCCCCCATTGAAAGCATGCAGTCTACTTTATTATCATTTCTGCCTCATTTTAAACGAGACACCGATGAGAACCGGCTTGTATAGCACCCTTCGCCACTGGTATGTAAGAACTTACACATGTTTTACTGTGGCCGTGCATTGGTTATTTTATTAGGTAACTTACTCTGAAAAAAAAAATTTTGTGCAACCCAATAAATTTGTAGAGATAAAAAAAATATAGAATGCAAATACAACGTAAAAAAATTAAACAAATAATAAATAAATAAATTAAATCCAGAAATGTTACTATGTTATGATTAAAACATCAAACAAAAAAATACAGAACAAATTAACACACAAAAAGTATTATACATTTACAAAATATGCAGTAATATAATATTATTTAATATTTATTAGCTCTGCCATCTGTGCATTGCAATCAAAACTTATTTCTATTTGTACTTTAGTTATTTGTTTACTTATTGAATTCACAATTTACTTAGCGCCACTGCAAATAGGAGCGCTCTCATGTAACTAATACTAAAACAAACAAATCATAATTTAAATTTTGGTACACAGTTATAAAAATTGATAATTTTTTAACGGTGTTTGTTTAATTTTATTTGAAAATATACCCGTATATTTAGCTTGTTTGCTTTAGGATTAAAGCAATAATCGTAAATGTGAATTCTAAGCAAATAAAATAAACTTGGATAATGGATATACGAAAATGAACTTATACCTACATACTTACCTACTAAGTAGGTATCTACTAACATCTAAAATTATAATTTTAGTTGCAAAGATCTAACATTTTAATTAATAATTAAAGGCATATCCTCATACATACAAGTGTGAGTTAGCATTTACAAATGCTGCATGTGTAGGTAGGTACGGTACATACAAATTAAAATCCAAACCTCAAATCAACATAATAAACCCTGCAACTTTACCGACCTTCCCGGTAACAGGGGTAACATTGGCAAAATGAACCATTTTTTAGAGTATGATATTTCTTGACTTACAGGTTGGTATGAGGCTGACCACCCATACTGTAAAAAATGGTTCACTTTGCCAATGTCACCCCTGTGCCAGGGAAGGTCACATTCAGCATTTGTAAACGCGAACTACACGTGTTTGTTTGTGGGCATGCATTTGATATGAGCTTTAAATGTTAATAAGTATATATTTGCAACTTAGTTTAGATTATAGAAGTATAAAAGCACTGTAAACAAAATGCTTCAATTTGCCAATGCCACACCTGTGTCAGGAAAGGTCGGCAAAATATTAAGGATAGTTACGTTTTGAACTGTTGGTTGTTTTATTAAAGAAAATGAATAAAAAAATATTATTTATTTGATTTCAAATGTAAGCCTACGCTCAGAAGTGTTTATGATTCTGGCCACATGTTTTATAAGATAAGAATTAACACATTGAGATAGGTAAGTTTTTTGTTTATTTAAAAAAATACAGCAATTATATTTTATGAAATTATATACCTGCTATAAAATAAAAACTGTTGTCAAGTGAAAGTGAGAAGGCATTATCCCAGACAAATTCTTACAGTCGTTGTAAATTTATTTTCAAGACATTTTTAAACGTGAAAACCCAAGTTTGTGACCAATATAACCTATTTATTTAAACAGGTTACCGCTACGGATTTGTAATCGGATGGTCAAGGGTTCAATTTGCAGCAGAGTACAAAAAAAAAAAATTCTCATCATTGGGTTGAAAAAATCACGTAACAGTAAACAATACCTTTACCAAAGGTCCATGCGGCTTTATAGTAACTGGGTCTAGCTTTAGTAATTGGCACTTTCCTTAACGACGACCAAGCGCGCAGAGAGTTCTTGAGGTGTTATTGACACAATAACAGCGCTCACCGAAAAAATCATCCCAATATTTATCTTATTTATTTATCCATCTTCAACAGGGGTTTCCCGGCTCCCAAAAGGGACACGTTCTCTCTTCTTGTATACGTAACGTATCTAAGCTACACAAACAGAGTAACCGTTGAGATAGATTTGAGCAAATGTGTGGGGTATGGGGTGATTGATTTAATCCAGCCGTACCGTCAGACACGCGCTAATTTTGGGGACCGTGCTTTCTGGTTTGCACACCCAATGGAGTGGAACAGACCACCACCTAATGTGAGGAAGGCAACAACTGTTGGTATCTTTAAAGTAACACTAAAGACGCATCTTTACAAAAAAATCTTATACGTGATTTGAGAGGGCCCTTGAGGTGTGACAAACACAAAAACAGAGCTCTTAATTATGTGTACCTTCCAAATAAATTATCATTTTATCTGTCTTTATAACTTCTTACCAAATTGATCCCAAAAGGATCGCATGTGGCGAGTGGATCCTATTTTTTACTTGTAAGGAGGCTGGCGTTACGCCAACCACTTCAGAGATAACAAGCGTTTTGTTGATAAATAACAATAAACAATAATTTATCGATAACAAATGAACTATAACGATTTGATAGTTCGCAATTGTAACAAAAACTCGATAAATAATCAATTATTATTGTAAAACTGTTCGCCTTGGCCGCCATGACGGGCGACCATGATTTTGAACTCAATGTACATTTTCACAGACGAGCAACCACTGACAATACATAAACACTTATTGGAAATCAGTAGCCCATTATGTAATGGGTATATTACACCATTTTAGGTATAGTATTTTTTTAGTACAGTAATGCAATATTCCAACCAATTGTGCCTGGCCAGAAACAAAACATCAATTGATAATTCAGTACTTTCATTTAAAAAGAATATTGATGAATAATTACCCAATGGTATCTGTTGATAATATAACCATATTATCAAGAAAGAATAAAAAGAAAAAAGAAGAAGACAAGCAAAAACATGGACCACGGTCAAAACCCGGAACCAGAAAATCAAGCATATACCAAATAGTTAATAAAGACAAACTACACTGGCGGTTGATGTGTAATGTTGGCGGCTAGAGTTTATTAAATTGGAATTTGTTTTCTGTTTGTTGTCCATAGATATTATTATTTATTGATTTATAAAATGTAATTTGTCGTGTATGTTCCTTGACTTATAGGTTGGTATGCGGCTGACCACGCATGCTGTAAAAATGGTTCACTTTGCCAATGCCACCCATGTTTCAGGGAAGGACGGCAAGAGTTGTAGGGTGTATGTCCATTTGAGATTTAGTTTTTATGTTGTAGGTTCACATGAGACATGTGCAAGCGCGAACTTGTACGTGTCTGGTTGTGGAAATGCATGTAATGTGAATCTCCAATGTAACATATCTTTGCAACTTAGATTAGATTGGATTAGATACCAGCTGGGTATCCCATCCATCCTATCAGAAGAGTGTCTAATGCTGCGCCAGCTCCCAGGTCATGCCTCACATATTATGGCACTGTCCAAGCGATTTAACGCTTCCTTCAGCTTAATGCTACTCGTGATCTAGCAACAATCCCACAAGGAGTGCCACCCGAGGTATGCTATTAGCTTCAGTAACATCAAACCATATTTACTTTAAGAGTCACGGGTACGCGTCTGATCTAGTGGATCTTGTTTTGTCGTTTGCTTTTACTCTACTAGATGAGGAAGTCCTCCGACATATGCGCACCACAAAGGAACTTCAGCCAACCATTAAGCAGAGAAAGCTGATTTACTTTGGTCACGTTATGAGAAGTGAGAAATACCGCCTTCCCCATCTTACCATACAGGGTAAGATTAAGGGGAGGAGAACTCAGGGACGCCGAAGGCATCATGGCTGCGACAATAGATCATCGAAAGCACAAAGTCTCTATTTCAAATCGCAGCATCCAAGGTTTAAATAGCCATTTAGCCATCATGTTCCTTGACTGATAGGTTGGTATGAGACTGACCATCCATGCTGTAAAAATTGGTACACTTTTCCAATGTATCGCCCCTGTTTCAGGGAAGATCGGCAAGAGTCGCAGGGCTTATGTTCATTTGAGATTGGGCCCACATGATGCATACGTACCTAAGCGCGAATTTATACGCAACTTCGAACATAGAACACCGATCTTTGAGAAAAATCTCACCAAAGGAAAAAGAAGAAGAAGCAAACAATGGATGACAAAAAAATAAGCGGAGAAAGAAAACTGAGAATAAAACAAAATTTGGCATTATTTTTGACTTCCTGAAAATGCTAATTATAGGACAAGTATTCAAACATTACCTTGAAATTCATATCAGCTACTGCAAACTTAACTGTGGACATTCATAATCTTTGTACACATATTTGTATGTAAGCCTGAGACAATACGGGAACTGTGTACATGAGATGCTGGTAGCAATTTGGGCGCAATTGTTTGTACAGAGATTAATCCAGAATTGAACGCAATACTTTTTTGTGCACATAAAACTTACTTGTAACTAACCAAATTTCAGTTATTTATTTAATAAAGACCTAATCTAATCTGAATGAAAAAGGTTTAAAAAAAATATTTTAATTCCTTGACTGATAGGTTGGTGTGTGGCTGACCACCCATACTGTAAAAAATGGTTCACCTTGCCAATGTCACCCCTGCTTCAGGGAAGGTCGCCAAGAGATGCAAGGCTTATGTTCATTTGAGATTGGGTTTTTTTTATATTGTAGGTCCACATGCGGCGTGTGTAAGCGCGAAATTATGCGTGTCTGCTTGTGGGAATGCATTTAATATGAATCTCAAATGATACACATCTTTGCAGATAAGATTTAGATTTAGATTTAGACAAATAAACCGGGTTTTCAGGAGAATCACTCCTCAAGTGCCCTCTGTGAGCTTGGTCGTCGCTGTAGAACACGACAATTCTCAAGCACGACTCTGTTAGTGTGAGGCTTGATGGACCTATCGTCACATTAGTGTCTGTGTGTCTTATATCCATCAGAGGTTATTTCACATGAGCAATGTTTCTACGTGTAATGAACCAATGTACGAGTATCTTATGAAAATAGGAAATGTATTTAAAAAATATTTAAAACCACTCTCCAGTATCGTGTTTTACGTTTTTTTCGTAGCTCAGATTGTGATTATTAAGACAATTTAATTGAAATCTCAACTTTGAATTAAATGGTAGATAGGCCAGACAAGCACCGCTATGGTGACCGGTCCAGTTTGGTAAAGGCAGATTAATTTTTCAACCCAGCGGAGAGTAAAATTTATAAATGAAATATTTTTTTGTACTCCGCCGGGATTCGAACCCACTACCTTCCAATCACAAATCGGAAGTGTTGATCACTAGACTACCTACGGACCAGTGTGTACCTACCTACTTGACCAAAAGACAAAACAATTAATTGTAAAGATTTACTATTTATTTGTATTTGGTATTTCGCATACGATAATCCAAGTCGAAGGATATCGTAAAAAAATGCACAATTTAATTCGTTTAACATTGAAAAAAAAACATCCATATTTTCAGTGTGAGAATATCCGCCATACCTCATTTGCAAAGTGTCATCAGTATCTTTTATATGCAAATTTCCTGCAATTAAGTGCAGAAAAAACCTGAAACAATTGTTTGCAAATCCAACCAGCAACTATAATCTACATTCTTTCAGATGGATTAGTGGGAAATTTATGGCCCTTTTCCGAGTGTGTTAGTACGTTAATACCCAATTTACATGTTTATATATGATCTCCTTCGCGTACTTTACAGATATTTTTTTTCCTTGACTTATAGGTTGGCATAAGCCTGACCACACATTGTGTAATTTTTTTGCCAATGTCTCCTATGTTTCTCGCAGGAAAAGTTGCAGGGTCTATGTTCATTTGAGGTTTTTATTGTATTTTGTTAATATCTTAAACGTGTTTGTTTGTGGCCATGGATTTTATATGAATTTTGAATGTTTATATATCTTTGCGACTTAGATTATAGATTATTGACGTTAATAAATTAATTACACATAGTTATTGACGAAGAAATTATATGCTGCAAGAATTGATGGATGTCGTGGAAGAGGAAGACCGAGAAAGGTATGGATGGACCAAATTTTCGAAATAGCGAGTGAATGGGATATCCAGAGTCATAATAAAAGGAGAGCTTGTATGAAAAAGGTTATGACTCTGGATGAAATGAAAGAAGTATGCAAGGATAGGAAGAAGTGGCGGCTAATCTGCAATGCTGATTTGTAATGTTGGTTTATTAGTTTGCTACATTTTTTGCATAAGAAATTTTTGACTTTTTTGTATAGATTTCTTTTTAAGGTTTTGTTGTTATTTTATACTTAAATGTTATTTATTACTCGTATTCCTTGACTTATAGGTTGGTATGAGGCTGACCACCCATACTGTAAAAAATGGTTCACTTTGCCAATGACACCCCTGTTTCAGGGAATGTCGGCAAGAGTTGCAGGGCTTATGTTCATTTGAGTTTTGGATTTTATTTGTAAGTACACAATCAGCATTTGTAAGCGCGAACTACACGTGTTTGTTTGTGGGCATACATAGAGAGCTTTGAATGATTATATCCTTTTAACTTAGATTATAGATTCCATTTATTTTCTTTTAAAGTCAATTTTAAATCATTCCCTGACTACGAAAGTACAACTTTGTTGCAAAACATAAAGCATCAAAAAATTATACGAAAAACAAATTCTTAATATTTTTATTTTACACAATAATCAATAAATGCGTCTTATTGTTTTTATTGATGTCACTTTTATCTAAGAAAATAAATTAAAAAATGTGAAAAAAAACACCAACTCTAGAGTACAGATATACGTATGTGGCAGTGACGAAGGGTGCCATACAAGCCGGTTTCCATCGGCTTCCCTTTTAAAATGATGTAACAAAGTAGTTAAAAAATATAGGCACAAAGTAAAAATATGCATTTAAAACCAAAGAAACAATACGTTTTTTTCCCCATTGAAACCATGCAGTCTACTTTATTATCATTTCTGCCTCATTTTAAACGGGAAACCGATGGAAACCGGCTTGTATGGCACCCTTCGCCGCTGGTATGTGACCGCCTTACAGAAATCGGGGCTTAATTTTATTTACTTTAGAAAGAGATCGACGCAGTTACAAACCAAAAAATTAAAAAAATTCTCATCTGAAAAATTATTTTAATTCTGCCCATAAGAGTATTGTAATGTACTTTTATTGAAAATCTAGGGCCGACCTTCAGACCTATGTACTATTTTAGATATTGTTCTTAATTTAAATCATTTGCCTATTTGAGGAAGGGTCACTAACACATACGAGTATTGCTTCACGAAATCATATTCAGAGTTTCAACTATGTTTAATCAAAACAATACTGACACGTTTTCGTTTGATAAAAACATCGTTAACTCAACACTAACGAGGTCAGAATAGCAGTCAGTACGCTCAGTGCTCAAATTTGAACTACAAAATTTGGATAATAAATACGAGTATTTATGGGTGGGCAGAGCCTCTGCAGATTTGCCTCCATTTTTTTCTATCATGACATACCTCTTTCAATTTATTAATATCCATCACCTTTTTCATATATTTCCTTACTTTACATTTTCTTTGTATATCCGATTATTTCACAATTTCACCAAGCGGATCCAGCCATACTTTTCTCGGTCTTCTCTTTACTCTTTTCCTTCCACATTCCCTCTGTATAGCGTAAGTACACTTTGTTGAAAAAAAATGCAATATATTTTTTTGACGAAGCTTCTTGTAATTTTCCAAATGCGAGTAATTCTTTCAAAGCTTTTTTATTATTTGTAGTTCACCAATATACTTTTGCCTGCCCAGAACAAGATTTTAACACAATCAATTATTAATCATTCTTCAATTGTTATTTTGAATGAATTTTTCATCCCCTCCCCATATTTTAAAAAATGGTTCACTTTGCTTATGTCACGCCTGTTTCAGGGAAGGTTGTCAAAATTTCAGAGTCTATATTCATTTGAGTTTTGGATTTTAATTTGTAAGTACACATGCAGCATTTTTAAGCGCAAACTTACACGTGTCTGTTTGTGGGCATACATTTTATATGAATTTTAAATGTTAATGTATGTTTGCAACTTAGATTATTATTAGAAGTTTAAAACCTTGAAGTCATGTTTTGTATGCGTGCTCTATGCCACTTCACCTCCCTACATTGAATACGTATTTTCTGAGCAACCAATGGGGAGGAACTTGTTGTAAAGCGTGAATGGAAAATAAAACATTCTTATCAAGAGACCTTAATGGATCGTCATGCTTCATTACTTGTATTTCCATGAGACAGAAGACGGACCAAGCTAGCTACTTGTTGATGCGAGAAGTACAAGTGAAAATTGTATACAAATCAAAGTGAAAAACCGAATACATTTCCCACATTTTTTGGTGTTAAAAATGATAAAAATACACTCAAAATGCTTAGAATAAAGAGGATACTACTCCCGATCTTGGTGTTTTAAAATACAAGTTGAAGTGAATGCAGTTCACTCAAAGTAATCTTTACCTCTGATTTTGGTGTTAAAGAAATAAATTTTTAGAGAAGTGGACTCAAAAGCCAATGTTTCCCCTGATTTTGGTGTTTAAGAAAGACATTTTAAGAGAAGTGAACTCAAAAACAGATATTTCCCCTGATTGTGGGGATTAAAAAGACATTTTGCAGAGAAGTTCATTTTAAAACAATTGTTTCTTCTGATTTGGGTGTTAAAGAAAGACATGCTATGAGAAATGTTATCATAATCGAATGTTACCTTTAAATTTTGGTGTTACTCTAAGGGACTTCAATAAAGTCAAAACGAAAATCTACACGATTTTGGTGTTTTAAAATGATATATTTATTGTGAATATAGGACAGTCACAACTCTAAAACTAAATTGAGGGTTTTATTGTATTTTTGACATTATTTTGACGACATTAAAAGTAAAAAAAAACTCCCAAAATGAAAGCAAAATAAATGTTTTTAGAAACAATTAAGGAATCTCAAAATAAAGTATATACATTAATGCTTGATTCATAAAATACACTAGTGATCAATCAGAGAAAAGGAAGAAGACGTTTACGAGAAGGTTGGAAGCAGTCATCAGATTATTTTTGAAAAAAAATGAATATACTTGTACCCATCGTCTTAATCATTAAAGTTTTACAGAGAATCTATAATCTAAGTTGCACAGATATATAAGCATTTAAAATTCATATGAAATGCATACCCACAAACAGACACGTGTAAATTTGCGTTGAAAAACGCTGCATTCGTACATACATGAATCCTGCAACTTTTGCCGGCTTTCCCTGAAACAGGAGTGATATAGGTAAAGTGAACCATTTTTTACGGTTTTGGCAGTCAGCTTCATACCAACCTTTAAGTCAAGAAAACCGTGGAAAAAATCATTTTAAAAATCCATAGATAGAATTATTTAAAAACCGTAACAATAATGCTAAAGGGGCATTTTTTCTCACAATTTCGTCAAATTGAATATAATTTGCAGTAAAAAAAACCACTCAAATCAAAGTGCAAAAACGCGTTTATTTTTCCGAATAACTGTAACTTTAACTCCATTGCCATTCCACTAGGGGTTGGCCAGAGCCTCTGCAGATTTGCCTCCGAGAATTTGGCATATTTAAGCGGAGCTTTGACAACGCACCGGCTTAGTGTGCTTGTTATCACGGGCGGGTGGGTGTGAGCTAGGCGACATCAAACGTAAAAAAAAGTACAACAAATATATAATAATAATAATATTAACAATAACAAAAAGAAAATGCAGTGATTTAGTGAAGTTTACAAATAATACAGTTTTGTGAAGGAACCGCACTCAATTAATACTCTGTAAGTTTTTTTAATATACTTTAAAAATATTTTTGTTTTACCAAATAATCTTATAATTTATAAACAATACATCGACACCTTAAAGGTAAAACTAAATAAGTGACATATTAAGCTAACAGGGTCTCTCAGTAAATTCACATTTTTTACTATTTTCTATAAGATAAATCATTACAAAAAGGTGAAAACCTGTAGCTTAGATGTTTTTCATAATCACTTCCTTATAATGAATTCACTTACTATAAGAAATTACACACAATAAATAATGAATTCACTTACTATAAGAAATTACACACAATAATAAATAAATAATGAATTCTCTTACTATAAGAAATTACACACAATAAAATGTTTTATTCACAATTTCTCAAGTAAGTGAATAAACTCTTACAGTGTTATTCATTAGATTCCGCCCATACCTGTTTAGTGCGAGATTTTGAGAAACCAATTTAAATTTTTACCAGCCCGCTAAACCAAAATAAATAAAAAGGTGATTCATTAGCGAAATACGTGCATTATTTTTTTTGGTTTACCGAATCCTGCTTAAACAGACTTCCGGTAGCTTTTTCTGTATGAAAAAATACGAAATGCTCGACATTTCTGTAGGTATTTAGGTGTCTATGAATTTTTTTGAGGTTTTTGTGGGTTTTTGCATGATTTTTGATAACTTTCGGAGACGCTCGGAAGCATTCGGGTAAACGCCCCCTCCCGAACGTTTCTCGACACTCCAGCTGTCAAACTCATGTCGACTGCGACTTCGAATGAACCAAAAATGGAAATAAGTATTTTCAAAGCATGACTTCATTGTGACTTCAGGTTTTGGCTGTAGGCATCACGAAGAAACTACAAGAAAAGTGTCAGTTTTACAAAATTGGCGACTTGAAAAATAACACGACGCGGCATCTGTCACTTTTTTTCTTGTCACAGTTTTTATATTTGTTTCGTTGCTGCATACCGTAGATTTGTTGTTATAGTATAAAATTCTAATGTCTTAAAGTTACTGTAATTGCTGAAACTCTTATTTGATTCATAAATCTTTTATTCTGAAAGTTATCTCGTACATTACGATCAGCTGGGGAATGAGGAAGATCGCCATTTTGCGTATGTCGATCTAGTTTAGAACGAAATAAACCTAGTCGGAGGTGGTTTACAAATGTGATCATGTTTTGAAACACGTTTAGTGTTAAACTGAATTATAAAGTTTTTATGAATCACCATTTTTGTAAATTGAGATTAAATCGAAAAATTAAACCAGATCTCTAAAGAAATCTGGTATAAAAATTCTAATGAATAACACTGTTAATGTTTTACCTTTTAGGTGGTTATATTATGGTCGTTTTTGTTTTATTCATTAAAATTTGATGTTTTTAAATCATACACACACATGGTAGGTACATGAAATTCTTCTGTCATCAATCAATCACTTTTATTTGTTTTAATTGATAAAAATATTTTGGCAGATCACAATTTTTCAAACACCCGCGTCATTGGGTAATCTTTAATGACTTTGTATTAATTTTACATAATTTTGAGATTTTGTTTTATGCTCCATATTAAAGTTTAATACTATTATCAGTCTATTTTGATTAAATAGCTTAGAATAAAAAAATGTTATCTCCTTTAATAAAAAATTTTGATATCATATTTTTTTATTTAATTTAAAAAACACATTCGTGAAGGGGAATGCAATTCACCAACCTATTTGCCTGGCCAGAAGAAGGTATTAACATTATAAATTAATAATTCATTATTTAATATTTCTAAGAATTTTTTAATAAATATCCAATGACATCTATTGGCTGAGGGTCGAAGCTATTGTTGATAGGACACGGCATAGGCGGGATTCGAACCGGTGGTAGTGTCAATAACGTAAATTCAAATGCCAACGCCTTAACCCTCGACCATCCGAGCTAAATTGTTTTGTATTTTCTCACATATATTTTTCTTTCCCCGTATTTTTACTTTATAGCAGTCCGAAGGACTGTTATAAAGTATTGTATTCGTCCGAAAAAAAAAAAATGAGGTTTCAACGGAAATGAGTTGTCCTGCACCAGGACATGCAAAAAAACCTAATTTGTCGAACCTGTCCGTCCGTCCGTCCGTCCGTCCGTCCGTCCGTATGAGTGTATGTCCCAGCCGAAACTACTGATCACAGAGACACCAATTTTTGGATTTAGAGAATTGACAACCACAGATTTTGATGAGCCGACTGGCATGGCACCACCCTGAAAATTCAAGATGGCTGCCATACAAAAAAAACATAAAATTGCACTTTTCTCAAAAACGGCTCTAACGATTTTCTTTAAAATTTCAGTGTGGTCGTTGCTTAAGTTTTTTCTAAGAAAATTAGGTATGGAAACACTCTTGCCAACCTGCGTCTATGGGTTGCCATATGAAAGAAAAAAACGATTGTGATTATCTCGGAAATGGCTGGGTTGACAAAAAAAAAATGTTCTACAATATTACGCGCAATAGTAATTTCTACAAAAATTTAAAGAAAACTTAAAAAAAAAATTTACTTAAAGTACCGTTTACACGATCTCAAAATTTTCATCGAAAATATTAAAAAGACCCATAAAAACGCAATTTTGTAAAACTTTTTTTAGGTTTAAAAGAAAGAAAAAATTATAAACTTCTTTGTAATATAATTTGTTTTTCACTATTTTGAGAATTCAAGATGGCTTCCAAAGAGGAGAAAACTTCAAATGCGATTTTCTCAAAAACGGCTCTAACGATTTT
Source organism: Agapetus fuscipes (assembly GCA_951799405.1). Taxonomy (NCBI): domain Eukaryota; kingdom Metazoa; phylum Arthropoda; class Insecta; order Trichoptera; family Glossosomatidae; genus Agapetus; species Agapetus fuscipes. The sequence goes on along the minus strand of OX637349.1, from coordinate 12,643,511 downwards.
TTTTAAATTTTCAGTAAAGTAGTTGCTTGATACATTCTTACCAAATTTAGTTATGACAACATTTTTGCTAATCTGTGTCTATGAGTTGCCATATGAAAAAAATAAACAATTGTGATTTTCTCAGAAGTGAAAGCGTTGACAAAAAAATAATGTTCTACAATATTATACGTAACATAAAATTCTATATTAAAATTAAATAAAATTTTTGAAAATAAAAACATAAAGGGCCGTTTACATGATATCAAAAATTGAAATTAAAAGGCTACAAAAACCCATCAAAACGCAAAAAACTTGTATGTTTCTTCAATTTATCAGAAAAAACTTTGTTATCACTATAATTCATAGTGAAACATTTGTAAAATTTTAGAAAATTCAAGATGGCTTCCGAACAGCTGAAAATTTCAAATGAGATTTTCTCAAAAACGGCTCCAACGATTTTCTTTTTTTTTTTTGCATAATCGTCATTATAATACTGCTATATAACAACAATAACCATTGCCTCATAATTTTCTCTGTTTTGGGGGTTGCCATACAAGAGAAAAAAATAATTTAAATTTTCTCGGCAGAGAAAGGGTTAACTAAAAAGTAATGTTCTACAATTGAAAATCTTTTATATATACCTACATATATGAATCATTACTTTTTTCAAAAAAATATTATAAAGTATAGCCACCATACAAAGTGACAAATTTTCATACAAAAAATTATTGTAATATTTTTGGTAGCAAAACGTCTAATACCCATAAATAAACCTACATAACAATTCGCTCAATCAATTGCTATAAAACAACAATAAGCATTGCCTCTTAATACTCTTTGTTTTGGGGGTTGCCATACAAGAGAAAACAATATTTTAAATTTTCCCGGCAGAGAACGGGTTAACTAAAAAATAATGTTCTACAATTGAAAAGCTCTTATATATACCTACATACATTTATCATTACTTTTTTCAAATAAATATTATAAGGTGTAGCCACCATACAAAGTGACAAATTTTAATACAAAAATAATTGTAATATTCTTGGTACTAAAACGCCTAATATAAAATACTAGGCTACGAGTCTTAAAATCTCGTAAGTTGTACCCATATAATAATCAATCATAACTTTCCAAAATATCAATGAAAAGTATAGGTACCCACCAAACAAAGTATTAGTTTTGATACAAACGGGATCAATGATAATCCTGCAAAAATACGATTGCTTAAAAAGATAAGCTTCATTACTTACACACAACTAAATGTTTTGTTATGAAAATTGGCTATGACCTAAACATGACCGTATTTTGTGCTATAAAGTCCTGTGCAGTCCACTGTACAATTTATTTACTTTATAGCAGTCCGAAGGACTGTTATAAAGTATTGTATTCGCCCGAAAAAAAAAAAATGAGGTTTCAACGGAAATGAGTTGTCCTGCACCAGGACATGCAAAAAAACCTAATTTGTCGAACCTGTCCGTCCGTCCGTCCGTCCGTCCGTCCGTCCGTCCGTCCGTCCGTCCGTCCGTATGGATGTATGTATGTCCCAGCCGGAACTACTAATCGCAGAGACACCAATTTTCGGATTTAGAGAATTGACAACCACAGATTTTGATGGGCCGACCGGCATGGCACCAACCTGAAAATTCAAGATGGCTGCCATACAAAAAAAACATAAAATTGCACTTTTCTCAAAAACGGCTCTAACGATTTTCTTTAAAATTTCAGTGTGGTCGTTGCTTAAATTGTCGCGAAGAAAATTTGTTATGGCAACACTCTTCCTAACCTGCGTCTATGAGTTGCCATATGAAAGAAAAAAACGATTGTGATTATCTCGGAAATGGCTAGGTTGACAAAAAAAAAATGTTTTACAATATTACGCGCAATATTAATTTCTTCAAAAATTTAAAGGATACTTTAAAAATTTTTTTACTTAAAGTACCGTTTACACGATCTCAAAATTTTCATCGAAAATATTAAAAAGACCCATAAAAACGCAATTTTGTACAACTTTTTTTAGGTTCACAAGAAAGAAAAAATTATAAACTTCTTTGCACTATAATTTGTTTTTCACTATTTTGATAATTCAAGATGGCTTCCAAAGAGGAGAAAACTTCAAATGCGATTTTCTCAAAAACGGCTCTAACGATTTTTTTTAAATTTTCAGTAAAGTAGTTGCTTGATACATTCTTATCAAATTTAGTTATGGCAACATTTTTACCAATCTGCGTCTATCAGTTGCGATATGAAAAAAATAAACAATTGTGATTTTCTCAGAAGTGAAAGCGTTGACAAAAAAGATATGTATTACAATATTATACGTAACATCAAATTCTATATAAAAATTAAATAAATTTTTTGAAAAAAAAAACATAAAGGGCTGTTTACATGATATCAAAAATTGAAATTAAAAGGCTACAAAAACCCATCAGAACGCAAAAAACTTTTATGTTTCTTAACTTTATCAGAAAGAACTCTTTTATCACTATAATTCATAGTGAAACATTTGTAAAATTTTAGAAAATTCAAGATGGCTTCCGAACAGCTGAAAATTTCAAATGAGATTTTCTCAAAAACGGCTCCAACGATTTTCTTTTTTTTTTTTGCATAATCGTCATTATAATACTGCTATATAACAACAATAACCATTGCCTCATAATTTTCTCTGTTTTGGGGGTTGCCATACAAGAGAAAAAAATAATTTAAATTTTCTCGGCAGAGAAAGGGTTAACTAAAAAATAATGTTTAACAATTGAAAAGCTTTTATACATACCTACATACATGAATCATTACTTTTTTCAAAAAAATATTATAAAGTATAGCCACCATACAAAGTGACAAATTTTCATACAAAAAGTTATTGTAATATTTTTGGTAGAAAAACGTCTAATACCCATAAATCAACCTACATAACAATTCGCTCAATCAATTGCTATGTAACAACAATAAGCATTGCCTCTTAATACTCTTTGTTTTGGGGGTTGCCATACAAGAGAAAACAATATTTTAAATTTTCCCGGCAGAGAACGGGTTAACTAAAAAATAATGTTGTACAATTGAAAAGCTCTTATATATACCTACATACGTTAATCATTATTTTTTTCAAATAAATATTATAAGGTGTAGCCACCATACAAAGTGACAAATTTTAATACAAAAATAATTGTAATATTCTTGGTACTAAAACGCCTAATATAAAATACTAGGCTACGAGTCTTAAAATAGTAAGTTGTACCCATATGATTATCAATCATAACTTTCCAAAATATCAATGAAAAGTATAGGTACCCACCAAACAAAGTGTTAGTTTTGATACAAACGGGATCAATGATAATACTGCAAAAAGACGATTGCTTAAAAAGATTAGCTTCATTACTTTCACACAACTAAATGTTTTGTTATGAAAATTGGCTATGACCTAAAAATGACCGTATTTTGTGCTATAAAGTCCTGTGCAGTCCACTGTACAATTTATTTATCCTTTTTTATCCTAATTTTTCATATAAGCGTGCTATTATATTGTCATACTTTGTTTTTCCTCTGTATTAACATTGTTAATTTTATGTGCCCAGTGTCTGGTCACGCATTGCACCCTCCGCGTTACTAGGCTGGAATAAAGATTTTATTATTTTTGTAAACAACTAGTTTAATTCTAAATCTAGGGCAAACCATTTTCTTTTCTACAGCTCTGATAATTTAATGTAAAATATATTAAAATCCGCGAATACAATATTGAGGTACCTTTTATAATCTAAGTTGCAAAGGTACACTGGCATTTTAGGCTCATATTTAATGCATGCCCACATGCAGGGTCAAGCAAGTTTGCGCTTACACATGCGTGTGTACAAAAGTAATAAAAGAAACCTCACATGAATGCAAGCTTTGCAACTCCTACCGCCTTTCCCTGAAACTGGGATAGCATTGACAAAAGCGAACGAAGTTTTTACAGCATGCGGGATGAGTCTCATACCAACCTTTTGGTCTAGGAACAGAGTGAACGACAAAAAACTAATGTATGAAAAACTTCATAGATATGAACGGATTGTAAGATGCATGCATGAATGGAAAGAAATGGAGAGAAATCTTCAGAGGCTCCGCCCACCTTTAACGAAATGGTGACAGAGTAACAGTAACAGTAACAGGGATTAGTCCAAGAATAACACATGAATAAACAAAAATCTTATCTACGATATAATTAGAACCGAACTCGTTTTTGTTTTCAAATTATCCAAATTTTCAACCATTTTCGTCCACATGAATTTTCCACACAAATAACAATATTTCTTTTATTTGTGACAAATCATTGATAAATTACTAGATTTTTTTTTCTTTGAATAATTAGTAGGTTTGAGGCTTACCAGCCATTCTCCAACAATTGGTTCACTGTACCAATGTCACCCTTGTTTCAGGAAAGGGCCAAAAAATTGAAAGGTATATTACATATCTAGATGTCGCTTTAATTTTCATTTTATTTACCTTATTATGTTTCCTTGTATTCAATTTTAATTCCTTGACTTATAGGTCATTATGAGGCTATCCGCCCATACTGTAAAAAAGGTTCACTTTGCCAATGCCACCCCTGTTTCAGGGAATGTCAGAAAAAGTTGGTAACGTTAATTTGAGGGTGGGTACACATGCAGCATGTGTAAGTGAGAACTTACACGTGATTGCTTGTGCGAATGCATTTAATATGAGCCTTAAATGTCACTGTATTTTTGCAACTTAGATCATAGGTTTTACCTACTAACATTTATAAACATAATATTTTTTAGTGTTGATCTGTTAACACAGTGAAAGTCCATTTTTATAAATATTTAAAAATATAAATGGTAAAACATTGTTTTAATTCACTTTATTTTATTTGTTTATGCTCGAATATTTTCGCCTAATGAGGCATCTTCAAGAGCAGAATGGTTACAAATATATTTTTATAAAATAATTTTCAAAACAATTTTCAAAACAACTTTTTTTCCAAAAAGGAAAAAAACAGGTTCCAGAAGACAGTTGGATATATTTTTAAATTTCATTAATTCCATTAATTCGTCACTTCAATTCACTTTAGAGATTGAACAGGGGGGGGTTTTAAATTTCTTAGACATAAGCATCCAAATTGTAAATAGTCAATTTAAATTTGGAATATTTAGAAAGCCAACGTATACAGATACCATAATACATAAATTTTCTAATCATCCATATTCTCAAAAGATGTCAGCATTTCATGCCATGGCCCATAGGTTACAACAGTTGCCACTTGATGATGAGGAATATAGGAAAGAAAACAAATGTATTATGGGTATTGCAATCAATAATGGGTATAAAGAAAATGAAATAAAACAGATAATTAAGAAACATGATATCCAGGACATTTTCAAAAAATTTATTTATCCTGTAATTACTAATCAAAATTTAGATAGACCTTGGCGAAAATGTTTATTTGTAAATAATAGTATTTCATACAAAATTAAAAAATTTTTAAAACATGATATAAACTTTGCTTTTTATACAAAAAACAATCTACATAAATTACTGTTCAACAATAAGGATAAAGTAGATAAATTGGATATGGGTGGAGTGTATAAAATTAAATGTAATGACTGTGAGGCTTTATATATTGGTGAGACAGGGAGATCAGTACGCACAAGATTTAAAGAACATTCCAGAGCACTCAGAGGCTTATCTGCATACTCTGAGATGGCAGACCATTGCATTGATAAAGACCATACTTTCGATATTACCAATGTAGAGGTAATGCACTCTGAGTGTGAAGTGAGGAGACTGATGGCTCTGGAAGCGTTGGAAATCTACAAAAATAAAAATAAAGACTTAGTGAATGTGCAGATTCCCTATGTTTCACCAATATTGCAATAATTTGTTTTTTATTTGTTATTACTATTATTATTTTTATTTAACTAACATATTTTATTTTTATTGTATTCAAATTTTTAATTTCATTATACCTAACAATAATGCATTTTTGAATCTTACATTTGTGTTTAAAAAAAAAAAATTTGTCTATGAATTTTGCTTTTGTTTTGGAAAAAAAGTTGTTTTGAAAATTGTTTTGAAAATTATTTTATAAAAATATATTTGTAACCATTCTGCTCTTGAAGATGCCTCATTAGGCGAAAATATTCGAGCATAAACAAATAAAATAAAGTGAATTAAAACAATGTTTTACCATTTATATTTTTAAATATTTATATTTATAAACATGTCTGTTGGTATACATGCATTTAATATGAATCCTAAATGTTACTATATATGATGATGATGAGGAATCAGCATATATCCATCCTTACGGGCTTGTTGACCATGGTCCAGTATTTCTTCTCAGAAGGCTGCTTTTTTCCTCTGGAACTGGGAATACTGGACCATGGTCGACAAGCCCGGAAGAATGGATGCTGCATCCTCATCATCATCATCTGAAGCCGGCCATGAAAGCCTAAAAACAGTTACTATATATATTTACAACTTAGATTAAATACAGTTGCCTACCTACGCTCAAAATGCCGTGAACGTCTCTGCCTGCCAGCCTGCATTTTCATGTTGTAAAATTTTCTATGAACTAAATGCAAGAATACAATAAAATATTTGATAAGTTCATTAAGTGCATGTTCTTTGTTGAGACATCCTAGCAACACGGTAGACAGATTAAAAATTATATATAGACTAATTAATATTATAAAAAAAAAATACTACGTTAATAAAACAGTATTTTTTCATTGATTAAAGAATTAAATTTTAATCCCCTTTAAAGACAATCGCTTATTGCTCTCATTGATAAAATAAAATAAAATAAATAATAATATCGATACCTTAAAGGTAAAACTGAATAAGTGACGTATTGAGCTAACATGGGTTTCTCAGATAAATGCACATTGCAAATTTTGCCCTATTGTATACGAGAGATAAAACTACAAAAGTGTAAAAATCCTGAAGCTTAGAAGTTTTTCATGAGAACTGCCTTACAATTAATTCACTTACAATGAGAAGTTACACCTAATATATACACCTAATATTACACCTAATACATTTAAGGCTTACATTATTGCATGCCCACAAGCAGGCACAAGCTTTTCATGAGAACTGCCTTGCAATTAGTTCACTTACAATGAGAAGTTACACCTAATATATACACCTAATATTACACCTAATACATTTAAGGCTTACATTATTGCATGCCCACAAGCAGGCACAAGCTTTTCATGAGAACTGCCTTGCAATTAGTTCACTTACAATGAGAAGTTACACCTAATATATACACCTAATATTACACCTAATACATTTAAGGCTTACATTATTGCATGCCCACAAGCAGGCACAAGCTTTTCATGAGAACTGCCTTGCAATTAGTTCACTTACAATGAGAAGTTACACCTAATATATACACCTAATATTACACCTAATACATTTAAGGCTTACATTATTGCATGCCCACAAGCAGGCACAAGCTTTTCATGAGAACTGCCTTGCAATTAGTTCACTTACAATGAGAAGTTACACCTAATATTACACCTAATACATTTAAGGCTTACATTAATTGCATGCCCACAAGCAGGCACAAGTTTTTCATGAGAACTGCCTTACAATTAGTTCACTTACAATGAGAAGTATCACCTAATATAAACACCTAATATTACACCTAATACATTTAAGGCTTACATAATTGCATGCCCACAAGCAGGCACAAGCTTTTCATGAGAACTGCCTTACAATTAGTTCACTTACAATGAGAAGTTACACCTAATACATTTAAGGCTTACATTTATTGCATGCCCACAAGCAGGCACAAGTTTTTTTTATGAGGACTGCCTTATAATTAGTTCACTTACAATGAAAAATTACACCTAATATATACACCTAATATTACACCTAATACATTTAAGGCTTACATAATTGCATGCCGACAAGCAGGCACAAGCTTTTCATGAGAACTGCCTTACAATTAGTTCACTTACAATGAGAAGTTACACCTTATACATTTAAGGCTTACATTAATTGCATGCCCACAAGCAGGCACATGTAAGATCGCACTTACACATGCTGTATGTGTATATACAAAATTAATTGCAATTTTTATAAAAGAGATAAAGGTCCACTCAGCCTTCACATGATATTTTTCAGTCTTTCGTATCAGAATGCAAATTTTAATCGCATTTAATTGCAAAATTAAATTTAATGACCGTTTATCAAGCTCATTTTTTTGGATACTTTTGTCAATGGTTTTTTTTAGATGACAACTGAATGAAAATGGTGGAATCATAAACATTTACAAGCGATTCGAACAATTAGAAAAACCATACGTTCACAATAAAAAAACTGCATGTTAATTAATGTATTATCAATAATTACAACTTAATTGATTTGGTTATCGTCAGATAAATTAACATATTTACAATATCTACTAAGCATAAAACTTTACCGCTAAACTCAAATATTACGTTTTTACAAAAAAAAAAATGTATGGAAACTGAATCGCTCACTGCAAGCGCTGTGTTAGTTTGAATGTATTTTTGGAAACGCTTTAGTTGAGTTTAAAAGTTAAATTTTATACTATTGTAAAGGAACTAATAAAGAACAATTGAGATGCTGGGAAACCCTTTGTTTTGTATGTGATTCGTATGGAAACAAGGGCGGTAGTCTAGGATTTTTTTCCTTAAATGGGAAAAAACCGCTCCGTAGTCTAGCGGTAATGCTTCGGACTCCTAGGTGAATGGAAGGTTGTGGGTTCGAATTCCGGTGGAGCACAAAAAAACATACCATTTAAATTTTCAAAATTGCTCTTCGCTGGGTTGGAAAATTCATTGCATTTACCAAAGACCGGTTACAAAAGGTCCATCTAGCCTTACAGTAACTGGGTATTGCTTGAGAATTGGCACTTGTAGGGACGACCAAACTCGTAAAAGATCCGGTCGATGGCTCAGTTGGTAGAAAGCTTGCATTTCATGCCGAGAGCAAGCGTTCAACCCCCACCGAGGGTGTCAGAAATGATTTCCCGTTTCGGTGTCTATATCAAACCCAAAAATAATACTGGCAATTTTACCTAGCCTTCACAAGAAATGAGAATCAGCCCCCTAGAGAGCTCGGAAACCTGAAATGATTGGTGTGAGGCCGGCCCCTTACCCGTAAAAATAAATAGCTCCCGAATCGCCGTATGCGATGTTGCGACCCCTTTGAAGATAGCGCAGGCTAGAGGTTAAACTATATGTGTAGTTTATTTGCGGTAGATAAATTTATGGAAACATTTAGAATCATACCAAATTTTTATAACCTTCATAGCATTTTCAAAAAATGAGATCTTGTCCATTGAAAAACGAGAATACTCCCTTTTTTAAATCGAAAAGTTAGCGGAAGTTTATATGAAGACCATCATGTTCTACACGCCAATGCTACCACTTCCGGTACAAAGTGGTAAGAATCTGCATAATAGTTGTGCAACTTAGATAATCATCTACTCAAGTATGCAAATTGATCTCTCATCCACTGCAGATGCTAGATTTTCCATTCATATTGTCTTATCTATCATATATCGGAGATATTTCGTGACTATGTTTCATATTTCATTCAAATAGAACCAAAGGAGGCAATCTAGGTGTATATTTATCTATCTAAAATCTAAGTTGCAAAGATACATTAACATTTATAATTCATGTTAAATGCATGCGCACTAACAGTAACTTCGGGCTTACAAATGCTGCATGTGCCCTGACCAATTAAAATCCAAGCCTCAAATTAACATAAACTCTGTAACTATGGTAGACCTTTCCTGAAACAGGGTGGCATTTCCAAAAGTGAACCATTTTTTACAGCATGGAGGGTCAGCCTCATACAAACGTATAAGTAAAGGGTAAAAGGCGTCAAAAATACATAATTATAACAGTGAATTGTGTTTAGCATTTCTCGTTAACGGTTGTCTGGAAACCATCACAAAGTTGTTTTGGAGTCAGAATGTTCTGATTCTCGATAGTTTATCAGTACAAATTTCGTTACCTGTACCCTTAGTACGAGTTGTAAAACTTGAGAAAAGTAAAGTTTACGGAAAATATTGAAGAGTGATTTCTCCCAAAATCTGCCGTTTTTGTTTCTTACACTTTATGGTCTTAGCAAAAGAGTTACAGTGATGAAGAAAATCAAGTTCAAACAAAGAAAAACGGCAGATTTTGGAGGAAATCACTCTTTAATAATTGCCGTAAACTTTACATTACTCAAGTTTTGCAACTCGTACTAAGGGTACAGTTTTAGGTAGTCCGTAACGCTTTACTTGACCCTGCCAATGTAGGTATTCCTCATTTTTTGTCCGAACCAAAACAACATCTTTGTACAGACATCTTCTGGTATTCGAGTACCTTCCTTTCTTATCGTCCATCCATTCTATGAACTATAACGACCTGTTGCACCAACCTCCAATCAATATTTGATAACTTTATTCTGGTTAGGACCTCGGTTAAATATTTCTCGGAACTCGGTTCAAAGTCCATCGTATAATAATATGATGGACTTTGAAAGGAAAGATGACGTATATTAACTGATTTACGTATATGCAACCAAATTTTTGATTTGATGGGATAAATCACATTTAATTTGTATTTTTGTCTGATTGGAGTTTGGTGCAACAGTTAAAAGTCTTCTTTACAGTACCTCACTAAAATTTTGATATTTTTCTTCTCACAGGAGCCGCTTCTGGGCCCATCAGTGGTCCAGCCCACCATCATGCGGCAGACCACCATCCCAGACATTCCAGGACCAATCAAAGAAGTCTCTCCAGGACCCGAAGACAGAGATGTCTGCGCAGAACTCATGGGAAACTGGGGACGATGGCAACTGAGAGCCGTCAGCATCATCTATTTAACCAAGATCCAAGCAGCCTGGTTCATGGCTTGCATAATCTTCACCGCACCGGCCTTGAGATACCAAGAGTACTCCTGCAATCTAGTCGAATTTTCATCAAGATCACACCCCGATTTGGATCTGTACCATCCTTTGAGGCCCTACTCTGAGGATCAGTTTGACTTCTGCAAGGTCTACAATTTGAGAGAGAAATTGGTGGATTATAACGCTACGGAGTCCAAGTTTTATCCCGGGAATAATACGTTGATACCCTGTAGGAGTTTTGATTATTCGATACCAAAAGATGCGAGTTTGATTACTCAAGTGAGTTGCATTTACTTTACTATTGATTTGTAAGTAGATCTGAACCTGTTACACGAAATTTTACTTGAAAACTTAACCACAGCGTTAAAAAAGTAATGTATGCAAAGTAAGGCAGTGCCCCTAGGCAAGAAAAAAGTTAAAAAGGTCCGAATAAGTGTGTTTGAAATAATACAACGCTAATTGTATTCCCGTTGGACCCCTTTACCAAATGTTCGACATTTGATCAACATAATATTACATTATTAATAAAAAAACGAATTTCTGATTGAAAAAAAATAATAGCTGTTAATATAACGGAATGTTGGTTTTTTTTTAAATGAAAAAAATATATAAGTAAACGTAAAATACGTGTAAAGTATCCGGTATTTGATTTCCAAAATTCTGATCAAGTACTGTAAGATGTTTGAAGTTAAATGTGCAAAATGATGGGAAATAGAAAATTGAAAAAAAAAATCCGGGATCTGTTGCCGTGGTCTGTGGAAGCTGGACTTTTCATCCATGACTATGATAGGCTTCTTGATGAAGACCACTTTCAGTTTCATCAAGATCATCTTCATCATTTCACTTTCACGCTGAAGAACCCATCGTAGACATGGGCCAAAATTCTGGAAGCTCCAGCTCCCACAGACCATGGCAACAGATCCAGGAAAGCAGCTCTCTAGCATTATTAGAGTGATTTGCTAAAAGTTCGATAACAGAACAAATGAAAAATCAACAAAATATGTTTGTGAAGTAATTGGTACTAATTTCCTTTTTTCATTTCAGTACGACTTGGTTTGTTCAAAAACGATATGGGTGGCCATAACCCAGTGCTTCCATTTGTTTGGCGTCCTCCTGGGAGGGGTGGCTGGAACCATGCTAATGGATTTGTAAGTAACAAAATGAATTTTCAAAGTACCAACCAATGGAAACAATTTTGTTTGCATTTGGATTTAGTAATGAAATTGATACCTTAAAGGTAAAACTGAAAAAAGGACATATTATTTCTCTCATGGGTTTCTCCGATAAATGCACCTATTTTCTACGTGAGAAAACAGTAAACAAGTGTCAAAATCTTGTAGTTTAGGAGTTCGTCATGAGTATTTCTATGAGATGTTACACCAAATAAAATGTTTTATCCACGATTTCTCAAATCAGTGAATCAGCACTTATTCAGTTTAACCTTTAAGGTGGCGAAATACTAAAAAGTAAGAATTTCCTAGGTTAAAAGTTTGGTATGTGGCTCACCCCTGTTGATAAAAGAGTGACTTAGGTCGGAAAAAGTTGGAGGGTGTGTGTTCATTTGAGACTTGGATTTAAATCTGCAGGTACACATGCAGCATTTGTAAGCGCGTACTTACACGTGTATATTTGTGGGCATGCAATTAGTAAATTTTTAATGTTAAAATATATCTTTTCAACTAAGATTTCAGGTTTTCAAGAAAAAAAAGAAACAATTTATAAAAATCAATGTTTCAATGACGAATTGAGACTAATGAAAGGCGGCAAAAACCCTCAAAAAGAATCCACATCAATTGAAATTAATTGTAGTTTCATAATATGATAACTTCACGCGGTTTTTCCCCTTCAAGTGAATAGATTTTTTTTAATCTGCCAGAGCGCAGGTTAAATAAAATAAATTGAACCCATCAGGCCGCTAATCTAGAATTCTCATGTTGAGCTTAATCAAAATAACGTTTGTCATGCTTTAAAAAGCATCACATATGTTGACGCTTATTAAACCTGTCCTATCACTATAATATATGTAAGTAGCAAAGATATTTATTGACATTTAAGGCTCATATTTAATGCACGCCCACAAGCAGGCACATGCATGTTAGCGCTTGCACATACTGCATGTTTGTATACAAAAAAAAAACAAATCTCACATAAACATAAACCAAGAAACTCTTGACGTCTTTCCATGAAACAGGAGTGACGTTGGCAAAGAGAACCATATTTACTGCCCTGCAAAGTACGAGAACAGACTCCGAAGATGATCCTTCCGTGACTTATAGGGTAGTATGAGGCTGACCACCCATTCTACAAATATTGTTTAAATTTTGCCAATTTTAGGGGAATTGCAGGGTTTATGTTTGAATATTGGATGTTTGTGTTGTGAGTAGGTACATTTCATTGACTTTTAGTTTGGTATGAGGCTGACCTCCAATAATGTAAAAGAAGCGAACGGCGTCAATAATTTTAGGTCTTATATTCATTTGAAATTTGGGGTTTTATTTTGTAAATACGCATACAGCATGTGTAAACGCAAACATCTAATCTAATCTAAGTTGCAAAGATATGTTACATTAGAGATTCACATTACATGCATTCTCACAACCAGACACGTACAAGTTCGCGCTTGCACATGCCTCATGTGAACCTACAACATAAAAACCAAATCTCAAATGGACATACACCCTGCAACTCTTGCCGTCCTTCCCTGAAACAGGGGTGACATTGGCAAAGTGAACCATTTTTACAGCATGGGTGGTCAGCCGCATACCAACCTATAAGTCAAGGAACATTCACGAAAAATTACATTTTAAAAATCAATAAATAATAATATCATAATAACTACATCAAAACTAAACAGAAAACAAATTCCAATTAAACAAACCCTAGCCACCAACATTACAGATCAACCGCCATTTCTTTCTGTCCTTGCATACTTCTTTCATTTCTTCCAGAGTCATAACCTTTTTCATACAGGCTCATCTTTTATTATGACTCTATATGGATATTCCATTCATTCAAACATGAACGTGTCTTTTTATAAGCGTGAATATTTGCAACATAGATTATAAATCATTGATCTAAAGGAGGTACATCAATAAAATCATCTTTCCGGTCTGATTAAGTTAAGAGGAGAGAACATCATTATTTTTTTTTCTTATTCTTTTTTATGGCCCTGATGGATTTAGATGACCTTAAATAAAAACAAATTTTAAAATATCAATTGCAGTTTAATAAATTATAAGCAAGTACATCTATAAGATTCTATTCTTCCTTGTTAAAACGGATATTTTGTTGAAAAACAATTGCCATTCCTTGACAAATATGATGGTATGAAACTGACCTCCCATGCTCTAAAAACTTGTTTCTCTTTTGTCAATGTCACTCCCGTTTCAAGGAAAGACGGCAGGAGATGCAAGAATGCTTTTCATTTGAAGTTTGGTACACATGCATTATGATTAAGCGCGAGCATCCACGTTTACTGTGAGCCTGCATTTTAAAATTTACATTTTTAAATGTACAAAATGAAATGTCATCCATTACATAAAAATGACAGATTTCACGGTTTTTTTTTTCGTATTGTGTCGTCGTCAGTTTTTTATTCGAAAACCAAATCAATTACATACCTATAAGTACAATAAACAATCAAAATATAATCTAAGTTGCAAATATCTATTTAATTTATGATTCATATGTAATGCATTCCCATAAGCAGACACGTATAAGTTCGCGCTTACATATGCTGCATGTAAACTTATAACATAAAAACCAAATCTCAAATGGACATAAGTCCTGCAACTCTTGACGGCGTTCTACGACATTGACAATAGTGACATTGGCAAAATGAATCACTTTTCAAATTCTGAGTAGTCAGCCTCATACCAACCTATAAGTCTTCTTCTTCTTCTTCTTCTTTGTGGCGGATTTCCAACCTATAAGTCAAGGAATGATCATTTTCTCTAATGATTCAATTTCATGTGTGTCAAATCGGATTCGAATTCAAGTCTTTTAGTTGATAAAGCAGAAGTTTTACCCATTGAGCTATCGACAGGAGTAGAAGGAAATATACATAAGCACACTTGGTTAAAGATCATCAAGGTATTTCACATTTTCTTGGACGTTTGCCACACATTATTGATTCTACCATGAAAGTCTGCTGACACCTTGATGTTCACGTGCGTATAGAAAAATACACATCATATTTTAGTTTCATTTTTATATTTCTATACATTGAGTTATACGTAGGTTGGTTTGAAGCTAACCACCTTTACTGTAAAAAACGGTTCACAAGTCCGGTCGATAGCTCAGTTGGTAGAGTGCTTGCATTCTACCCCGTGAGCTCGGGTTCGAATCCCACCGAGGAGGGTGTCAGAAATGATTTCCTATTTCGGTGTTTATTACAAACCCCATAATAAAATACCGGCAAGGTTTACTCAGCCTTCACAAGAAATGAGTACCAGCCCCCTCGGGAGCTGGGAAACCCCCACTTCAACTGAAGTGGTTGGCGTAAGGCCGGCCCCCTTACCTGTAAAAATAAATAGGTTCAACTCGCCACATGCGACCCCTTCGGGGATAACGCGGCAAGAAGTTACACTATATGTGTAGCTTAGTTGCGTTTGCGTTGCGTTACTACGCCAATGTCACCCTGTTTCAGGGAAGGTCGGCAAAAGTTGTAGGGCTTATGTTCATTTGAGGTTTTGATTTTAATTTGTAGGTACACATGCAGAATAAGTCAAAATATACTATGGACCACGGTCAAAGCCTGAAATAGCAAAATTAAATATCTCACTTTTTTTCCTTCGATTTTCGTCGTTTTCTTGTCTAGTAACGAAACGTAAGCAAGAGAAGAAAGAATAAGAGAAAAAAAGAATAAATACACTGTGGACCGCGGTCTAAGCTTGAAAGAACAATATCAAGTAACTCACTTTTTTCTCTTCTTTTCTCTTTGTTTCCTTCTTAAGTAACTAAACGTAAGTAATAGAAGAGAAAATAAGAAAAACGCTGTAGACCACAGCGAAAGCCTGAAAGAGCAACATCGAGTGTCTGACATTTTTCTCTTCTTTTTTCTTCGTTTTCTTCTCTTGTAACGAAAAGTATAAGCAAAAGAAAAAATAAGAAAGAAATTATGGACCACGGTCAAACACGAAGGAATAATACCGAGCATTTAATCCGGCCGTAAAGGCCTATAAAACATTTCAGATGTTTCCTTTTTTCGACCCACTATATTTTGAGTGTGTACGATTTTTAACACTTTTATCTTCGTTTCCTTCACAGCTACAGTCCCCGCAGAGTGATGCTCATAGGAATGTTCCTGCTCATACCGTTCGGAGTCGCCACCGGCTACGCCCCCTGGCTGTGGCTGCACATAGTCTTCAGGTGCCTGGCCGCCTGTTTCTGTGCCGTCATTTTCACTCCGGGTGGCGCTATATGTAAGACTCTCTATAATAAATCAACTCTAGTTTAATTCCAAGCTGACACGAAGAATCGTCATAGTTCTAGTGGTGAATGAATGGCATATTTAGAGCTGAAAGACTGATGAAGAGTGTATCATTCCCTTAGTGCTTGCTTGTATTATGTCCAGCAGATGGGATTTCACATGAGCAATGTTTATGTGTGTACTATACCAATGTGTCTTACGAAAACTGGAAATTGATTTTAAAAATATTTAAAACAACTCTCGTATTATCGTGTTTTCCATTTTTATCACAGTTCAGATTGTGTAGAATGTGATTCTTAATACAATGTCATAGAGAGATCATCTTTGAATCAAATGGTAGATAATCCAAACAAGCACAAAGGAGACGTATGCTGTAAGTATGGATGGAAGTCGCGGTAGAGGAAAACAAATAAATGTATGTATGGAACGAATTTCTGAAATAGCAAACAAATGGGATATTCTCTAATAACGGAGAACGTGCATGAAAAAAGTTACGACTCTGGATGAAATGAAAGAAGTTTGTAAGGAACGAAAAAAATGGGAATTGCAATGTTGGCGGCTACGGTTTTTTAAATCGAAATGTATTTAAGTAAAGATTAATTTTATTTATGCACTCTTGTTTTCAAATGGCTTGAATTGTAGATCGGTATGAAGTTGACCACTCAAACGGTAAAAATTGGTGCACTTTTTACCAATGTCACCCTCGTTTCTGGGAAGGTCGACAAGAGTTGCATGGTTAATGTTCATTTGCATTCAATTTGAATCTTAAATGTTAAGCTATCCTTGCGGCTAACACAATCTTACTAAGGAACCAAGGTCAAAGTTATGGTCAATATGGCATGATGGGTCTCAAACCAGCGCTCATAAACGCCGATTCGATTCCCAACGCCTTGTCCGCTCGTCCATTATTTCATGTATGGATTTTTGTTCTTCAGTTTCAGATATTGTCGGAGGGCGGTACAAGACTTACGTGAGCGCAAACTTTGAGCACTTCTGGTCCATAGCAGTGATTCTCCTACCTCTGGTCGGCTGGTTGACCAACACATGGGCTCAGATATACCTCACCATAACGTTCCCAGCCTTTCTGATGATGTTCCTCTGGCAGTAAGCAAATGTCATAAAAAAAATCTGCTATTGCTCACTACTAAGTTGGTTTGAAGATGAACTATACGGTCTGTACCAAGACGTTGATGAGGTCCGGTCAATTGAAGTCAACATACATCATTGGCTGGGTCATATCTGTCGAATGGATCTTTTCTTCATTCTTTTCTTCATTCTTTCCCACCTCTGTGGTGGTTGGTCACTTAGTCAGGAGAGCACCTCCCGAACAGTCTAGTAGTAACATCTCGAATTTAGGCCTTAAGTCATATGTTAAGACGCTCAGAATCACTTTGCATTTTTGTTTGTAAATTTAAAATCCTCGAGCCCTAAACCCTCACGGCTATAATCTTTCAGTGATTTCTGAGCCTCCTTTGCTTTGTGTAAACACTTGGAAAAGTCTAGCTTCACGGGAGGGCCTTCTGCCACTCGCATCTCACATAACTTTTGCAGTCCTGTGACACATCCCCGGATGGGATGGATATACAGGGCGTGGGTCAGTGGAGGGGAGACTGACCCCTGAGAGAAGGTGTGTTGTCGAATGGATTATCAGAGCCAGGCAAAGAGGGCGCAGGACAGTGGGAAGACTAAGTTTAAGGTTGATGGACGGAAAGGTGGCAGATTGCCGTGCTTCAGTTTCATACTCCTAGGCGTTGGGCAGACAGCGGTGGCAACAGTTGATCAAAGAAATCAAATCCTACACTAGGTTTTCGAGGCATTAATGATGATGATGATGAGGGTGACCACCCAAAATGCGAAAAATCGTTCACTTTGTACACATGCCACCCCTGTTTTAAGGAAGAGCGACTAGAATAGAAATGTTATTTTTTGTATGTTCGTAAGCAGCAATTGTAATCGTAAACTTTTACATGTACCTATGCTTGTGAGCGTGCATGAAGTGTGAATTTTAAATATGTAACTAACAAAGTAATCAAATAGTATTTGTAAGAAAAAAAATGACTCTGATGATGCAGTGTTTATAAAAAAATAGCGGTAAATTTTTATAAATATTTTTTTTTGCGGAAAAGGAAGTAGGGTTTAAATGCATATTTTTACATCCGTGTTTAAATTTGCAATGGTCAAATGCACATTTTTTTTGGTTGTATTTTATGGTACGTCGTACTTTTTTACTTAAACAAATTTATAACATCATGAAAAAGTTGCGCAGGAAAATATTCTTCATGCAAATATGACGTGCCAGTGGCGAAACTTCAATATAGGACAATAGTTGTTGACGCACTTTATTACAAACAAAAAGGATTCGTTTTTTTTTTTTTTTTTGCAAGTCAACAGCTTTTCAGTCGTGTGTAGGCAACAATATGGGATTTTTGTGGTTTCCGGAAGAACAAGTATTGAGTGTGATAAAAAAAGCTGTCTAATAAGTGTATAATTGTGAATCAACTTTGCGTTTCAACGTCCTCTTTTAGAAGGTCCCAAGTTTTAAATTATGTAATTAAAAATGACAAAAGAAAACAAACAATAATTAATTGCATATATTAGGATTTTGCTTCTGTTACATAATAAGTGAATTTTTATAAAAAAAATTCAGACTTCTTTTATTTACAAAAATTTCACCTACAAAATGAGCTATTTTAAAATTTGACAATGCGTTTTTAGATGGGTTCCAGACTCGCCAAGATGGCATCTCGAAAAGGGGAATATCGAGAGGGCAAAAGCCATCATCAAGAAAGCTGCAAGGATGAACAAAGAAAAGAAAATGATTCCTGATAACCTGGATGAGCTACTGAAACATCAAGCTTTGATTATAATAGGGTGAGTAATGATTGGTTGAAGAAAAAACTGTCTTTTTAGTATCTTCGAAAGACTTGTTTTTTGGATCTTTGAGCTGAATTTTTAAACTTTAATGTGCATTTTTCAGGAAAAAGACTGCGGAAGTGAAGAACGGCTACAAGCATTTACTTTCTCTACCCGGAGGTCCCATCAGAGTGTTCCTAATATTTTTTTCTTGGAGTTTCATATTCACTTCTTACTATGGAAGTCTTCTCAACATAAGAAGCTTTGGGAGAGAGCATCTGTACATGAACACAGCCATTGCAGGTACGAAAATTGACCATTCCGTAGTCTGGTAGAAATCGAAGGTAGTGGGTTTGATTCCCGAAGTAGGTAAGTACCACAAATAAAAAGTTATTTTCTGGGTTGCAAAGTTCATCTGCTTTTAACAAAAAGTACATTAAAAGTGGTGAGACTTCAATAAAAACAAACAACTATTGTCCTTATCATTAATTGATGAGGCATTCACTTTGTAACCTTTCATTTTTAAATATTAAAAGTAATAAGTACAAATATATATTCTTTACTTAATTAATGAAAATTGTGATAAAAAAAGATTCTGGCATTGATTTAAGCTGACCTAAAATCAATTTAAACTTCAGAAGATCTTGAAGCGCAGTATAAAAACATAATTATGTGGAAGCGCATTTTTTTTACAACTAATCTAATCTAATCTAATCTAAGTTGCAAAGATATGTTACATTGGAGATTCACATTACATGCATTCTCACAACCAGACACGTACAAGTTCGCACTTGTACATGCCTCATGTGAACCTACAACATAAAAACCAAATCTCAAATGGACATACACCCTGCAACTCTTGCCGTCCTTCCTTGACACGGGGTGACTTTGGCAAAGTGAACCATTTTACAGCATAGGTGGTCAGCCGCATACCAACCTATAAGTCAAGGAACAACAATGTACTTAATGTCTGTTTTTCGGGAGAGAGTAAAAATATCCTATCATTGCCTTACCCTATTAAAAATGCTATGCACGTCTCTGCATCCTGCTTTTCAGCAACCAGGTCTAGCTTGTGAAATTGACGCTTTGTATAGCGATGACCAAGCTCGTAAAGGGATTGAGGTGTGATAAAAAAAAAAACTAATAATAATAATATTTAATAATAATAATATTTAATAATAATAATATTTAATAATAATAATATTTAATAATAATAATATTTAATAATAATAATATTTAATAATAATATTATTTACTGAAAATCTTAACATTTTTAGTACTACAGTACAAAATACCTTTGTCAACATGAAATTGTGATTTTTTTGGCAATTTTTGATTAAATCTTGAAATAAATATTTGAGCAAAAATTTGTCCTAGAAAATGTCACGATGATTTTTTTTTTTTGTGATAATCAAAACCAAATATTCATTCTATTATACTTTCATTAGAATCCTGAACAAATGTTGACAGAAAAATAAAAATATTGTTGCAAAATTTACTCCTACAGTTAACTTTAAAAAATTACGTAAATATAAAATTCCAAAATTGGACTATGGGTCAATATGGATTTTTCGGTTGACAAAAATTTGTTCAGCCAATTATTTTTTTGCAATTTTTTTTTTCACAAATATGTGAAAATCATATCTAATTGATTTGACATTTTGTGTAAATATGAAATCCGTAATTGGAAATCATAAATTTTTCAGGTGACAAAAATCTGCAAAATTTGCTTTTTCAGTTATGTATTGTCAATTCGAAAAATTAGCAAAATTAAATCGATTGAATTTTTTAAATAAATTTGATCTATCGATTTTGTCATTTTTTTTTCAGCTGACGGAAAATGTACAATATTTATTAGTGTCTACCTATTTAAACATTTTTTTTTCAATGGAAAATACTCTGAAAATATATGTAAATTTTTTAAATTAACTTAATCTCCCTGAATTGATTATCATGTCAATATTTATATTTCAGTTGACAATAAAATCGCAAATATAAGATTTGCTTCATAAATTTTAGTCAATTTGCAATATTGGTTTTCCCAATTTTCATCAAGTTGCTATACTGCAACTGCAGAATATAATAAATAATGTCACCAAATTAATCCATACTTTTTTTAAATTAGATATGGCACTTTCCTCAGCAACAACATTTTTTTTATTTTTCTTAGATTTTTTATTATTTGAAACAACAATATTACAGCATATATTTGTTATTATGCACACAAATAAGATAATTGCAAACAATTCATTAGGCCAATTAAAATATTCTACAGATTTTAAAGGAAGAATCTTAGAAAAACAAGCAAGAGGTCACTCAAGACATCATACTTCCAGGATGTGAATAAGCTTAAAGAGATGTATTGTAAGGAGCCGAGACAAATGGCTAGCACAACAAGGCACTGCCTTTACAAGAGGATGGCAACCAGCAGAGACAAATGAACAGAACAACAAGGCACTGCCTTTACAAGAGGATGACAACCAGCAGAGACAGATGACTAGCACAACAAGGCACTGCCTTTAGAAGATGACGTTGATATTCATTTTTGTGAAATTATTTTTCAGGCGTATGTGAGGTGATTGGAGGAGTCATTGG
Organism: Agapetus fuscipes; assembly: GCA_951799405.1. Classification (NCBI taxonomy): domain Eukaryota; kingdom Metazoa; phylum Arthropoda; class Insecta; order Trichoptera; family Glossosomatidae; genus Agapetus; species Agapetus fuscipes. The sequence continues at coordinate 12,621,784 of OX637349.1, read as the reverse complement.
ATTCCTGATTCTGTTGTTTGTGAAGAGGAAATTTATGTGGACTGGAATCTTCACTTGCATGACTGGACTTGTAACCTTTGCAATATGGTTACTGCCAACTAAAAGTAAGTGAAAATAATTTGTTACAGTATGAAAAATATGTGTTAAAGCCAGGAAGTCAGGGTTTGATTCCCATAAAGGGGGCTTTTATATTTTATATGGATTAACAATCAGCTGTTCAGGCACTGCCATTTTTTGTTTTGCCCTATCATCAAATATGTACGGTAAGATCTACCGACGGCCTTCAAGACTTCCATCCCTGGTCACATAAGCATTAGCTCTCACCTAGTTTGTCCAGCGATCCATAGACAAACCGGACAGAATTTGTATTGCGTGAAAAGGGGGTTACAATGGACTTATGCTCCATCACATTCGCTCACATCATTCCGCTGTTAAAAAAACTGCATTGGCTTTGCTTCCCGGAGAGGGTGGTCTACCATGTTTGTCTGATGGTATATAAAGCCATCAATTGCTTGGCTCCACCTTACCTGAGTGACATGATTTCACCAGTTGAGATGAATGTGAGGAGGCAGACACTCAGATCTGCAGGTAATGGTATAATCAATTTGGGTCAGCCGCACCGTCAGATTTGCACAAATTTTGGAGACCATGCTTTTTGCGTTGCGGGTCCGATGGAGTGGAACAGACAGCCACCTGGAGTGATGAACATCAAATCTGTGGGTGTATTTCGTGAAACACTCAAGACACATTTTTTTTTAAAGTGTATCAGTGATTGGAGAGGGCCCTTAAGATGTGACACACACAAAAATGGCACTCTCTTATAATTTGTGAAGACCGGTCCGTAGTCTAGTGGTTAACACTTTGGACTCGTAAATTGAAGGTTGTGGGCTAGAATCCCGACGGAGCATAAAAAATATCCCATTTAAGTATATTTTCAAATATGCTCTTCACTGGGTAACAAAATTCACATGCCTTTACCAAAGACCGGTCACCAAAGGTCCAGCAACTGGGTCTTGCTTGAGAATTGGCGCTTTCTACAGCGACGACCAAGCTTGCAGAGGGCTCTTGAGGTGTGATTCACACAAAGACAGCGCTCACCAAATAAATCATAATAATAAAACTGTTATTATTATGCTCCATCAGTCTAACTTTCTTCTTCTCCAACTTCCCAGTTGACGGCAACCACATGCTGCTGGACCTGCTGATGGTGGGCATGGTGAACAAGGTGGGCATCAGCGCCTGCTGCTGCGTGCTCACCGTCTGCACCGCGGAGCTGTTCCCCGTGATGCACAGGAAGCGCGTGGTGTTCGGGGCCACCGTGGTCACCAGGATAGTCTTCATCACGGCTCCACTCATCGGATTCTTGGTGAGAATACGTTCAATGTACAGAAAAGATAAACTCAATCGGTGTTATTCTCAGGCAGTAAAGCCATGGCTCATCCGCAGCTTACAGTGAATTTTCCATACAAAAAAACAATGATCCGCAGATCAGCAATGGATCAAATGTATTGAGAATAGCATGAAATGTATTTAAACAAATCATAAAAAACTATGAAAATAAAAAATACCTGTAAGTATTTGGTAATTCTTGATATTATTTCTGTGTATTTTCTATTTATATTCATTTTTGGATATTAGGTGAACGGTAATGCTACAACTTATATTGTTCTCGATGCTTTCATGGTGTCACAGCCAACGTCTTCTGGAGGCACCCTTTCTGCAAGACGTTCACCTGTTAGTTTTCAATTGTTGTGCAGAAATTTTGCATCCTGAAAACGTTGGCTATGGCCCCAGTGAAACATTGAGAATAATGCAAATAGAAGAAAAGTGTGATAATTTTTTTAATTTGCAAAGTTAATTAAGTACTTATGTTATTTTGTCAAACAAGTGTAGCTCTAAAAATTGATTAATAATGGATACGAAAAAAAAAAACACTAGTAGAATTAAACAGTGGTTTTCTTTGATATTTAATTTTTTTTTAAATGAAGTTTCACAAAGTTTCCCTTGAAACATTTCATAAATTATTTTGGATACTCTGTACAAAAAATACCACCTTTTTTTCCTAAGATACTGTGGGAAGAACCTTAAAGAGGGAACCACAATTCAGTATTCTGATTGAGGTAAATAATTATGGAATTATATAAACAAGAATTTCCACGGGTACTCAGCTTGCACTTGGAAGCGATGGATACATATCTGACAGAACAATCGAACTTGAAAAACAATCACTTCTCACCATAATATGATCTCAATTATTTTCAAATTTAATCCCCAGATTATTTCAAATCCAAATAAAGTAAAAAAATAACAACATCTGCATTGTGTATAAACAGGGAGACAGATTTTAGATAACAAATATTTAATATTCAAATTAATCCTGTTTAAAAAGATAAAGCTGTTCATGTGATACACTTAAAATTGAGATAAGATAAATATATACTATTCAAAATACATGTGTCTTTTTAAGCTTAAATCGTGGCTTAATCCTTAGAGGTAGATATTACTAAAGGAATCAATCATGATGTTGATTTGTACAATGATTGTAGCGCTCAAACCAATGCTACAGATAACAGCTACACACGCACTCAGCTTTGATTTTGAAAAAACTCAATGATTTATTAGCAATAGAGATAACACGGTACTCTAGATGGCATTCCTATGAAAAATGCTATCACGCATAGCTCAACGTTCAGCTGAAACAAAATTTTTGGTTTAAACCAGATTACAATGAAAAATTAAAAATATATTTTACTAAAGCTGTAAAAAATGAGATTTATACTTATTTACTATCGTTTGTAATACTAATGATTAATTTATAACCAAAGACAGATTTTTTTAGGAATGATAAGAAAATTACTCTTTGAATAGGAGTATTAGGCTAACATGGCGGGAGTTGCTTGCCGGGATCTGTTGCTGTGGTCTGTTGGAGCTGGAGCTTCCGGACGTTTCACCCATGTCTACGATGGGCTGTTTCAGTGTGAAAGTGAAGTAGATCATCACAGTTACATCAACATCATCTTCATTGTTTCCCTTTCACGCTGAGGTAGTCCATCATAGACATGGGGGAAACATCCAAAAGCTCCAGCTCCCACAGACCACTGCAACAGATCCCGGAAAGCATCTCTCCAGCAAATAACTCTTTGTTTCCATATTTTTCATTCATTTTAAAAAACGAAATTGTTGCCTTTGGACGGCATCAGTGAAAGTTGGTTCAAGTAAATTCTGGCACTAGAAATACCAGACGGCCAACATCTGCCAGGCTGCCCACCCAAAAGATGGATGAACAGCTGGTCTTCTGCATCACAGGAGGGAGTTCCACAATAAACCGACCTCAGATCTAATATAACAAGAAAGAGCTCCCAGAAATATGTTTTATAATTAAGTTAGCTATTTATATCTGCTGGTTGTTATCATCTTGAGTTACTTCAAATCATGGAAAAATTAACCTTCATAAAAAAATTTAACACCGAAATCTAAAAACCTTGGTGAGATTCTTGTTATGTATATTCTGATGCATTATTTATCTTCCAGGCCATGTACGGAGACGGTGTGCCGCTTTGTTTCTTCGGAGTCATGAGCTTCCTCAGCGGTTTCTGCCTCTTGTTCCTCACACCAATGAAGCTGGGAGTCCAAGATCCACGGCCGAAGAATATACCCATGCAGCAAGTCTGGTCCATCAAAACGGAATCCAGTCATCTTTAAAAGCTGCAACTCTGTAGATGTTCTAGCCACCCCTAGTGAAAAAAACACAGTTACAGGTCAAAAGCCGCTCTGACCCAAAGTCACAATTGCAAATGGAGTCCGATCACATTTTTAAATATTTTTCTGCCGGCAAACGCTACAGGATTACGTAACTAGAGTCCTTAGCAATCAATAAAAAAGTATTAAAATTTTAAGAGTTTGGGTGTTTAGAGTGAAAATTCATTTTAATGAGAAAGTATAATTTTTTGATACTTTCTCGACAAAGTATTAGTAAGCCTGTACCCTAGAAACTCGTTCACCTGATTTCACAAACTTTTTGTCTATGGAGCTGGGACATAAAATAATAATGAAAGTATTATCCTGTTATTAATCTGCAAACTTACTTAAAAGATACGTACTTATAAAAAAAGTAGAGGCTTATACTAATTTTTATGCTTATCACAATTTTTATTTGGCCAAGCCGAAAGTAGGAAAAATCTTAGAACAAAGTTTTTGCTTTTGTAAGCTTTTTGTTTTTACACATAGATGGCAGTGATTTGTATTTAGAAGTATTAATACATTTTTTTGTTTTTCAAGAATGCATTGCCAATATTACTCCTTTCTGTCAAAAGGGATAGTTTGTTGTACTGTGAAAAAGGACCAATTTTTCAGTAGACGAAAATCTGATTTAAGTTACCAATACGCGAATATGAAACATATAAAAGTTGTAAAGAATGACCGTAATCATAATTTAAAATCTTTAATATAAAAGTTGATCAAAGTGTTCAAACAAAAATATATGGAAAACAAAGCCGCGCTTTAGAGATACTTAAGGTTTCAGAGAATTTTTGGGAAATACTATGGTTAAAATTTTAAGTTAAGTTATTTGGGACATATAAAATAAAAATGAGTGTGGTTTGTTTCTAGCTCTTTTTTGCTAAGTATTTATAGAACATTAAATACTTAATTTAATTAAAAAGGCCATGAAAGCTAAGCTTTAATAAAATATAGTTTTTAGTCAAACAATGCCAGGTTATTAAAAAATATATAGTAAAGTAGCTTAAATTAGAAACGACTGTAGATCAAAAAAGACAAAAAAAAATGTAGAAAAAATAATTTGTGCCTTAGTAGTGTAGGTAAGATATCTTCATACATAATATATTATGTATTATTTTATTATATTTTGCCTTAAGTACAGCAAGTTTATACTTAATATTTTACTTATGTTCCTTTGTCATCAAGCACTCTATATCTTATCATATCATTAAGCTCTCGGTATATATTTTTTTAAATGTTTGTTAGGGCTTCTTTTTCAGTATTCATATTTTGGTATCAAGTACTCGATGGCAAGGGAAGTTGAGTAGCGTGTAATGTTTATATTTGTGGTACAGGTCACATTTCAATACCGTAAAGTATTATAACTTTTAAGCTATATTTAAGAAAAACTATATTGTAAGTTGATGTTGATGATGATGATGTCTCCATCCTTCCGGGCTTGTAGGCCATGTTCAATATTGTAGGCTGATTATCATCATCATCATCAACATCATCTGAAGCCGGCCATGAAAGCCTTAAAACACTTATATATTGTAAGTGTTTCTGTATTATATGGAATAAAAAGCAATTTAGAATTAAATCCTGAGAGCCAGAATAATACAAATATTTTTTGGAAAAAATCTGTGTGATTTGCCGAACGGCACTTTTTGATGATATGTTCCTTGTTATAGATTTCTTTTATCTTTTTTTTTTTATTTGCCATCTATGAGTGAATGTGTAAAGTTTCATGTTGAATATTTGAAATAGGCAATAATAATATTTTTTATTTTTTCACCATTTTGTTACTTGTATAATTCTAGCTCTTGGGGTGACATATAAATTTGTAATTGTAAGTTTTTAATTTTAAAACCAATATAATTTGTTTTCTGTTGAAGCTTTACGGAACATACGCGTCATAGATATTTAAAAATAACCAAATTGTGATATGAAAAAATATGGAAATCTACATTTCAAATGATATAATTAAAAGACATTTTAAATAATGAACATACCTAGTTACTTCTGTATCAGAAAAAAAACTTAATGTAATAGACAAATATATCTACTTAAAAATTAGCCAATTATTGTTAGAAAATTTTACTGTTAAAATATTAACCTAATATGCTGTTTTATGTTACTTAAATTTATTACTTAACTTAAAAATAAGTTATTAATTTCCAGAGGTGAAATAATTAATATGTAAGAAGTTATATATTCTAAAACGTTACTTGAACATTCTTAAAAAATGAACTGTCCAGTGTGGAACAAATAAATTAATATTTTTTTATAACTTAATAAAAATAAGACAAAAGTGCATTTATACCTGATAATTCATCTCACTATAAAGTTAAAGTAGATGAGAATTGTTAACATGTTTTTCTGTATTTCTGTGTGCTGTTAGTTTTACTTTTTAATGGAATAACAGATGCCTCTTTTCTATATTGTCCTTTCGGAATCATTTCATAGATGTCTCTTATTGATTTTTATTTTTTGATTAATGTAACAGATGTCTCTATTTTAGTTCTGTTCCTTGTAAAAAAAATGTAAAATAAATATTTGTGAAAGATGATTTAAACAGATGTCTCAGTTTTGTTTTTACTTTTCGATCCACAATATAGATGCCCTTTTTTTAATTATGTACCAATTCATAATATGTACTTACTTGTTTTACTTGTAAAAGACATATTTTTGAAAAAAAAACTGAAATTGGAAAGAAGCGTGTTGTAAATGAAATTCTTTTACAAAATTGAATCTTTTCTAAATTTTATTTTTGTTGAATATAGTGATGTAGGTACACCTGCAGAATAAAAATGAAAATAAAACAAATTGTATACTTTTTTTGTGTTTATTTTTTATTTCAGTAACTAGAATTATTAATATAAGTAGGTAACATTTAAAATAATGACAGTGTTTTGAAAAATTACTAAATAAAATTAATAAAATGTTAAATTCACAAGGAGCAAGATCACAAATAAAACAGTATAACAGCTTAAAATAAAGCTTAAAAAATATATATTAAAAGTATTCATGTCTTTAATTTCAATTTTTTTTTTGACTTCATAAAAGCAATAAATAAATTGTTCTTTTTCCTTCTTATTTATAAAAATTACTTTTTGGAAATTTTAAGACAACAGAATCAATAAAATGAGACTAAGAAGACAAATTGGAGGGAGAAGATAAAAAACTAAATTTAAATAAAATAATCTCATTTCAAGTTTTAACTTTACAAAAATACAATTTTGTGATGAAATATGGAAAAGAAATCATTTTGTAACATTGCTGCAAAAAGTACCTACAAAAAAAATGCATGATTTAGAGAAGATCAGAATTCTTACTGTTTTGCCGGAGTTTTATCAGTCATTATCAGGAAAAGTGATTCTTTGACATCAAAGAGACAAAAACTGACAAAACATTGAAAAATGTAACCTTCTCTACACTACACTTCGTAAAATCCATTTTAAATTCTAAATAGCAAGTCTAACAACCATAATTCCAATTTACAATAATTAATTCTGATAAACCTTAAAAATAAAGAATAAATACTTTTAAGTTTAGGACGTATTCTTCCAGAAAAATTAATCATCTTTCAAATATTGTTATCGATTATTTGGAATGACTTTAATCTCAACTGTCGATATTTTAAAACTCAACTAATTCAACGGTTGCTAAACATACTTTTATCTATTCCATAAGCTCAATTCCTATATCACATCTAACAGGCTATGTCTACGCCGTACCGATCCATATTTTGATAATTTGTACCTCAGAAAGCGCTTCCTCATTTCACATAAAATAATTCTGTGGGCGAAGCAAAAGGGGACTTAGCATATCAATTTTTTGACTCATTCCGTTGTTCTTTTCGCCCATAGAATTAATGAAAGCACTTTCAATATGACTCTTATTTCAATTTAAATAGATACCAGAACAAAAATTAAACTGTAATATTTAAAAAAAATTGGCTTCGTAATTTCATCCCCCGAGTGCTTGTTTGGCTTATTTGATTCAAAGATGACCTTTAAATGAAATTGTCTAAAGAATCACATACATAACTGAGGTAAGGAAAAACCGTAAAACACGATAATGTGAGAGTTATTTTGAATATTTTCAAAATCAATTTCCAACATTCAAAAGACACATTAGTGCAGTAGGTACACATATAAACATTGCTCATCACCTGTGCCGGAGATAAGACAAATAAGTACTAAGGGGACGATTTGGCATGCCGAGTCGTTTTAAATTTTTAGATTGAGCCAAGAACACTACCAAGAAGCCCTAAGAAATTTCCATCATCTACCACTCAAGAGACATCCAAAGACCGATGTGTTCACTGAATATTTTGGGGCGCCCTTGAAATGACAATGTCACGAAAAGGCAGCAATAAATAGGTCAATTAATTCATCATGTACAAAAAAAAAATGCTGCGGGCAACGAAGCACTTTGCTGACAAATTAAGAAATATGGAGTTTAGACCAGCAGTTTCCAAACTGGGGGGCGCGCCTCCCAGAGCTATGGCCAGGATAGGTGCCAAAAATGTGTCTATAGTAGTATTAGTATGAATATTAAGAAATAAAAGGTAGAAAGGGAGGCGTGAAAAAAAATAAAACGTACAAAGGGAGGCGCGAAAAAAAACTTCTTTTTAGGGAGGCATGGTAGCATAAAGTTTGGAAACTGCTGGTTTAGACGAATCGTTACGGGATAACATACTTTATTTTCACATTTCATTGGTACAATAAATGAAAAATCATTTTTGCTTTGATAGCTCAGTTGGTAGAGTCGTTGCATTCCATGCTGAGAGCTCAGGTTCGAATCCCACCGAGAGTGTCAGAAATGATGTTGATTTCAAACCTAAAATAAAATACCGGCAAGGTTCACTCAGCCTTCACACGGAATGAGTACCAGCCCACTCAAGAGCTGGGAAACCCCCACAAGTGATTGGCGTAAGGCCGGCTCCCTTACCTGTAAAAATAAATATTTTCCACTCGCCACATGTAATAGAAAACGCGGCAAGATGTTACACGTTATATGTAGCACAACAAGGGTGTCTCCCGAGAAAGTTGGTTACAATACCAATTAAACGTTGAGGACATAGTAAGCTTCCTGTAATGGTTCGAATATTAACAGTAATTTTAATTAATTTGTAATTGTAAATTGTCTAACGAGTGTAATTCAAACAAATAAGATCTAGTCAACTTCGCAGGTGCGTTGCGTCTGTAACACGTGTATCTAATATTAACGTTTACGCTAATCATTACAAATTCTAAATTAAGTACATAAATATATTGCCAGTATAGCCATTCATTGATTATTTGGCCACACAAAATTTATCATTTTTTTATTTTGGTTAATTTTCAATTGAATTATGTAATTCTAAAGTTAAATCCATCCTATAGAATTGTTATGATTTTAATAATTCAGCTAGTTCGTCCTGCTGGAGCAGTCTATCTCTGGAGTTGAGAACAGAGACCAGTGTTGGCAGTTTCAAGAAGTTCCATTTGTTTAACAGAAGCTTTAACACATAAAAGCGTCCTTGGGGTGGCTAGTGCCACTAAACGTCGCTATATAAAATTGTCCAATTATTATTATTTTTTATTTATTAACTTAACCTTACAGCAACTGGGAGATTTAGTAAGGACTTTGTCACTTTAATTTGTACAAATAAATACCAGTTCCTTGACTTATAGGTTGGTATGCGGCTGACCACCCATGCTGTAGAAAATGGTTCACTTTGCCAATGTCACCCCTGTTTCAGGGAAGGTCGGCAGGAGTTGCAGGGTGTATGTTCATTTGACATTCGGGTTTTTATATTGTAGGACCACATGCGGCATGTTTAAGCGCAAACTTATACGAGCCTGTTTGTGAAAATGCGTATAATGTGAATCTCTAATTGTTACATATATTTTGCAACTTAGATTAGAGCCCGATGACGTCCGCATATAGAGATAATTTTGATTTTACAAGGCAAAGGTAAGCAAATAATACGTTGTTGGTTGCTAAGGACGATAGTCCCATATAAGTCTAACGTTCGCCCGCTGTTCGCCCGCAAATTCTTGCTGAGTCCATTCTCTTAAGTTTATCCATTAGCTGCAGTGTAAAGAAACTAAGCTTTAGTTCAAACAACGAATTTTATATTAAAATCATAACAGATTCATAGACAAAATACGTTGATATCTAAAATCTATAATCTATAGATATCAGATATTTATATAATCTTTAGGTATTGATGTTTTCATCTAATGATTTATTTTATACATTTTATCTACACTTGTCCCGAGCTAAGGGAATGTTTAATACATTTTCATTGTATAAAAAAACACTATATAAAAAGCATATTCATAAGGAAAAAATTATAAAAAAAAAACATTTTTGTCTTTCATTATTTTTTCAATCTCAAAAATTTCATGCCTACATGATCTATATTAACTACAAGATGGTTAAAAATAAATGGTAAAATAGTTAATTTACGAATGGTATAGGGTACACAATATTAATAATCTTAAAATAAATTAAATTAAATCTAAATGATTTTCACATCCATGGAAAAAATGTTTTAACAAGTACAATTAAATTAATTGAATAATGTTAATATCATCATATAAGGTACATGACTTTAGAAATAATGATACAAAGTAAAATAGTAGGTATAATAATAATCAGTTTAATAATACTAAAATTCATGAAATTTTCTTAAAAAATATTTTGGATTAAGTAGGTATATAAAAAAAAAAAAATCAATGATAGTTCAACTAATTCATTCTTGTCAGCTTAGCAAAAAGTCTGAAAACTTTGACTAAGGGGCCGTCCATAAATTACGTCATCGATTTTGGCCGATTTTCGACCCCCCCCCCTACAATCATCCTATAGTCATTATCTAATGACCCCCCCTCCCCCTCTTGCTGTAATGATGGATGAGCTTAATAATTAATAATGTTATATTACTTACATAATATTTAGTATATTTTGTAGAAATTGGTATTTACAAGAACGACTTCACTTTTGGTACTCGGAAATCATTTGCCGTCATCCGCAGACCAGACTCCCCCCCCCTTAATGCGAATGACGTAATATATGGACAGCCCCTAAGCAGAAAAAACAAATATTTCATTGTTCCATGACTATAATCAGTAATCTATAATCTGAGTTGCAAAAATATATTAACATTCAAATTCATGTCAAATGCATGCCCACAAACAGACAGGTGTAAGTTCACGCTAACAAATGCTGCACGTGTCCTTACATCTTAAAATCCAAACCTCAAATGAACATACACCGTGCAACTCTTGCCGACCTTTTCTGAAACAGGGGTGACGTTGGCAAAGTGAACAATTTTTTACAGTATAGGTGGTCAGCCTCATACCAACGTATAAGTCAAGGAATTGATTGAACTAACTGGTATTCAAATTGGTAACTTTTAGACAATGCCACTCCTGTTTCAGAGAAATGCGACGACAGTTGCACAATTTATGTTCATTTGAGTGTTGTTTTTGTGTGAATCTTAAATTTTATTATATCTCTGCAACTAAGATTACAGTTTATCTTTGGATAATGGTTTGTATACAATACCTGCTTTAATTTTTAGGAATATCAAGCGACCATAATTTTAATTGAAATTTTTTCATGTCTTGTATAAATTTTAAAATGTGTATTAAATTTAAAAAATGCAAGTTCTTGTATAAATTTGAATGCACTTATTTTGAAAGACATATTAAATTTGAAAAAGTATAAATGGGTAAAATTACAAGGGGCCGTCCATAAATTACGTCATCGATTTTGGCCGATTTTCGACCCCCCCCCCCCCACAATCATCCTATAGTCATTATCTAATGACCCCCCTCCCCCCCTCTTGCTGTAATAATGGATGAGCTTAATAATTAATAATGTTATATTACTTGCATACTATTTTGGATATTGTGTAAAAATTGGTATTTACAAGAACGACGTCACTTCTGGGACTCGTACATCATTTACCATCATCCGCAGACCAGACCCCCCCCCCCTAAATGCGAATGACGTAATATATGGACAGCCCCCAACAACAACAAAAAGCCAGTGGTGTAGTCGCAATCTAAATGACACATTATATTTGCTATGTTTTTAACAATCAACTTTTTCACAACATCTCTAATATCAACAATCTACCACATAATACTCCATTCTTTAAACTACACCACTGAACAAATGTATTATTTTTTTACAAGAAATTTAAATATTTTGTGAAAATAATGAAATCAACTCTAATTTCGACTACTTATTTATTTTCTAAATTAGTTTGGAATAAGAATGCCTTTCAACCAACTATTTTGTGCTGTCCAAAAACAGGTATAGACATCATAAATTAGTAGAGTATAGATTGTTCTTAATGAATTATTTACTATTCATTATTAACAAAATATATCTGTTAATTCATAATTAACAAAAGATATATATTAACTTAAGTTTAAAAAAAGTCTACATGTGTTGCAGACTAGGGCTGGAAGTCTCATCACCACGGTAATTCTTACCTACCGAATATCGGTAATATTTGTATGAAGACCTGTCAAGCCAAGATGGTCGCAAGTAAACAGCTGATTAGTCTTCATACAAATATTACCGATATTCAGTAGGTAAGAATAACTGTGGTGATGAGACTTCCAGCCCTGGGGTGAAAGTCTTGACAGCCGTCGGTAGATCTTTTTGTAGACAGGACAGAATAAAAAATGGTGCTGTACCAACAGCTGACACATTTTATATGAAACAGCGATCAGATATGCACAAACCGCCATGTTTTATTCCGTCCTATCATTAAATAGATACGGTAAGATCTTCCAATAGCCGTCGAGACTTCCACCCCAGACACGGGTTTGAAACAATAATAGTTTTTTTTTTTACTTAAAAAATATGCCAGAACTACTGTTTGTTCGTTCGTAGCACTGATGTGGGATTACAATCTTTATTCATTGCTATAATAAGAATCATTACAGCATTCTTTAAAAATTGAGTTGATTTCATTTAATGATATGTTAACATATTTAATTGCTCTACTTTTAAATTGATTAGGCTGAGTTGCCTCTATTTCTTCCTATCTTTGCATACCTATTTTAACCGCCCTATGCATATGAACGTACGCGATACGCAAACTTTGAGTGTACCATTCTGCTACATCCCGTATCCCGTACGCGCTTGAGAAAAAATAATATATTTGAAAACTACAAACCGCCTGGCGTCCGCCTGAGTTCTAAAGTCATATCATTACAAGTCTAGACAAGTTAGTTCCTCAAGGGCAGGCTAAATGTTCGGTTGTTTGTTTGGCGTTTCATAATTTTTCATGATACTCTTCAAAAGTCAGGAGTATGTACATTGTGGTTTCGATATCTGATATTTTTTGCCTATTTCTCGGAAAATAACCTGAAGGTAAGCGGGTTAATTCATTCATAACATTAAAAATTTCAAATTCATTGTGACACATCCTTTTTATTAATCTGATCAGTCGTTAGGTGATATCAGAAATGGTAGCCAGTGGTATTAAGATGGCACTAGATGGTATCCAGCGGTCCTATTGCATTTTTATTGGGAGGTGGCACTCCTATGACGGCCACCTTCCCGTCTCTCAGCGCTACGAGGATGTGAGTGTTGTGTGGAGCCACTAGCACGTGCTCTACGGGAACGTGAAGCGGAACATCATACACGGGCTTGAGACTGAAACATACAAATTATTATTTGTTACAAAAAGTACTTACAAAGTGTATTCCTTGAGTTTTAGGTTGGTAAGAGGCTGAACTTCCATACTGTAAAAAAATGGTTCACTTTATCAATGTCACCCCAGTTTCGGAGAAGGTCGACAAAAGTTGCAGAGTTTATTTTCATTTGAGGTTTGGATTTTAATTTGTAAGTACACATACAGCATTTGTGATTGCGAACTTATATGTGTCTGTATCTATAATCAATAGTCTAAGCCATGGGTCGGCAACCTGCGGCCCGCGGGCCGCATGCGGCCCTTGGGGCGTCTTGGTGCGGCCCGCAAGATATTCGCCGCAACGCACCACGTGCCGGGCGATATCATACACATACACAATGGAGTGAAAAAAAACAATAAATGTCATAAAAATAAACAAAAAGAATTTTATTTTTAAAACTAAAATATTTATATACAAATACCTATTTTAGGTAATGACATGTGATCCAAGCGTAGGGGCGGGTGGTAGAATCAATAGTGAATTTCATTTGTAGTTCGTACGTATATTTATTAATGCTCACGCTGCATGACTCACAAGAGGGCCACAGGGGGCGCGGCAGGGGGAGGGGGGGGGGTAGTCAGCATTTGCTGAAATGCTGCCCGTTAGATCCGCCACTGCTCAAGTGCGGCCCGCACTAAATCCCACGTAAAATATTTGGCCCTCATACAACAAAAGGTTGCCGACCCCTGGTCTAAGCTGCAAAGATATGTTAACATTTAAGGCTCATATTAAATGCATGCCCACAGACAGACACATGAAAGTTTGTGCCTACACATGCATGTATGCATACAAAACCTCACATGAACACAAGTCTTGCAACTCAAGGCCGCCTTTCCCTGAAACCGGGGTGGCATTGGCAAAAGTGGGCCGGGGGGTCAGCCTCATACCAACCTATCAGTCAAGGAGCTGCTGCTTGTGGAAATACACTTAATATGAATCTTAAATGTAATATATCTTTGCAACTTAGATTATAGATTATAGGAGCAATCGTTTCCATGTTGGGAACTGCTGCGCTAGACCATACCATTGACAATCAATCTTCACTGGAAAGGCACAAGGAAAAGAAGATGAAGATGTTCACCTATGAGTTGTGGACACGGTAATGTCTCCCGCGTCATCAGCTATCAGCAAGCAGTCTCCGATGGTGCACAGGGACGTCACGTTGCCACACACGTTTCTGCTAGCTTTCCATTTGCCGTTGATGTTGAACACATGGACAGAGTGGTATACCTGAAACAATAAACGTTACCATTACAAAATACAGTGGAAAATCTCTTAACGAACACCTCTCATAAGGAGTAATTCGCATAAAAGGCAAAAAAAGGGAAAAAATTGCTCTCTTAACGAGCGACATTTTGAGTGACGCAGAAAGAGGAAGTCACATAACGTATGAAGCCCTTGTGAACCGGGACTTCCAGATCATAGAAAAATGAAAGCTGAAAGCAAGCGAAGTTGTTTCATCATACATTGAGAAGCATCATCCTAATAAAGCTGTGTCATATTTTCACCAAATTTTAAAGAGTCGACTAAAACAGATGTCTCTAGACAGCTTTCTAGTAAAAAATAAATAATAAGCTAGTTTCGGTTTTTAAAAATGTTTGTATCCAGGTTGTCACGATCATCAACAATTTATAAGACTTGTGAAATAGCTGAGCATCCACGGTCTCACCGAGTCAGGTCTCTAATTTTGAAAATCCAAGACCCAAACTCAGGCCCGCCGCACGGAGTCAGGATGAGGTGTGAGTCACAGGACTTACGACCTGTCTCTGGTTGGTTAAGGATACTTTCGTCATGACAACGTTCCCAATTCCTCCCAACTCATCCTTCCTTCCAATATGTAAGTACGATTAACTACATTGCATGTCCAGAGGTGTCTGGGCTCTCAGATCTTCGCAGCCAAATGTGGTATGATCCCGAGATGGCCGCTTTTGTTAGTCTTTCCAGAAATCCATTTATTTGGGATCTATTCAGTCCCAGATCCTTAAGGAAAGTATATACCGATTTGGCTGGCAGTCCTCTCGCTCCCACCTCCACTGCATACAATCTTGTGATATAGCCATTCTTTGTGATTTCATCCACTAGTCCTTTATACCTATTTAGTTTGTAGGCATGGTCCTTAGGGATGTTCATCTCCCACGGCACCGTCAATTCAACCAAGAGTACTTGCTTTAGTTCATTTGAGTATAGAACTATGTCGGGTCTCAAAGCCGTAGTGCATAGTTCTCCTGGGAAAATGTATCGTCCTGTGGTGGAATCTATCACAAGCCTCCAGTCCTTTGCCTTTTTTATAATGGAAGTCTGGGTCCTGGCCCTTCGCTCTCCCTTTTCTCCAGGCTTAACAAATTTTATTTTTTCAATGGACTCTCTTGTCAAACCTTTGTTTGCTCTGGAAATTGTTAGGCTTATACTCTCCCTTAGTATTTCCAGTACCCTGTCGTGTCTGTAGGTATCTGTAATTGTATTTGAATAAACGTTAAACAAAAATATGGAACATTTCCATACTTCCATATGGAAAATATGGAAACGTATGGAACGCATTATCGTGTTTAACATTGAAAAAAATTGGGAAAATTTGTTTCGCTTAACAAGTGTTTCACAAAACGAGCGAGATTCTGGAACAAATTATGCTCGTTATGAGAGGTTCTACTGTAACAGCAATAATATTTCTTTAGGTTACAAATATATATGCAAATAGCTTACTTCATCGTTGACAATGAATCCAATGTTCCCCTGATGAGACAGGACTACATATTTCACGCATATGCTCCTGCCAGTGCAGCCTTTTGGTTGCAGGGTGTGCACAAACTCTCCTTTCTTCAGGCTGTACACATTCACGGTGCCATCCTGAAATTTCAAACGAGTACACAAGTTTGCAAGCATCTAAACAAATCCATTTTTTTCAGTTGGTTTAGATATTTGTTCTATAACTGAAACCATATTTTTCTTAGCAATCAATTGGGCGAATATGTAAAAAAAAACTACGCTACTAAGCCCTATTTTCCTCGAAGGAGAACCTATATATTTTTACAGGTAAGGGTATTTTACAGCCTTACTCCAACCACTTCAGTTGAAGTGGGGGTTCTTAGCTTCCGAGGAGGCTGGTACCTACTTATGTAATTCTACAAGAATATGAAGAAGTTACCTTGGATCCGGAGACCACCAGGTCTAGTTCAGCCATGACGGCCACACACGTCACGGGAGCATCGTGTCCACACAGAGAGTGCCTGGGCTGCGGAGAGACACTCCCCGGTCCTGAACCTGAACCAGCCACCTCCCACACCGCCAGGCTGCTGTCCACAGAGCCGCTGACCAGCCAGTGCTCGCTGCAGCTGTCCAGGGCGAGGCAGCTCACCGGACCTGGGAGTATAATCACAATAATTTAAAATTTCTGTTACTAGTATCAATCGTCGGTGAAGCTTTTGACTCAGTAGACAGAGGTATGTTGTGGGATGTTTTGAAAGCATACGGAGTGAATGGGGTTCTCCTAAATGCGATGTATGCAAACTATGAAAATAGTATGGCATGTGTTTGTATTGATGGTGAGTATAGTGAATGTTTTGAAGTTTTTAAGGGTGTGAGGCAAGGATGTGTGATGAGCCCATGGCTATTTAACTAGTCATGGACTCATCACACATCTCCTCAATCTGATAACTCCATCCTATTCTCAATCATCCCTTACCTCTTTTTCCTTTCACATTTCCTCTGCTGAATATGGTATGCGGCTGACCACCCATGCTGTAGAAAATGGTTCACTTTGCCAATGTCACCCCTGTTTCAGGGAAGGTCTGTAGGAGTTGCAGGGTGTAGGTATGTCTATTTGAGATTTGGTTTTTATGTTGTAGGTTCACATGCGGCATGCTCAAGCGCAAACTTGTACGTGTCTGCTTGTGAGAATGCATGTAATGTGAATCTCCAATGTAATATATCTTTGCAACTTAGATTAGATTAGAATATACCTAAATAATAAAAGCATTGGAAAAACCACGCCAGTTGGACAGCATCCGATATATTGATCTGAAAAGTTGATGGAATGATCCTTACCGAAATGCCTGGTGACAGTGCTGATGACCTTGACCTTGCTGGAGATGGCGATGACCTTGATGGAGCAGTCCCAGTGGCCTCCGGTGTACAGCAGCTTCCCATCAGAAGACATGGCAATTGCTCGGCTATCTATGGAGACGCCTTTCTTGCCGATGATGGATATCTGCCTTCGCGTCCTGGTGTGAAATAAACAGAGATGAGGATGAGCTTTGAAAAGAAAATTTTACAAATAGGTGAAATAGTCTATAATATGTGTGCAGCTTAGTTGTGTACGGATATAATACATTAAGAATTCATATTGAATGCATTCCGACAAGCAGAAATGTGTAAGCTCCCGCTTACACATGCCGTATGTGTAATTATGAAATAAGCCGAACCTCACGGTCGGCAGTAGTTGCAGGGTTTATGCTCATTTGAGGTTTGGATTTTAATTTGTAAATGCACAAGCAGCATTTTTAAGCGTGAACTTACACATGTCTGTCTGCGGGCATGCATTTAATTTGAAATATCAGGGGCGTGCATCCCATACAGGCACATGCGCCAAATAGGTAGGCAATATATGGTAAAAAACACATTTAAGCTTGATATTGTGATTTAAAATTCAAATTTTAAGTTTGATTGTAGCCATTGTTAGCACTTCAGTCAATTTCAAGTGAGTTATTTTAAAAGAATCGGAGAAAATATTTATTCTGAAATGTATTGGCCTATTGTTATATTCCCTATGCATGCGCCTGTGAAATATAAATATATCTTTGTAACTTAGATTATAAATTATATAATAATCTTAACTATATGAAAATGTGTTAACATTGTCAAGGATCCTAGTCACATAGACCTCTGATCAATTGATAGGAGAATAAACTCAGTGATGATCTTACTTGAGTGTTCCGCTGGTAGATTCTGGCTCCAGGATTTGTCCCTGAGAGGACTGAGGGTTCCAGGCCGGGGAGTGGAGGAGTCCTCCTCTGGAGAGAGCGGCCACCCATCTGCCACCTCCCTGCAGGAAGCCGCGGCCTCTGCAGGGTCCTCCCAGCCAGACTATAGGCTCATCAGAGCGGGATATCTGCAATAATATAATGTAACAAATTGTCAAAGTGGTTCAGACACATAGAGAGAATGAAAGCCGAAAGACCGACAAAGACATTTGACAACTACCGCCTCTCTGCCAAATATCATCAATTAATCTAAATCTAAATCTGAATCTAAGCTGCAAAGATATGTATCATTTCAGATTATATGAAATGCATTCCCACAAGCAGATACACATAATTTTGCACTCACACATGCCCCATGTGGACCTACAATATAAACAATCTAATCTAATCTAATCTAATCTAAGTTGCAAAGATATGTTACATTAGAGATTCACATAACATGCATTCTTACAACCAGACACGTACAAGTTCGCGCTTGCACATGCCTCATGTGAACCTACAACATAAAAACCAAATCTCAAATGGACGTACACCCTGCAACTCGTGCCGTCCTTCCCTGAGACAGGGGTGACATTGGCAAAGTGAACCATTTTTTACAGTATGGGTGGTCATCCTCATACCAACCTATCAGTCAAGGAATTAATGACCTTAGAAAATAGACGCACCGTTACTGACATGAAATATCTACATAAAATAGTGAACAATGCAATCAATTCACCCGACTTGCTTAGCAAATTTTTTTTTAATTGTCCCACACCACGGACCAGAAGCTTACTGAATTTAAACAACCTACTTGCGCAACTAACTACTTACAGAGCGCATTCATTCAACGGACCTGCAATACATACAATATTTTTATTTTTACCCATTCTTTACTTTCACAATCTTCTCAATCTGTGTAGCTTAGTTGTACCTACATATTGCGTTGCTTAAAAAATATAACAATTAAATTACCTGAACAGAAACAGTGTTGAGATGTCCCAGCAACTGTAGACAGTCCAAAGCTCTGATTTCTCCTCGCAGGGCTCTTGCTACGGCCCGCCGAGCCGTCAGTCTGATGGGATGGGCCGCCCCACGCACCAGCTGGGCCGGAGTTTGGCCAAAGTTGGCAATCATTCCTTCGACGGCAGCTCGTTCCGCCGGATCAACAATGGCGTCCAAATCTACAGCTCCTTCATAGCTAAAAAGAGGATAAAAAAACAGATTTGAGTTAGTTTTTTACTTGATTATATTGTTGTTTTGTAGCAGATTCTATTTAATCAAAACTGTGGTTCATTTATTTTATACAATTTATTTTCTCACTTTCGGTTCCATGCATGAAACAGAAACAGAAACAGAAACATGTAAGTTCGCTTTTACAAAAGCTGAATGTGTACTGACAAATCAAAGCCAAACCTCAAATGAACATAAGCCCTGCAACTTTTGCCAACCTTCCCCGTAACAGGGGTGACATTGGCAAAGTAAACCATTTTTTACAGTATGGGTGGTCAACCTTCCCCGTAACAGGTGTGACATTGCCAAAGTAAACCATTTTTTACAGTATGGGTGGTCAGCCTCATATCAAACTATAAATCAAGGAATGCTGATTGATTGATGTCATGATTTTCAGATTCGGTGTTTATTTTAAACCCAAAATACCCGCAAGAGCCTTCGCAGCCTTCACAAGAAATGAGTACCTGCCACCTCAGTAACTGGGAAACCCCACTTCAACTGAAGTGGTTGGCATAAGGCCAGCCCTTGCACCTGTAAAATATATCATTAGGTTGCGAATCACCACATATGAAACCCTTCAGGAATAACGTGCTAAAAAGTTACACTTTATGTGTAGCTTAGTTGCATTTCGTGTAAGATTTTCTTGCATACCTGCAGTAATAGAAGACATTCAAAGCCTCAACAGCTCGTGGTCCCCGTTGCTTGTATCCAAACACGAGGTCTATCCAATTGTTGAGGTTCTCGGACACATAGTCGGACTCCAGCGCCCTCCTGTGCAGGTATATGAAGTTCTCAGCGCTTCCTTCAGCCCACGGAGGCAATGCCACATCGCCCACTCTGTGGCTGGTGCCTTGGAGGATACCCAAGTCCAGGCTAGAAGACAACAAAGAGGAATTTATATGAATATTGTTACGAGCGTATTGTAGTATTAGTGCATACGTGATCCTTATCACGCTGGTGGAACCACGTTGTGGTATGGAATCATCCACAATGTTTGAGAAATTGAGAACAGTCGAGAAACGTCGGTATGAACGTTTGTAAATGTAAGCCGCCATTGTGTGCAGGCCAGAGTCGATTGAAACATTGAGCCGTGAAGTCGATAAGCTAGAGCTAGAAAAGGTGATCAGTACATTGTGAACCGGAATTGTGTAAAATAAATCTTGAATTTTTTTTTAGTACAAGAAAAACAACAGCATACATAATTACACAGAGAGGTTGAAAGATTACAAAATTCAAGGTGAATTATAGTCTTTTTTGCAGAAGTTGTAAAACTTACTTGTTGATATTCTGCAAAAACTCCGGGAAATAAAAGAACTCTGGTGTTAGCTCCTTCACATCATTTGGGTTATTCATCAGAAGCTTCCACGTCTGGGCGATAGAGTGAAACTGTCGGTCCGCGACGTCAAACCTCCCGCTCTGGAGTTCCACATGCAGTGACGTAAACGGCTCCACCCTCAACAGGTAATGCAGCACCCCAGCAGAGTTGGAATAGTGTGTACCGTAATGGAACTTGGAAATCACCCCAGTCGGGTCTTCGAAGTTATCATATTTCGCTCGAACTTCAGCTTCATTTTTCGGGTTGACAACTCCGATCGGTTTCGATAGGTCTCGGTACGTAGCTGGATTTTCCAAGTCCAACTGTTCGCTGTGGTAGTCCGCCAAGATCCAAGGGTACACTGGGTATTGTGAGAGGTCGTTGTATGTTCTTCCCGCTATTGTGTTCAAGTGCATCAGATAGTCAAAGTTGGTTATCTCTCGGTTCACCCACTTTTGTGTGAGACCGGACGCTTTCAAGAGTTCCACCGGAGACTGGCCGCTTCCGTATAAAATGTTAGGCGGTTGTAAGCTAAGGATCCTTGTGAACACACCATTCCGTGTCTGTTTGGAAAGTTGAAAGTATAAGTCAGTTATTGTATGAAATTCATGAATAATTTTGAAGTATTTTAATGGGATTTTGATTTACCTTTGTTGTGAAGTTCAGGAAATAATTTGTTTGATCGATCAGGAAGATTTCCAAAGCGCTCCGCCTTAGATTGTATCTTCTTAAATGGATTTCTCTCAGTTGTGCTAATGAAAGCTACAAACAAACAATTTTAGAACATCAAAAAGTTTATTTTATAAAGAGATATCAAGTATGAAGACTAACGGGACTAAGCTACACATATAGTGTTACTTATTGCCGTATTCTCCGTAAAGGGGTCGCATGTGGCGAGTGGAATCTATTTATTTTTATAGGTAAGGGGGCCGACCTTAAGCCAACCACTTGAGTTAAAGTGGAGGTTTCCCAGCTCCTGACGGGGCTGGCACTCATTTCTTGTGAAGGCTGAGTACACCTTGAAGGTGTTTTATTTTGGGTTTGAAACAAACACCGAAACAGGAATCATTTCTGACAAACTCGCTGGGATTGGAACCCGAGCTCTCGGCATGGAATGCAAGCACTCTAC